>OZ038477.1:95986965-96124465 GCA_964036315.1 Acanthosepion esculentum | reverse complement strand
CACTAAGGTGAGCTTCCATGTATTTATTCTTTAACCTCTTTTGAATTAAACATGAATACAAAGTCAACTTTGACCTCTTCAGAAAAAACCATGTGAATTTAGGTTTATTCGCTTTCTTCGAGGGCCTAGCATGATTGATTAGCTTTCTCTGTGTGAACAAGGAAGTCAATGTTTCGATTCTTGCACACATCAGCTTTGTAAGCCTTCATCGATTTCATTTTACTCGATATATATAGATATGTTTAATTGAAAATAACTGAAAAGGTTTTTGCTGTTAATATTTTTTAGATTTTTTCTTGTGTGCGAACTTACTAGAAGTACTTTGTTAGTCATTTTCACTAAACATACATTAGAGAAGGGTTGCTGCCAACACTCCCCACACATGCTTATATTGTTTAAAATTTGCTCTATTTATGTAGAAAGGGTGCTTAATATAGGAAAAAGGAGCTTTTGCGGATATAGACAGTAAAGACACATGAATAAACAGTGTTAGTTTGCGTCTCAAGCGATCTTCATGATCAAGTCTTGTTCTGGAGAATGCGAAGCTTGAAACTGACATGCAATGCTTATTACTATGCCCGCACTATATACAAAACAAAGTGCTGAAAAGTTATTGGCCCGGTTAAAAAACATCAGATATTGGATAACACAATTAACTTTTTATGATCATTACAGCAACTTAGGAGGGTGACTTCCACCCACGCCATTTAAAATTTAAGACACGAGTCTGGAGCTTATTGGAGTCGTTTTGATTGGAAAAATCAGGATTTAAGAAGGTCAGAAGGAGAAAATGATTAAATGAGAAGGACAGACAAGAAAAGAAGGATTTCGGCGGTCACAATCTAATGGCAGATGACTGTGAAGAAGAAAGCATTTTAGTTGGCATCAGTCAATGGACTTGGCTGTTTCTTACAAAAGAAATAAGAAGAAAAGAAGCATAAGTGAAAAGAAACCAGAAAAGAAAACTGAAAAATTCCTTAAATGAATTATTGAACTCTTGTTTCAAAATAATACAATGAGATTTATCTTACTATTATTGTAGTTCCTCTTGCGAACAAATCTGTTAAAGTGCCAGTGACTCCACTTCTCAATTTCGACTTTCAAATGAGTAAGTGCATCTTTTTTGAAAGAATATGTATTGTTTGAACCCCCTCCTTTTTTTTAAAGGAATTGTATTGTTGTGCCTTCTGAAATGATTTTTTCATTCTTAAAAGTTTTGCTGAAAAATTTATATATTAGCTTTTATGAGTGCACATTTTATTTTATTTTTGTACTGGTTATCTTGCCTAAATAATAAGGCGCACAAAGGAATAATTTGTATAAACTTATTTGTGCATTTTGTATTCCTTCAAGATTCGCTATGGAATTTCCAGTTTTGTTGCGTTTGTGCTTTAAGAATAATCAGGATAACAGTGCTCATGCCTTCTCCACTCCCACTCTACCACATAAAAATCGTTTTACAAATTTGATAAAAAAATTATTTTCCCATTTGTTATTTCAGAAAAAATTCTAAGAAACCAAACGATGTAATTTAAAATCCGTATATTTTTTAATTACAAAATAAACATTTCAAAAGCGAAAAAAACTGTTTTCGTTTAAAAGTACGTGTTATCTACTTGTTAAATGGCTTCGCGCCTGATGACAACACATTTGTGACGTCAACAATGTTCTAGAGGGAACAATGACTCCTCGTATGTATCCAAAAATACATCAAGAAACATTTTTTCTTTCAAATAAATTTAAAAGAAAAAAATTACTTTAAAGTATTTATTGTGATGTGTGTTTTTTTTTTGTTTTTTTTTTTAAATCCGTTTGATTACAAATCACAAGGGCTGTTGATCCAGCTTATTCAAATTAACAGAACGTGGCAAACGCTCATCTTGGTAATGTAATGGCTGGCGGTTCGAATTTAAGTATGCCTGTCTGCTAGGGCGGATAGACAATCGCTATTGCTGAGTGGACCTTAATCACAGTTTCTGGGAGAGAGCGCATTATCTGGCGTGATCAACTAGTCTGAACAAGGCCATTACGCTCAAATCCTTTGGTCACAATGACTTGCGACTTCGTGCTAGCTCAATCATCGGCGGCTTGAATTTCATTGACACAGCTTAGGTCAAGCCGTGGTATGGTTTTCAGGCATTTTCTAAAGTGCCGCACGCTGGGATCGCCTCCCCTGACCGATAACATCGTCACCCTCCTGACAAATCAAACATAGTGCGATTCGAAGCCGAATTCCATGACGGTCGGAAACGTTCTAACCACTCGGCCACGTGAGTCAGGGTGATATTGAATTTTCTTAGGTCTACCTTCAGACTGAGAAAGAGCCGCCATTATATTTAAATCAACGATCATGACAGCGATTGCAATAATGATACGCGGATCTGAATGTTTTCATGTTGACTGTCTACGCTTAGTTATATTTACTGCTGGTGTTAAGAAAACCGACAAATCGTGAAGTGATGGTTAACGTGCTGGTGTAGCAGACCCTTACTACTGCATAAAGAATTCAGTCTTCGTTGGGTGCCTTATGCCTCTGATCCGGTGCCAGACTAAGCGACGCTTACTTTGTGCGAAAAGAGAGAGACTCACTCTGAGTTAATGAGTAGAAAAATAGTTCGATACTCACTAGATGGCCATTCATATGGTCTTGTGTAAGATAAAGTTAAGATTAGTAAATATTGATAGTAGTAGTAGTAGTAGTAATGGAAGAGAGAATGATGTTGGAGTTGTTATGGGGATTTTTACTTTTGATTGATAGTTGACGAACTTGTCTCGTCAACCATTCACAATTGGATTGAATTTAATCTTTAGTGGATGCACCATTATTACGGCTCTCTGGTAGAGATTAAACATATCACACACACACACACACACACACACACACACACACACACACACACACACGTCGGGTTTTCTGATACCGCTTTTTTAATTACCTTCACTCTTCGGCAATGTTTATTGTTTTAAAATGTGATTATTAGAATCGGAATAAAAACTAACCATGTGATGAAAATGAATTTATACATTTCCTTTTTCTTTGGAAATTTACAACAAAAATATTAAGCATTATATATTAAATTGTTTATTTGCAAGAATAATTTAATATTTGCAACATTCTAACTAAAAACTAATTAATTAATGTAATACAATATTTATCATTTACCAGTTCATAAGGAAATAAGTATAAATTTACTAAATTATTAAAATATGTGAACCAACTATAAGGAAATCCTTTTACTATCAGGTTGGTGCATAATTATCAGGCGTTTTTTGAAGGCGAGTTATTTATTAATAAAAATTGCTGTTTTGTTTAATTTTTTTAATAAAAATATTATTTTATTTCCAGGTTATAAAAATGCGTGTCGATAATCATACGCTCGGAATAATCATTTAAAAATGTTATTGTTGAATTGTTATGTTTCTTTTCTCATAAAAAGTATTGTTTAAAAAACGCCTGATAATTATGTACCAACCCAATATTTTATAAAATTTGAATCAATTGGCAATTAGCCGATGTTTTGTCAACCATTCCCATAGATAATATAATAAATAAATAGTGTAAATAAACAATTGAATAAATAAATAGTATTTATTATTTTTGTAGTCAATTATTAAAAACAAAGAAAATGGATAAATTCACTTTCATATGTAGATTTTATTAGAATTACAAAATTTAAAAATATTGCCGAAGAGTAAAGGCAGTTAAAAAAAATGTAGTGTCATGGGGTGTGGGCATACTTTTTTGACACTACGTCTTATCGTGCACACGTTCCTCCATGTTTGCCCATGGTATATACCTCCTCAAGGCATTTGATGTAAGTCTCCGTGTTGATTCTGAGTCTCTGTGGGCAGAAGTATGGAGGCATAACGTCGCCATCACTAGTGATCTCTGCAAACGTCTTCATGATCACCATTAGGACCCATCCAATCCCATCTTTCCGAATCCTCTGCACTGTCCCCAGATTGACAACCAAACATTCTGAAATGTTCGTATTGGAGCTTCCGAAGCAAATGACAAGCAGTACAGCATGCCGTTTGCAAATTTCTGGTAGTGTGAATTGCGTCATGGTGTTTTTTCTCACAGATGGTGTCAGATATATATATATATATATATATATATATATATATATATATATATATATATATATATATATACATATATATATATATATATATATATACATATATATATATATATATATATATATACATATATATATATATACATATATATATATATATATATATATATATATATACATATATATATATATATATATATATATACATATATATATATATATATATATACATATATATATATATATATATATATATACATATATATATATATATATATATACATATATATATATATATATATATACATATATATATATATACATATATATATACATATATATATACATATATATATATATATATATATATATATATATATATACATATATATATATATATATATATACATATATATATATATATATATATATACATATATATATATACATATATATATATATATATATATATATACATATATATATATATATATATATACATATATATATATATATACATATATATATATATATATATACATATATATATATATATATATATATATACATATATATATATATATATATATATACATATATATATATATATATATATATATATATACATATATATATATATATATATATACATATATATATATATATATATATATATATATATATATACATATATATATATATATACATATATATATATATATACATATATATATATATACATATATATATATATATATATATATATATATATGTATGACACCATACGCTGTCGAATGAAGATAGCTCAGTGGTAGAAACTTTGGCTGACACCAAATCGTTTGGGTTTCAATCCTGGCTTGGCGCATTCGGACGTCTAGTCGCTTTAATTTCGGACAAAGACAAAAATTGTCCAACATTTGGATATTTTTTATTATGTTGTTCTTTGATAGAAGGTATTCCGCGACCGTTATCTTCGCATAGCAATCTTCTATGTCAACATAACAGAATAACATCAAAGACGGTGAATATCTTTGTTTAAATGTCTGCATAAACACTCTGAAGATGGCTCAAAAGCTTAGAGTAATAACTAAGCAGTATTAAGGACTAAAACGAGATATCCCTAGACATGGGCAGTGAAACAACCCCCCCCCGTTTGATTAAATACTACCGACAACGTTGTCTGTGAGTGTGTGTGTGTATGTGTGTGCATTTATATGTATGCATATATAAATTCTTCATAAGCTAGAGCCTGTTTGGTAGGTTAGGTAGATGCGTATTTTCCATGGGCAACAAATTTCTCAATTGAAAAACTGGCGCAACGCAACGTTCTAGCCTTATTTCGCATTGTGTTGAAGCAGGAATGATTTGTATTTGTGTATGTAGGGGGGGTCTCCGCCTTGCAGTGGAGTAAATTTAGCAATGATGATGATGTGAATACGTTTGTCTAAAATGCCAGTTCAATTTCTAGGATTATATTTAAATCTGATAATTTATTTCTAGATTCATTTCTTCTTCGTCTTGATAATAATAACAATAATAATAATAATAATAATAATATTAATAATATCTGCTTTGTTAACTTTTAAATGTTCTCAGACTCTAAGGTTATTGTTAAATTTAGTAGGCAGTCGTATTAAAACATTTCCTGAGGAAAATCCAATTCCTCCTCCCCACATATATATTTTTCAATTTTAAATCTTCAAATCTTCATTTTTTAGTTTTAAATCATAAAATTCACTGCACCATCTATCTACCCCTAGATTGACAGCCAGAGGTAAATATTAATAAATATTACAATGAAAGTAAATGATAGCAAAGATTTCTCATAATGAAATTCACTGTCTTGAAGTCTTGAACCTGAAATAAATAACACTTGTTTCTTACAAAAGAAAATGTGCACTATGAAAAAACAATGCATTTGCTTGTTTTGATCTTTAATTCCAGTTGTCCAGTGGATCTGAAAAAAGTAAAATAAGCCAATAAGGAATTGATTATCTCTAAGCAACATTGACCAATGCATCCAGGGTTTTTCTCTCTCTCTCTCTCTCTCCCTCTCCCCCCCCGAATAAAGAACATGCAGGTAGTGTAACGGTTATCGGCACGGAAAATGGAATCGGCGATCCGAGTTCAAGTTCTGTTTTGTTGCATTCAATTTCACACTAATTCTCGTAAAAATAGTATGAACCCCCCTAACACCTATGGGTTAAATAGCAGAGTAACGTTTAGATGACAACCAATCTAAGAAAACTAAGAATTCCAAACTGTGGAGAAAGTAATAGGAAATTACTCCCCTATCTTTCCCAAGAAGTCATGACAATTCGCAGAATCTGTGGAGAGTCGTGATCTTGAAAAGCCATAGCATTAAAAATACAAATAAAAATGATATGTATTTTTCATTTTCGCTTCAAGAAGTGTAATCCACTTTATTAGCTTATCAACTGACTCATTTGATTTTCGTACCTCACATTAAAAGAGGATTATTTTTGACACTTTTTCTAAAGTATTATGAAACGCGTTTTGGTATTTGATCAGCCACTCTTGTTTTGGATGAAATCCGATTCAACTAAAGGGTAGCTTGGTTCCTGTAGATCCGTCTCCAAGGTAGCACCTCCCCATTGCATTAACGAGGTAGGTTGAGATTGATACTCTTTGACGCCTGTAGCAGTATGCCGATGGAACTGGGGTACACAAATGTGTGTACGTTCTTTGTGTTGCATCCAGTCCTCGTGAAAGTATGGACAGATGAATATTTTCGGTATCTACCACAAAGACATCAATACACTGGCAAAATAATCCAAATGTCCACGAATCTGCGACCATTAGACATATTCGATGGTTGCTGTGACTTTAGTGCTCAACAAAATATGACCTTGAGTCAGATTATTCAGGATGACAACTTCGCCTGGGGTAGAGTCAAATGACATGTTGCGCGCATAAATAAACAGATTCGCTGCAATCTGAAGTATTTCACTTTACACCATAGAAAATGCTGCAGGTGTTCAACACACACACACACACACACACACACACACACTGCCACCAATCACCTGGCATTATGTACCAATAAAACACAGCCACAAACACTGACCAATACAAAATCTGTTATCTTACTATGCGCGTTGAATGAAACTTTAAAAAAATCACCAGATTTTGACTGATTGGTCGATAGACTCCTTTTCTACGGCTTATCAACCTTTTGCAGGTTATTTAAAGCCAGAAAATATTTTTAGATTGTAAGAATTATTTTATTTTTGGGGAGATAATGATAATTTTAGTGATAAAAGTCTTACTAATTAACTTGTAACTCGGTGAATTCATACAGTTCTCAAGTATATTTTCACGTAAGTGAATATAACGAACTCAACTGGAATTGGATTAAGAATTCCGTGCCATTACACCACCCGCACATCCAAGCTTATAGTGCCTGGTATATCCAACCGGTCACCCATCTAAGTACTGAACAGGTTCGATGTTGCTTAACTTCGTTGATTGTACGGGGACCGGTGTTTCAGCGTAATGTAGCCGTAAGCCTCACAAATCGTCATAGAATAAATAAAATAAATAGATGTAAATTTATAGATAAGACAATAAAAATAAGACAAAACACAGCGAAAAATTAGTTTCATAAATGATATGCCTCACATTCCACATTTAATATACAATTATGCGCCGCTAATGTTATTCACGTATTCATTTATTATTAGCTTCCAGCACATTAGGACATTTAGAAGAACCGTTAACGATTTTAACGACATTAGCTCCATACAGAAGCGCACAATGTTCCGTTCAAATGAAAAAAAAACATTAATTGCATTTCTGATAATTAGAAAGCCTCAGACCGACCATCATAAACAAACACAGTCTTTGGTATTTGCCGATATTGGATTTTGAATATATTTTTGTCACTTTTAATCAATTTAGGTCGACATATTGATTCGAGAGACAGAGCGAGAGAGACAGAGTGAGAAAGTGACAGAATCAAAGTGAGAGAGGCATAGAGAAACACAAAGAGAGAAACGGAGAAAAAAAAGAGTGGGAAACGGATAGTCACAGAAAAAATGCCAGAAAGAAAGCCCGAGAGAGAGAGAGAGAGAGAGAGACAGAGAGAGAGACAGACAGAAAGACAGAGAGAGAGACACAGAGAGAGACAGAAAGAGAGAGTGTGAGCAATAAATATCGCTGCAAAGATTCTGACAATTAGAAAAAAAAAACAAACAACTTCATTATTTTGCATTCAATTTGTTTTTACATGAGCGTGATAAGAAGTCTCCACAATACACCAGCACCATCCTCAGTATTCAAGTTGATTTTTAGTAATGCTATGGTTTGGATGGTGTCAATTTTTCCTCGGATTCTTAATTCTTTCACCCTTTTTGCAATCTCTTTGGAACCCTTCCAAGTATGCTAAAGTCAAGACTGTCACCACCATGCCCTATAATCTTTTTAATTCGCTCACAGGGCTGAGAGATTTGTCCAGTTTTTCACTGCCTTTCATTTTTCTGTTCCCACCGGAAGTTTATTATTTTTGGTCTAGTAGTTGTTTATTTTATTTATTTAATTTGGCTGGTAGTTGTTGTACAAGAAGTAATAGTATCAGTAGTAATTTTTTGAGGCACGGTGCAGTAATGGATAGCGGCTCGGATTGAGGAATCGGAGAGCCGAGTTCGAATTCCACTCGAATCCATTACATTCACTTACGTGCTAATACCCTTGGGAAAGGTATGAATCCTCTTCTTCTTCCCCCAGCTATGGGTAAATAGCAGGACAGACCGGGTTCTATAGCCTTGGATGGCAACTGATCTACCTCAGAAAGAAATGGCAACCTGCTATGGGAAAAAATCTGCTTCGTCAGTCATGTATCAAAAGATACATGATCGCCTAAGCGTGTATCACGCATGACACATAACTGATTGAGTAATTTTTTAACATTATTATGATTGGCATTATTTGAAAATTCTTGATCCTTGTTGAAGTAACAACAAAATAAAGCTGTCAAAATACAAGGACCTTGAAATAGAAATCTCAAAAATGTGGCACATGGGAACATCAACAATCCCTGTTGTAGTTGGAGCCTTAGGATTGGTTGGAAAAGATTCCAGTAGACTAATTGAAGGGATCCTTGGAAGTCCATGCCTCAGAGAGATACAAAAAATTATTCTGACAAGTACAGCCCACACTTTACGAAGGGCTTTATCTATGTAATTTTTTTTTTCAGTGGAAAGTGTCATGATACCATTTCTAACCTTAGGTCCCTGGGTGGGACCCGGAAAGAAATGTGTAAACGGCAGATATCAAAGGTAATAATAGAAATAATAATAATAATATTAAAGACCACTAACAAAATAAGTGCCTCCTTATTGATATGGCAGTCTCTGCACACTGCAATGTATCTTTGAAGATATTCGAAAAACTGTCAAAATACAAGGACCTTGAAATAGAAATCACAAAAATGTGGCACATAGGAACATCAACAATTCCTGTTGTAGTTGGAGCCCTTGGACTGGTTGGAAAAGATTCCAGTAGGCTGATTGAAGGGATCCCTGGAAGTCCATGCCTCAAAGAGATACAAAAAATTGTTCTGACAAGTACAGCCCACACTTTACGAAGGGCTTTATCTATGTAATTATTTTTTCTTCTTTGCAGTGGAAAGTGTCATGATGCCATTTCTAACCTTGGTCGGAAAGAAATGTGTAAACGCCAGATATCAAAGGAAATAATAATAATAATAATAATCACAATGAACGTTTCACTTTCGACCACAAGAACATGTATCATCACAAACGACGCTACTGGTCCATTCATAAAAAATAGGTAAAAATTAGGAAGGAGAAATAAATTTTTGTAGATTAGCATCCTTAACTCCTTCCCCGGGGCATAGACGTGTGTATCCGTTTTAACTGAAAATGTCTAAACACGCCCAAAACAAAGCGTTCAAAAACCAGCTACAGGCGTGTTTATACGTCGATCTTGATTCTTTTCCGTCCTTTGGAGTTTGAAATGAGTTCAAATGTCAACACATACATCTGGCAGAGGTGTTAACTACCGCTCGGGTGCTTCAAGGTGCCTCAGTTACTTACTTACTACATTAAAAATAAATTTAAAAAATCGTCTGAAAATGAAACGTTTTTCCCAAAATAATTGGTTTTAAAGAATGCTCGTGACATTTGTCAGAATAAAAAAAAAACATATTGCTTAGAAAGGTGAGCCTGTTGATAATATCGATATAGTGTCAAAGCGACCCCTGACTTTTACAGAGTTATTGGGCTTAGTCTAAGTCCCTTAGTTGTTAATTTACAAATGTCAAGTTTGAAAATGTGTTAACATCATTGAAGTCTGCATATTTTTTTATACTTAATTTTTTAAAAGTTTTTTTTTTCAAACTAATTTTTAAGCTATTTTTTTAAATCCTTTTCTTTGTATGGGATTTTTTCAGAAGCACACGTACAAACATTTGGAATTCATAATTATTTATCGCAAACTAAGAATAAATAGACACATAATTGTATTAATTTATGTAAATTCTTGTTCTTTACATAAAAAATGTATATATCCTTTTGTAGCCTCACATACAACAAAAAACTGTTTTCGTACGCAAAACGGTTAAGACCTATAACTCTGTAAAAATTAGGGATCGATTTGATACCGTATCGATATTATAAACAGGGACCCCTTCTAAATCGATAATAAATCAATATTTTTCGATTCAGACAAGTGTTGCGGCCTAAAGAAAGCCAAAAGAATGCTAATCTACAAACATTATTTTCCAAAAGAATGTTCCTTATTTTTTATTTTTTTATTTAAGTAGTGCCGCATAGACCAAACAAGGAAAACAAACATAAAATACTCTGGGATGTCTGCATCCAGACCAACCACTCCGTTCTAGCAAGAAAACCGGATCTGATAATCGCACATAAGGAAAAGGCAACTTGCCAGATCACAGAATGAATGTGTATGAAACTGGAAAAAAGATACCAGGATCTTGCACGGGAGCTGAGAAAGATATCAAATATAGAGTATGGACTCGTGTGCATAATAATAGAGGCAGTTTGAATCACGCGAAAAAGACACTGGAAGAATCGTAAATGCAGGAGTTGAGACTGTAGACTACGGCGTTGTTGGTACCGATACTGAGAAGGGTGTTGAAGTTTAGAGTAGACTTGCTGTCAGTCTTCAACGATGAGCACCAGACACTTGGTGTGAACAAGCAAATGCTTGAATGATAATAAAAATAAATAATGTACTCTCATAATATTTTTTTTATGAATAGAGGAAATCATTTTTATAGGTGAATTTCACACATAACTAATTTATAATTTTGTTCCAGTTCTACAAGTGAGTCATGAAATCGGATAAACGTTTCTCTCTCTCGCTCCGACGTTTCTGTTTTGTTTCTAAGCATGAGCGCTCATACACCCAATCACCAACACCTCATCCATGCTTGTCTACAAATTAAATTACCTAATAACTGACTCGTGAGTGAGCACAAAAAGAGGCACTATTCAGTGTTGAAGGTAAAAAGCAGTAAAATAGGAATAAAGGCAAATAGTATAACAACAGCGTAACAAGGGAGGCAACTCTGAAGAAATAATTTTCTTCTTCTTCTTCTTCCCTGAACTGGGTTCTCAATGTCGACTGGTCTATGCCATCGCCAAGACACAAGTGAAGGTTCCTATCTGAATATTCTCCGAAGGAACTTAATGTTTTCGAGTTTTTGTGAGCTGGATACAAATCTGGCGTCGATGAAGAAATGCCACCCAAAATTTCCGAGGAATTCGAACAGATTGAACAGTCTATACATCTTTAACGGTTTCCCATATCTCGCCGGATATTTAACATCTATCGAAATCACTCCACCAGGAAATAACGGAATTCACCTCATATTAAATTTTTCGCTTTCTTTTTCTTTCGTCTCCTTTTTTAAGGAAATCACTTTGCACCTAGCGTTTTGGATAGCACCTTGTGCATTTATGTACGCATATATTTGTGCCACTGAATGCTACCTATATATATATATATATATATATATATATATATATATATATATATATATAGAATTTCAAACCGAACCCTTTTAGTCCACGTGGGGGATAGATTGATCTAATTCCACGTGCCATATAACTGAAACTGAGATATCTAAAGGCATAGCACGTGGAATTAGAACAATCTACCCCTCCCCGCGAACGAAATAAAGTGTTCGATTTATATATATATATATATATATATATATATATATGTGTGTGTGTGTGTGTAAAATGTTTAATGCAATAGGAACTTTACTAATATCTTTTGAAGAAACAGTTAATTGTCGTCGCTCTACAGTTTAACATATATTGGCATGAATACAGTTACATATATATACACAAGAGTATAAACTAAAATTCCATATGCACACACACGCATACACACACACACACACACATATATATATTTGTATGTGCAGGACTCAGCAATATTTCTGAGAAATTCTAAGGTAATTTCCTCATACTGAATTCTACAAACAAGAACGAGTTGAGATCCTTGGCGAGAACAGAAGACACCGTTTTTAAATATTCACCACTTTGGATGGAAAAGGATTTCAATCAGATGCGCCCAAACCAGCTGCGCATTAAAAAAACAAAGATCCACCGGACATACACTTTTTAGTACTTGTGCGCGCAGAACTCCATATCGGCTTTTCAAACAAGTAAATTACAAACATTTACTTGTAGTTAATCTCTATATTGAAGGCAATTTGCCTGTTCACTTTCACTCCTGTTTTTCATGATTGGTAGAAGAATATAATTAGATTTTAACCTCCTTAATAAACATGCTAGCTTGATACACAAAAGGCAAACCTCAAACAGACTTTTTTATGACACGGAAACTGCCATAACACGATGGTCGACTTTCCAGAAGCGATAATATTATAAGGTAAATCAAAGACATGCCCATACATATGCATACACATACATCATATACATGAGGGGGTGCTGAAAATCTCTCGACCAGACTCGGACTGACCCACTTCTCAAATCAGTATCCAATGATTAAACATCAGAATTCTGTTTAAAGGTAGTGTGACGGGTCGATAACTTTTCAGCACTCCTCCTCCTATATAGTCTGAAAAAGAACAAACTTATATAATAAATTATGATTTTAAAATATCACTTTTGTTATTATGGCATAGATGGAAATTCTATGATCAGTTTTTATATTTATCGTATATACTCGTGTACATGTCTACTTAATGTATAGTGCGACCCCTGATATTTTTTTGTCAAAAACCTGATTTTTTTTCATATAGCTCGTGTATAATGCGATCCCAGGTTCTGGGCAATACTAGTAGGTCTACTGTAGTCAAATATTGCAGTACTGGACATCATCTTGGACATATATAAAAAAAATAGTCTTCATTCTTTTTTGTACAAAGTTACCCTCAAATGGTGAGAAAAACACTTACTATAAAATATCTGATACGAAGATTTAGATAACATATTTTTGTCTTCATTCATACCTGACTACGGTAGCTCCCTTGCCCTGGGCCTGCTTCCTTTTGTCGCTACATGAGGAGCAAAGTAACATCCACTATGTATGCCACTTCAAATGAATAAATACCTAAATGAAGAATTAATAGATTTTTCCAAATCTCAAAGGTACCATGTGAATGTAGGCCTTACCAGGTAGGTTACGATCACCGAAAATGCATGAATTTTAACCTGCTCAGAAAGAATTACCTGTGTATAGTGCAACCAGTCACCGGAAATGCATAATTTTTAACCCCTTAAAAAAAAGTCACCTGTGTATAGTGCGCCCATGCTATTTTTGCGTTAAAAAACTGATCATAACTGATCGCTCTACACTCGAGTATATACGGTAATAGATTTCGTATAAATTGAAATGTTACAAATTAGAGACAGCAATACACTGTATGGTTTAACCCCCCACCAACACACACACTTGGATTCAGGTAGATGATATATGTGTGACATAACTGACAAAGAGGTGGTGTAGCTGTGACAGTGTAGCTGTGGCAGCTACGAGATGTGGAGAAGATTTGATCACGTTTGATTACTGGAACTAGAAAGAGGTGGGAACTCTCTATCTCCAGGCTGGTAAATGCTCGAGGTTTATCCCGAGCAACAGTAGCAAGCGTATGCTAGGAACATGTGAATCCCAGACAGATATCAGCCGCACGAAAAAAAAAAAAAAGAAAGAAGCTGCAGACGGCCACAAATGATGCCACAACAGTACTGATAAGAACAGTAACCAGACAACAATGGTGCAGATCAGATATTTAGCCAACATACTGTCAGGTGTTCACTACATTCCTTTGTGTTTCTTAGTCGTCGATCAACAGGAGTTCCAGTATTAACACTACGGTTAACGTGTCTCACCTGTGTCAAATAACATCGCCATTGTACTGTAGAAGACTGGTCAGATGTGTCTCGTTTCCAGCTCCTTCGGGCAGACAGTCGAATTCGTGTGTGGAGGAGATCGTATTGCGGATCACTTTCATTCTTTTATGTTCATCATAGTTGCCGGTTGATGTGTGTGTAGCGTAGCGGTTATCGGTGTGAACACCGATTAACCGCTAAGTGGAGTTGGTGAACAAAACTGAAATTACAAACGATGTCGTTGCGTCCGCGCCTTTCGCACGACTCCATATCTCACTCGTACACCATCACCTAACTCTTACACTGTCGTAAAACTACTTCAACACTTCGTACACTCTACGCTACGCTGCGTAGCCGCTGTTATTCAAGGAACGGGAGGAGCTAGGCATTATTAGGTAGCTGCCTCTAATTTTCTGGCACATTATGTTTAAGATTAATTCCATAATTGTTGTTCTGGGTAAATAATTTACAACTGAAAATTCAGTACAAAAATTCTTTTTTTGTAAAAAAAAAAAAAAAAAAAAAAAAAAAAGTTGGTTTCGCGCATTTTACAACCATACATTCGAACCAATGAATATTTTTCTACATAACTTAGCCTTACACGTAACTTCATTAAAAATACAATAACAGACAAATCTTACATATATACATATATATTTTTTTCTATTGGTTTCTTTGGTAGCGTAGTCAGGAACTGTTTTAAATAGGTACCAACATGAGATCGCTGGAAAATGAGCATAGCGGGATAATAACGGCCTTAAACTTGACGAAAACAAAATTTTATCGTCTAAATGTTTATGTTATTATCAAGAGGAAAGATCAAAGTATTTTTTGATTATTTTTTTTTACATTTTTTAATAATTTCTAGCACGTTCAAAATTTTCGTTAAAAATCTTGTATTTTTTGGATCAGCAAAATTGACAGAAAATTATTTTCATCAACTTTGAGGCCATTATTATCCTGCTATGCTCATTTTCCAGCGATCGCGTGTTGGTACATAGTTTTAAATAAAACGTTTAGTTGTGCTTAAAGAGACTCTGTTGTTCTGTTTCGCATCAGGAAAATTTGATTCTTGTGTGTGTTTGTGTGAAAATATGTAGGGAAGGGGTGTGACTCGGTCGAGGTAGAGAGAAAATGACGTTTGCCGTCAGTGTGGAGAACGACGTCGAGTTTGACACGATGAACGCTTTGTCATTCCACCGCCTCCGCCTCCACCAGTGCCGCCGCCCGGAAGTTCCCAATTGCCGTCTGTGTTGGGTTGTGGCACTTGACTGAAAAATAAATCAAAATGTTTCAATGGTGCCGAATTCTTTCATCAAAAAGAGAGAAACGAAAATAAACAAGAGCAAACTGCAAGAGGTACATCAAGTGAAAATCACATAATTATTGCCAAACCAATGTTTGAGCATCAAGTGATCGAAGTGTCGTTTGATAACGCCAAAGTATTTTAAAGCGATATTGAACGTAATACCCATCAATCGGCTATTAGTCACTATCTGGTCGACAATAATCTACTATATTGTCGGTTCTTGCAGGTGACAGAGAAAATACACTAATAGATATGGAGATATAAAAAAAAAATGTAAAAGCAACAGCCAGATAACAGGAAAAAAAATTTGCACGGGAAAATATAACACTATGAAAGGGGTATCCACAGAGATGTGAATAGTGTGGGATTTTATCTCAGTCTTAACTCTTTTCTGTTTTTATGACCGGCAATAAAATCTGTGAAATGGAATCTTCAAAAGTAGCCACCCACTTGATCAAAAGAGAATAACAAATAAATAAATAATTTTCTTTTAATCATTTCACCCCAAACAAGGCAATAAAGCCACTAGGACGCAAGAGGATACTGAGTGTTAGAGAATATGAGGAAAAACTACTATTATGGAGAGAAGACAATAAAAGACTAAGAATTAAGAAGACAGAAAATAACGATTGACATGGCATTTAAATTTTTGAAGATCAAAGTTGACTGGAAAGCAAGAAGTCAGAAGAGAGTTCCACAAGCGAGAAGTGCGATAGGAGAAACTGTTAAATGAAAACTTTTTTAGTCAAACGACAACAAACCAGGCATTGAAGATTTCCGGTCGCGGGTCTATATTAACAATTACAATTCGAATTAAGAGCAACTCTGAGCCATCTTTGGCGGACGACAGACGAAGTATTGTCAAGTGAAGGCTGACAAAGTCATTCCGATGCCGCCCGTTAGGGTTGCCAGACGCGCGTAGTCATGTAGAGATGGGTAGAGAGTTGGTGGGATTTCTCGCTAGCTGAGGAGAAAAGCTGATTCGTTAGCCTGAGATATCAGAATTTTCCCCCAGTGTCACCTACCTACTCAACCAGACAGTACAGAAGTCTCCCTGAAAGAGACAACGGAATATATTGGAAGCAGGGTTCGAGTTTTCATTTCTTGTCGTGGCTTTTATTTTGATCGTGTTTGGACCTTTCCCAGTTTTTATGCTCTTCGACGCGAATGAGAATATTGACGCAACGTGGAGTTTCCTTGTCTAGTCAGCGAAGAGTTGAAAGAGGGGCCTGTTGTATGTTTACAAAACAAAAAAAGGCAATCACTTATTCACAATTTTGTAACTGTATTTATTAGTTTGTGTGTTAGAATAAATTATTTTCTTGGTTACATTAGGTATCCGTCAGTCTTGGGAGACAATGAAGTTGTGATCAGTATGATGTTTCAGGCATAGTATCCGTTGATAAACCTACACGAGAATAATATTCCCTAACACAATTGACGCAGACGAAGTTTTATGCTGAACTGTCTGTAAGACTTTCAGTTTTCCGTCTTAACCATTTCACCTCTGACTGTTAGGCAAATATAATTCATTTAAACACCACAGAGAACCATTACTGCCTGCCATCGCTGATAATAAACTCCAGTGGAACAACACTTTGCACTTTCTTGGACTCACGTTTTCCACTGACATGAAGGGAAGTGGTCATATTGAATCAATTGCTATGTCTACTGCTAGGAAAGTTGGTTCACTGTGTTGTGACAGACGATTCTTCTCGTCAGATACCTTCTTGCACATTTATAAATCTACCATTCGTCCATGTATGGAATATTGTTGCCATATCTAGTCTAGTGCTTCTGCTGTTCATCTCGAGATTCTCGACAAAATCCAAAGGATCTGCAATGTAATCGGCCCTGGCTTGGCATCTCGACTTCAGTCACGCTCTCATAGACATGATGTAATTTCTCTCTGTCTTTTCTACAAATATTTTCATGGCAACTGTTCTGATGAGCTATCTTCCCTGATACCCTAACTACATGAATGTGCTACTAGATTGGCATCTAGGTCCCACCCTTTTACTGTTGAAATAGTTAAATGCAACCACCACTTCTACTCCAGCAGTTTCTTTTCTCGCGCTTCTCGATAGTTGAACTCCCATCCTTTTACTTGCTTCCCTGATAATTAAAATCTTAAAAAATTTAAATGCAACGTCAATCGCCATCTTCTGTTGCTGTGATTTCCGTTCTTCTTTTATCCTTTTTTCTTCCCCCCCCCCTCTATTCACAGTATTTTCCCATCACTTTCATTCTCTGTAACCCCCTGCATGCTAATGGGTCTCCTGCCTTGCTTGGTGTGAAATACTTTTAAAAATATCTGGTCTGGTGCTCGTACTAAATGTCTTGAGATTCTTGACAAAATTCAAAGAATGGTCTGTAATGTAATCGCTCTTGACAACGCGTCTCTACTTCAGTCACTTTCTCACCGACGTGATGTAGCTTTTCTCTGTCTTTTCTACCAATATTTTCATGACAATTGTTCTGATGAGCTGTTCCCCTTAGTGCGAGCTACTAGATTGACAACTCGGTCTCACCGTTTTACTGTTGAAATAGCTAGATACAACTATCAGTTCTATTCTAATAATTTATTTTCTCGCATTTCTTATCTGTGGAACTCCCTTCCGATTTCTTGCTTCCCTGCCACCTACAATCTTCAAAAATTTAAATACAACGTCAATCGCCATCTTCTGTCTTCCTGAATTCTGTTCTTTTATTATCCTTTTCCTTACTTCTCCACGCTAAAATATTCACATTCTCTTTCACTCCCTGTAACACACTAGTGGCATTACTACCTTGTTGGGGTGAAATTATTAATAGCAAAAACATCACTTGGAATCTGAAGAAGACTTTCTTCACTGACTGTCTCCAGAGTGATAGTTCGAAGGCCACGTGTTTGGGTTGATGCCTAGGGTTCTCGGGTCTCTTTTACAGGCATATTATTTTTAGCGTCGTTAAGGCATGCCTACCAGGCGCTTTTCTTCAGCCATCTTTCCCGTACATGATGTCTCTGGATATTCGACTGTCGTCCATTTGCACGACATGTTCAAACCAATGAGTGTACATGCTGGGAATCCCAGTCATCTCGAAGGGGATGTTATACTAGACTAAATTATACAAAATATTGATTTTTAATATGTACTTGGAAGATTGGCGCAAAACAATCTCCCGATCACCTATTTGACTATGCATAAGATTAGGCTAAACGAAGCAGCCCTACACATGTAATATATAAACATCAAAATATATGCATGTCTGTATCAGTAGGAAACACTAACAATTAAATATAAAACTAGTTGTGTGTACGTGCGTGTCTGTGTTATCAAATAAATTCGATTTTATCATTTAACTTAACTGCATGTGTCTTATATCTTGGCCAGCTTAACGCTTGTTCCTTGAAATAACTAATTTGCATATTTGACTTTAAGAATAATTGTATTTCGTTATTCATTTCCAATTTATTTGATTTTATAAATAATCGATTGTCTTATTGATGGCTTTTATAATTACATTTATTATTTATTCAAATAAAACTATTTTCTACTTTGAAAGGGGTAACAGTCGTAGTATTTAGATGACAGCTTGGGAGTAAAGGGAAGTAAGTAATGTAAAAAAAGAGAAATAAGAAAATGTTCATATTTTCAAGAGCATATTTTGAAAATCAAATATTGTAAATCATTATAGCATGTCGTAGATGAATAAACGACTACAAACATACACCGGTCAAACTGCTTTGACTATGACAATTACACTAATAACACTTTAAAGCAAATACAAATATTTTAAACAAAATTTTGACTGCGTAACAAAGAAAAGGAACTTGCTCTGCACAACGTCGGATATCATTGCACACACACACACACACACACACACACACACACACACACACATACATATATATATATATATATATATATATATATATGTATATATACACTACAGTTCAAAAGTTTGAAGCCACACCCAGAATTAGTATGGGATGAACTTGACAGAAGAATGAAAAAAGAAGAAAGAAGAGCTTTTAGAGTCATTGAAAAAAGAATGGAATCAATTATCAAATTTATACTTTGAGAAACTTTTGCAAGATGCCAAAAATTCGGGCTGCAGTAATCACGGCTAAAGGAGGATATTTTGACAAGTGCAAAATTTTGTCATAAAATGATTTTTTCTTTTTGTCATAATAAAATTTCTAATAAAAAATCATGTCTCACTTTTTTTAACGATTCATAATAATATTCACTTGTACAAAATAACTACTTTTGGGGCTAATTTAAAAAATGACAAGGATTTGCCTTTAAATTTTTAACTGTAGTATATATATATACACACACACACACACACACACACACACACACACATATATATATATATATATATATATATATATATATATATATATATATATATAAGGACTTATATGAAGAAGCATTGGAAAAAGCGAACAAAAATTAGCTAAAATATATTGAACAATAACGAAACATTAATAAAAAGATTAGAAATTAGTAAAAACCAATATAGGAAGAATGTTTCTAAAATTAATTCTTAAAAAAATTGTTGCTTCTGAAAAAAATGAAGAAACTATTCAATAAAAATAACATTAACGTGAGTTATAGTTGGGGTAAAAATATCAGAAAAATAACTGAATATCATAAGAAAAAGTTGCTCTATAACAGTCATTGTAAACAAAACAAAACTAAATGCAACTGTAGACTAAAAAGTCTCCTGTCCCATGGAATGTAATTGTTTTGTGGAAAATATAGTTTATTTGGCTAAAACAGAGGTAGATAATAATAATAAAGTTAAAGAAGATGAGATATATATATATATATATATATATATATATATATATATATATAGGGGCAACTGAAAATGAATGAAAAAAAGTTCAATAATCATAAATTGAGTTTTAAACACAGTAAATACGAAAACGCTACAACGCTGTCAGCGTATTATTGGAAGATTAAAAGAGAAGTAGGTAAATACCCAAAAATTGTTTGGAGAATTTATAAAAAAAAAAAGTAGTAAATATATAAATGCTAGGGATAGATGTAAGCTTTGTCTTGAAGAAAAATGTGTGATACTAAGTTTTAGCAACGATAACAGAATACTTAATAAAAAAAAATTAGCAGACGTAGACATAACAAAATACTTATTGTATCACCTACCACCGGACTAGCGTGTTGCCTTATTGATGTAATTTTTTTTCTTACTGAACATGTTCCTGTAGTAAGACAATTAGTAGTTTAGCCTATTCAAAGTGTTTTTTCCTTTGCTTATTTTCTTTTTCCCCTGTATTGGTGCGGTTATGCACGTTTTTTTTAATGTAATTATTATTATTATTATTTTTCCCGTGATGCTTTAGGGAGATTCACGGATTATATAAGGCTCACCCATCTTTCCTTTCATTTCCATTCAAGTTGTCTGAAGATCACGTGAACGTGAAACTCAGGTTACGACTAGAACAACTCTTTCATAGAATTTAACGTTGTCAAAGGTTTTTTTTTTGCTCGGTCTAGCCAATCTAGGAATCGAGCACTTTACTGAACAGGTAAGTTTGCCTTTAGTCCTTTTTTTCTCTTTCTTTTCTCAGTATCGTCGTTTTTATTCGAGACTGTATCTGGATAAGAGTTTTAGGTTTTGGCAAGCTGTCAGTTGGTTCCATCAACGGTTTTTGTTTTTCTTTCACACACACACACACACACACACACACACACACACACACACACACACACACACACACACACGTGTGTGTGTGTGCGTGTATATTAATGTATATTTGGGTAGCAACCTCTCTTTTAAACATGTTTCATTGAATATGACAGACAAGGAAAACTTAATTAATTTTTTATTTAGTTTTTTCAGCATTGCAAAAATTGTCAGTATTACCCATTGTCCTAAGCGTTTTCTGCCACTTTAACCATTTTCAAGGGGGTTGTTTTGGGGTATTGTTAATTTCTCTTCATGCTTGACAAATTAACGACATCCCAAAACAAATCCCCTTGAAAGAAAGTCTCCGAAACCGCTTGAGACAATGAGCAATATGTATAATTTTTGCACTTCCTGACCCTTACCAAACAAAAAAAATGTAAGAATACTGAAAAAACTAAATAAAAAATTAATTTTTCTTGTCTGTCATATTCAACGAAATATGTGTGCGCGTGTGTGTGTGTGTATGTGTGTGTGAGAGAGAGAGAGAGAGAGATAGAAAAAAGTAACAAAAACCTGAGTTATAATCTAATTTTTAAGTCAATACACTTAATGTAATAATCAAGCGTCCAGCTGCTTAACGTGAATTTTGTTTCGCTAATGTAGATTTTAGTGAAATGAAATTCTTTTTCTGATCACGCCGGTTCATTGGAGAAACATGACAAAATTGAAATTACCAAAATTGTCATATACATATATATATATCACCGTGTAAAAATCTTATACCATTTTAAACAATTGCAAATTTCTAATTGTCATCTTATAAATGGATGTTTTCTTTATTGTGCTGTCTGTAGATGAAACATTGGAGTCATTTTCACACCTAATTATCATATTCTATTAGCAGGGGTTCTGAAGTAGCGTCGAAGATGCTAGACGCCCCCCCCCTCACCACCACAAAAAATAGGCGTGCAAAAGACTTCGAGCACCTCACAGAAACCGAGTCAGATGTTGTTTTTTTTAAAAAAAACTCTAATTAAATTTTATTTTTTAATGTTGATGTCAAGAAGTTAATGCACATTATTAATATTTTGAGTGGCTTCTTGAAGCTTAAATAATTGCTTCAGTGCGCCTGGGATAGGATGCGCACAAGTACTTCACCACCTCCATGTGGTACTCGATACCATTCCCGGGTTTGAACTCCCACAACCCAAGATCACGCGGATTCTTCTGATGAATTCTACTCGTTAGTTCTATCAACATTTGATCCATGATTTAAGTCATTTTTCAATAGAGTGACACATTCATTAATCAGTCTCTGTTTTGCTGCATGCAATCAGTGATATGGAGTTACGTAATGCTAAAAGATCTCGCCTTTATCTAAGACTGGTATCAAATGTTCATTCGGCCACATAATATATTTGTCACTATTCAAGATATCGTAAATTTTCATCAATTTTCTTGAATCATCACTTTTTATGAAGCCCTAAAGCGTCAGACTGTTACTCCCAAAAACGTAACTGTCCTCATAATGTGGGTCATTTCGCTTTCCTGTCGGCTTTCTGACAAATTCATACATTAGAATCCGGCTTCATCTTCGATTCATCACTGAATTTGATCTTATCCAAAGTATCTACACCCCAAAGTCCATAGCGCTGGTTCATATTCTTAGATATATTCACTATCATCCTGGTTTCTTTGGAAATTGTCGCCATGATTTCAAGTAATGAAAGAATGCAGGAATTCGATGTCAGCATTTTCCCTCTTATGGTTATAGCGTTAGCGTTCCAGTCGTGAGATCTGAGTTCGAATCCCATTAAGACCGATTAGTCGAGTATGCAACTTCTAAATAATATCTTTCTGAGGTGACAATCCCAGCGTGTGAAACCGTTTGGGAAGTGCCGGAAAAAAAAACAGTAGCACGCCTTGTGAGTGAAATCGAACAGGCGAAACTGTTTAGAAAGTGTCGATGATTGTGCAAGTACTTTAATGGCGGAGCTAGGCTACACTTCTTACACTGTTCTCTAACACTTTCGCCCCAGCCCCTCAACCTCCGACGTCTTACTGTCTGGGTTGAGGTGTCTACTCGGTCTTAACCGAACTTAAGAGAGTGGTCGTAGGTCCCCTGAGCATCCGTAGATCATTTGACCGGTCCACTGGTTTAATCCTGTTTCCTGCCCACGTTGTGTTTAGTTTGATCCAGAAAGCAGAAGTGATGTTCATCCATTCATGGTCGACTGAAGATGTAGACACGGCTGGAGAGTCTGTGCTAAGAAATTTAGAATGCACCAAAAAAAATATATATATATATATGTGTGTGTTTGTGTGTGATTCCCAAACTCTCTGTGTCACATTTCCTCCCCTACCCATCTGTCATTTACTAGTAAATGACACACGTGCATTCCTATCAAAAAAATATGAGAAAACCCAGTCCAACATGCTTCTGACTAGGGTCTACTTAAACATTCGTCTCTTCCAGCATGCAAAGGTAGAGTCCTCAGTTCTTCTTAGGGCTCATTATGCCCATTTACATTTTCACTGTCCTTACGATATATATGTACATGCAACTTCCGGTTAAAGTTCACTCTTGTAGTGATCTCGTGCAGTAGAACCTTTTCACATAGTTCACTAGTTCGAGTGTTCTTTCCTTTTTTTTATTGGAGTTCGCAACACTCCTTACCAATTATTTCAGTCTCATTACAAAAACAAAAAAAACAAAAAAATTCGATTTATTTCGTAAATCTGTCCCTCCGATTTTGTCTCGCCTTCACAACAGGCTTTGTCGAATCTTTTGTTGGTTCAGGTCCTTCCACGACAATCGTGGACTCTTCTTCAATATCAGTTAGGGGTCCCAATGCACTCGGGTCGGACTTACCTTGGTAAAGTGCACTAACTGGAATCCCTCCTTCACTCATGCACTCCCGTGCCAGTTTATTCTGCCCGGTCGACAACACCGCACGCCTCTTCAACCACCACCAAACTAGCAAGGCCACGACTATCATTAGTATAATTCCAACAACGGTCGGCCAGGTTATTATAACAACCAAATTCTCTTTCCAGCCCGAATTCGGCGTACCTATCTTATCTAACTCCGACTTCAACCGTCCAAGATCAATCTTATCGATTGGCCTTAACAACGCCGGCATCTTTTCTAGAGACATCTTAGGAATCTCCCTTACAATGGGTTCCCACAATCCCGTCCATCCACTGGCATTCGTTCCTACCAGCTCTCACATGCTCTAACAACACCGTTAAAGAGTGACTTGTTTGACGTACCTTACTCATTACAGCTAATAATTGAAAATACCTTTGCAAAAACCCCTCTAATTTCTGTAATTCGGTTGTTACAGACGTGGTTACCTTTATCACTTCTTTTCTAAAAACCTGTAGGTGAGAAATCAACCAATTGATACTCCTTCTATTCTTAGCCAATTCCAGCCTAGTAACATTGAGTATGGATACGCTCTCTCTAACCGACTGAGCCATTGCTTGTTGTCTCTGTTCTATCGCCTCTAATTTCCTCTTAATTACTCTCACTTCGCCTTCGGAGACTGTACCAAACAACACGCTTAATGCCTTTCCCACTATAGGTAATACTGCCCTCTTTTGCCTGGTCCGTAACAACTTTATTCTTTCAAATAGTAACATATCCTTCCATTGTCTCTCAAGTATTAGGGATTCTTGAGCTAAGGGGTATAATATACGGTGGTATTCCGGAGTCCGTAATTAGTCTCCGGCGACTTGGGTCCTGGCTGTATCTAGTTTGTCCACTTCGGTCTTCAACTGACCCAGTAACTTCTCATACGGCTGCAGGTCTATCACCAAAGTTATCAACCACTTTGATCTAGTTATAATCACTTCGCTAGTCTTCTTAAATACAGTATTCTCACTGTGTTCCCATGTATTATCTACCACAACTAGCATCGTCAGTACCACGAGCCTCCTCTCGTCCATGTCTGCAATAATTCGTCTTACTCAATCATTCTCTTATTGTTTTTAGCGGGTGGTTACATCTTAGAGCGATACCTCAAGCACCGATCCACACCACCACGAGCGCCGTGCATGCATGGGGCCCGTCCAAACAGTTTACCAGCACTGATGATAAATGCACAGTTAGTCCCAGAACGTCACTCATTCACCACAGCCACTGTACTGGTTTCATTTAATCCTTGGGCTCGGGCTGCACCGCTCTCCTCAATCGCCGTTTTAGTGGTAGTTCCTCATTAACACTAGGTGCTTTTTCAGCCCGCAATTTTCTCTGCAATTGAACTAACGGAATTTCATCCTCTTCCTCCCATTCATTCAGTTCTTGTTCCCTAAGGTTAGGCTCAATCCCTGCTTCCTTAGAATGTCCCGCTGGGGTCCGATTTACCTCACTCATCCTTTGAAGGGTCGTTGGGCTAATTTCAATCTCCTCACTCCCTTCACTTTCACTCTCAGTCTCTAACCCTTCAGGTTCTACCAACCTAGTTTTCCTCAGCCTTTTCTGTTGAGTTTTTGTTTCGGCTCCTTTCCATTCTCCTATTTCAGTTAGCTTTATATCATTCGCATACACTCTTTTTACCTGTCCGGTCAATTGGTCCCAGATAACAAAGGAAACCGGACCCGTCTGCATCCTATAGTATGGACTCCATCTCTGGTCCAATTTACCTTCTCTCAGGTGTATTTTATAATACACTGGATCACCTATCTGGAAGGAAACTTCTTTATTTTTATTTACTCTATCGTTTCGCCTTTTCTGGACTCTTTGAATCCTCCTCCTCGCCTGCGTAAAAATGTTATGCTGTTGTCCTAAAATTATTTGGTGATGATCCTCTCCTAAATACTTCCTCCTAGGTCGTAACAGATTGTCTATAGGTAAGACTACATCCCTGCCATATATCAAGTAATAAGGGGAAAATTTTGTCGTCTCGTTCATCGAGAATCTCACAGCTGCTAACGCTTGGGTTACGAATAAATCTCAGTTTTCCCTATTATCCTCTGTTAGTTTAGCTAACACATCAGCGAGGGTCTTATGAAACCTCTCTACCTTATCATTACTTTGGGGGTGATATGAAGAGGTGGTTATGTGCTGTATGTTTAATTCTACCAACGTCTCTCTCATAATCTGATTCACATTCTCCGATCCATTATCGGTAACCAACTGTTCGGGGGCCCCATACCTAGGGAATATTTCGTTCAGTATTATATCCGACACCGTTCGTGCCTTCTTATTCTAGTATGGCAAATGCCTCAGGCCAATTCGTCAGCCAGTCAGACAAAACTCACTATGTAACGATTACCTCTATGTGTTTCTCCGTAGGGCCCGGAAATATCCATGCTTACTTTCTGAAATGGATAATTCGGAACATCCGTTTCTAATATTGGGGAACCCTACTCCTTCGACTCTGTACTTGGCATATTAAACATTTTTTTACATGGTTCACAATATCATTAAACAACTTGGGCCAGTAGTAATTTCTCATTATTAATCCATACGTCTTATCAATTCCCAGGTGTCCTAACCTCCTATGGCACTGGTCTAGAATTTCAGCTCTCAACTTATCAGGTATTACCATTTTTAAACTTACTTCCTCATCTCTCCCTGAAAGGTAATACAACACTCCATCGTGCACCATATATTTGGAGGTACGCCCTGCCTCTACCCTGGACCTGATATTTGCAATCTCGCTATCCTATTGGCTTTGCCTAATAATATCTCTCGAATGGGGGTCGGAAACAATCTCCGTTTCACTCGTTTCCTGATCTTCCCAACCAAGTCTCTCCTTCAACGCCTGTGAATTGATCACATTAATTTGGAATGCTTTATCATCCACACCCGGCTCCAACCTGACAGATTCGGTCTCTAATTGCTTCGGAATCCTCGATAACAGGTCAGCACAGGTATTATCCTTCCCTGCCAAATATTCTATTCTGCAGTTATACTCACTTAACTTCAGTGCCCACTGTTGTATCTTCTTATTTGTCGACTCCGCCTCTAAGAAATATTTGAGGGGTTGGTGGTCTGTTTTAATGGTAAACACAGCCCCACTCAAATAATAATCTAATTTCTGCACAGCATACAGAATGGCGTACGCCTCTTTTTCTATTACTGGCCACCTTTGCTGAGTCTCAGAGAGCCGATGAGACAGAAAATAGATCGGCACTTCCGCAGGCACACCCTGGTCCATCCTTATCAGGACATGGTTGTGTAAGAACCGCCCCGATACACTTATCGCTAGCATCGGTGTACAGCACCATGGGTTTACTCAGGTCTGGGTAGGCGAACAGGGGTACAGCTGTCAACTGGTCCTTTAGAGCCTCGAATGCACACTGACAATCCTCGGTCCACTTAAACCTAGCATGCTTCTTAGATCTATTAGAGGGCCTGCTAGCCGACTAAATGCTGGTATGAACCTCCGGTAATATCCGATGGCTCCAATAAATCCCCTCATCTCTCTTACAGTTTTCGGTGCAGGCATGGCTCTTATAACCTCAACTTTATCTAAATCCGTTTTTATTCCTTCTTTGTTTATAATAAACCCTAAGTACTTAGTCTCTTCTTTCATAAACTGACACTTCGATAATTTTAACTTCAATCCATGTTCTCTTAAACTATCGAACACCTGCAGATGTTCAAAATGCTCCTCTGGGGATTTTGAAAACACCATGATGTCATCTAGATATGCCATGGCAAATGCATCAGTGCCATTCAATATGATGGACATTAACTGACTAAATACACCCGGGGCGTTTGCCAACCCAATCGGCATAACTCTAAAATTGAAGAGATCCATGTGGTAGGTCCAAGCGGTTTTTTCCTGGTCCTTTTTGCTAAGTGCTACCTGCCAATATCCCGATCTCAAATCCAAGGTGGAAAAACATTTAGACTTTCCTAAAAGAGCTAGAATATCATCAATCAATCGGAGGAGGAGCACTGTCAGCGGTTTTGTAATGGCATTTAATTGACGAAAATCCACACAAAACCTATGCCCTCCATCTTTCTTTTCAACAATCACTATTGGAAAACTCCAGGGAGATTTGGATCTTTCGATTATCTCTGATTCCATCATTTCATTCACTGCATCCTCTACTAATTTTCTTTTGTGGATTGGGGTCCTATACGGTTTTAACTTAATAGGTGGGTGATTACCCGTGTCTATCTTCATTTCAACTGTCTCCGTCAGTCCCAGTTCCTTATCAATAATGGCTATTACCTCCCGATTACCGTTCAGCAACCCCCTCAATTTCCTCCTATAACGCTCAGGAGCTGTTATATCTTCATCCCTTATTTCATCGCTACCTGTCTTATTCCCAGGCCTATTCTCATTCCATACTCTCACCTGTTCGACTTATCTTACTGGGCACGCATGTGCCAGCTCCTCTCCCTGCTTTATTTTAATAGTTTTATTTGCAGTAAACGGTCTCCGACTTCTTCACCAACGAATCACACACGGTTATTTCCCCATAACTATTATCATACCTATCAGTGGGGACCACTTGGTACAGGTCACTGTTCAGCACCCCTTCTTTTATAATCTTGCCCTTCCCAGATACAGTAGCCCTAGAGGGAAGCTTTATATCTGTCTGGGCCACCACTGGCAATTGTTCATAATTATCCTCTCCCAAGAGTATCTTTACCCCGTCCAATGTTAGGGTGGCGGGGTCGAAACAGATCTGTGCCTTATTCTGCCTAAGCCAGTCATTCCCCAAAATTAGCTCACCACACAAGTCAGGTGCCACATAAACCTTAAGTTTACCTCTGGTTCTTGCCAACTGGAAAGGTAGCCACACCATACCCTCTATCCTCATCCTGCTACTATCAGCCTGACTTATTAGTAGATCGACGGGACTAAGCTTCGTTTTCAACTGTCTAAAAACTTTGGAGCTAACCAGTGACACTGATGCTCCAGTATCGACAAGGGCCTTCACCTTCTTGTCTCTCAGCAACACATTACAGGTGAAGTCTGGCCCTTCCTTCAGCAAACGGTATACCTGTGCTTTTCTCCTTTCCGTATGTTCTCTCCCCTCCTCCCTCTTTCTCGACAACCAAGACGTGGGAATCGGTGACAGGAGTTCACCTTTTTCTAGGGGCGCCAAATTCTGTCTAGGGGTCCTCCTGGGTAGGGTAGAGCTCGGATGACTCTCTTTTCTAGCAACCCTTTTCCTTCTCGGTAGGGGGCACCAGCGTATTAACTCGCGTTATCCCCAGTTTACGGTCTCTCTCTCTGCCGTACACCACCATGCAGTTCGGCTCTAAAGACCTTGGGTCGCCTCCATAGTTTGTCGGACAGTCGCGGACCCGATGCCCACCATGTTTGCAAGTCCAGCAAGCCCATATCGGCCCGGTGTGGGCTTGTGAAACCCATAACGCAGGCCCCAGGCTCTCCTATTGGGAACAGCCTCAGCCTTCCAGTCCTCTTCCACCTCTTCTTTCGGATCCCATATCTGGATTCGCTCCCGGTCTTTTTTTTCATCACTACTTTGCCCCCCCCCCCCACCCGAGTTCCTACCTACACCCCCTCTTATTCTATCCCAGAGTCGTTCGCTGGTCCAAGCCGCCTCTATGGATGCGGCCAGGCTGACCGTCTCCCCCCTTCAGAACATCTTCCCTAGGTCCCTGTCACTCAGCGCGTCCACATACACATCGGCCAACAAGGCCTGAATAGGACCACTGTCCCGAGTCGCCAACTCCGGAATATCTAACGCCGCTAACCCCGCGATTCCTCATTAGTCTTTCCTTCTTGTTGCTGCAGCCGGAATAATTTCCTGACCGCCTCAATGACCGTATGCTCACTTGCGTATTGCCGCACCAGAGCGGATTTAAGCTCGGTCCACGTCAGGGCCGGGTTTTCTCTTCACCCCCCCCCCCTATGAATTTGGACACCTGTCCCGCTGCGGCGTCGTAAGCTAGGATAGGAGGAGCACCATTTTTTGGTCTGAGAGACCATAGATCACCTGCTTCTTCTGAATGGACAGAATCCATTCGTGCAGGTCCGCAGGGTTTCCTTTATAATAGGCAGCTTCATGCTACCTACTAGCCTCCTGAAACCCATCGATATTTCGGAGACTTCCACGTACCCAAGGTCATCTGTGGCGTCTGACCATTTCCAACGACAGAACGAAAGGAAAAATACTTGGTGGCGCTTCAACTGCGTACAACGTCGACAAAGTCAAAACAAGATCAACAATATTACTGGCAGATCTAAGTGCAATGAGCGAACAAAGGAAACCAAAAAGTGACTTACCTGAGTTCCGCCTCTCCGTGTTTTGTTTCTTTTTCCTCCTCCTTTTGCTTCCTTCCCTTTTCCTCCTTATGTCCCTTTTAGACCAATATAGTCCAAAGACTAGAATCCTTTCTGGTCTTACTTGGTCCCGACTGGACAACACAAATGCAACCTTCTCTCTTCTTTCAGACGGCCGTGGCAATTCCCACGGGTCTATCCTGGTCACGACCACCAGTCTAACACTTTCGCCTCACCCCCTCAACCTCCGACGTCTTACTCTCTGGGTTGAGGTGTCTACTCGGTCTTAACCGAACTTAAGGGAGTGACCGTAGGTCCCCTGACCATCCGTAGATCATTCGACCGGTCCACTGGTTTAATCCTGTTTCCTGCCCACGTTGTGTTTGGTTTGATCCAGAAGCAGAAGTGATCTTCATCCATTCACGGTCGACTGAAGATGTAGACACGGCTGGAGAGTCTGTGCTAAGAAATTTAGAATGCACCAAAAAAAAAAAAAAATAATATATATATATATCTGCAGAAAGCCGGACAAACAACCATTCAATGGTTGAATTGTTAATGTCTTTTATATAGCAGAAAAGAATAGTATAGAAAAGAAACGGGTTACAGAAAAGAAAATAATTGACGTAAAAACTCATACACTGGATTTGAGACAGAGAGAGAGAGAGAGAGGGAGGGTTGTGATTAGCTTGTGAAATTGTCTCAGAACGATATACGACTCTTGCGATGGAGAGATAAAGATTTCTGTGCGTAGCTTAAAGTTTATAGTTGTGATCCTCCTCGGCGGTAGTAACAGTAGTTGTAATCTTCGTGGTAGCAGAAGCATCGGTACTTATATGAACAGTACATGTTAGCGGGGGTTTTGTTCTAATCCCTGATGTCACTTCTAGTCTCCGATATCTCTCCACCCAGCTCGACTGCACTCCACGAGAGACGAGCCAAACGCAACTCTTTGATTACTGTAGCTTGTTCGACGTTTCCGTTTCCAGTGGTAGTAATAATAGTAGCAGTAGCAGTCTTAGATTGTTGGAGGAGTAATTCGCTTCTTCGTACTTATATCAACAAAATATGTTAGTGGGCGTTTGGTTCCAATCTCTGACGTCACTTCCAGTCTCCGATATCTCTCTACCCACCTCGACTGCACTCGACGGCAGACGAGCTAACCACTCTGTCAACAGATTCCTGTGTGCGTTTATATAGATAAACCTGGCTGATCATAAATCGACCCTTGGCCCGCACACAATTATCACAAGTGCTGCCTTCAACCCAAAATCATGTGAATTTCAAAGTTCCTCATAACCTTAGTAAGCTCTATTTCAAATTTTAACCGATAAAAATGATCTCGATCATCTTTCATTGTCTTCCTAATGACCCAATTCCAAATGGGCTAGATCAGATTCCCATCAGTAAACAAAATTGTTCTGATCTAATTTCGCTGTTCAAATCTACTCCAATTTCAATAAAAAAAATATATATGTGTGTGTGTTTGTGTACGGTTCCCAAACTCTCTCTGTTACAGTTCAATAGTGACCTCTCTATAATTTTAAACAAGTGTTATTGCAGTGCGAAAGTCGATGAATTCTCTTTATGAACATTGCAATAGAAAAGCACCAAAAAGAAATGTATGACTTTCCTTTCATGACATTGTCGACCATATTTTGCGCGGGCGGGGGTGGGGAGAGTCACTGTTTGCTGAAAGAATAGACCACAAAGTTAATCAGGTTAATCCTAAACTGGATGTGATTTCTAGATAATATCATACAGGGGAGACAATTCAAGCAGGCGGCGCTGTCGGAAAGTGCCGGAAAGCCATAGCATAGGTTGACCCAAACTTTGTAAGTGAAATTGGCTGGATGAAACAGAACAGTACGTTAACGGTTGAGCTAGGTGACGCTATTACCACTTTTCAACAGTAACTCGTCTATACTGTTAAAGAAACATGCGAAATATATGTTTTTAACAGTGTGCGTGTCAAGGAATTCTTTTTATGAACATTCCAAGACTCAAGCAACGAGGAAAAAACTTCTTATATATTGTAATATAATAATTATGGCCTTTTGTCTGACTAGACTAACTTTACTAAATATCTATATAGTATATATTATATATTTCACATGAAACAGCATGAAGTTCTTTGATACTTTTCATGGGCAGCAAGCAATACTTTTACTATGAAATTGTTTGAAAACGTTCACAAAGCGTTATTATAGGCTTTGCTATTCAGACTATAAAAGCATATAATCTTTTTTAAATTCGCGTAAGGATAAAATTTAGTTTTTGTTTCACCACCTGACATCCATAGACCAAAACAGCCCGATATTTACTATTTTTCTGAAAACGTTGCTTATGTACAGTGTAACCCGGATATAAGAGAGTTGTCGGGACCGGAGAATAAGTCTCTTATATCCGGATTTCTCTTATATCCGGGTTTCTCTTATATCAGGGTTTGGTCTATTTTGTTTAGGTAAGTATGGCTCTAATTTGGGACCAGATAAAACCTCTCTTATATCAGGGTTTCTCTTATATCAGGGTCTCTTATATCCGGGTTACACTGTATAAATTTTATTTATTAATTGATTTGTTTTCTACGGCTTATCAACCCTTTGTAGCTTATTTAAAGCCAGGAAATATTTTTAGATTGTAAGAATGCTTTTGGAGATAATAATGATTTAGTGATACACGTCTTACTAATGAACCCAAAGCTGGGGGAGAAGAAGTGGATTCATACGTTTCTCAAAGGTATTTGCGCGTAAGTAAATATAACGAACCCAACGGAGATTGGAACTCGGCTCTCTAATTAACAATTCCGAACCATTATCCATTACACCACTCGCACACCCAAGCGGTCATCCATCTAGGTACTGACCAGGCTCGACGTTGCTTAAGTTCGGTGATCGTACGTGAACCAGTGTTTCAATGTGATGCGACTGTAAGCCGCAGAAAGTTTAGTGTGCTAAGAGAAATTCTATGACAACGTACTTTTCACTGTTCGTAGAACGGTATTCGGTTTGTGATGATAATGCTTGATCTAGAAAATTCAACAAGGGTTCATGTAAAAATTCAAATACTGATCAACAGCAAGTAACTTGTCTGGTTTACTTTTGTCATTGTCAAAATTACGTTTGTGTAATTGTCGACATAGAACTTCAAATTTAAATATCGACACGTAAATAGGTGTGTTGCCAAAGTATGTAGGCGATTAGTAATAAGCGAAAACAATTTAATGGTTCAATTGGTGATTTTCAGTCGGGGTGAAATGACAAGATTTTTACGTTTATAATCAGGTTGCGCGCGAAATTGTAATCAATAGGTTTGTTTATAATCACTGTCGGCTCCGTGCTCTATTGCAAGCAAGATATGAGCGGGCCTTTGAGATCGGCCTTCCATTTGTCATCGTTAGCCAAGCAGTGAAACAGACACTAAATCCCCCAGTCAACGCAACGCTATCAAATTTCATTACATCATTATAAAAAGCACATGTCAGAGATTCTTATGTGGAAAAACGGCAGCAAATTATTGCAGTTCCATTTTCGTTTCTTCTCTCTCTCTCTCTCTAGTTGTTTTCGAGAAAACAGACGCGTCCGCTAGAATTCTATCCAATCAATATAACATGTTTTTTGTCTCTTTAATCATTCACCCCGAACAAGGCGATAAAGCCACTAAGACGCAAGGAGTTATGTTAGAGTGAAAGAATATGAGAAAAAAGAAAAAATATCATTAAGGACAGAGAACAATAAAAGAACAGGAATTAAGAAAACGGGAGATAACGATTGACCTTGCATTTCATGTTTTGAAGATCAAATTTAACTGAAAAGCAAAAAACCAGAAGTTTCACAAGCGAAAAAAGAAACTGTTTGCAAAGAACTTACGGTTACATCTAACAATTTCAATTGTAAAATGATGAGACCTAGCTGCCAATCTAGCATTGCGCTTAAATACTTAAAGTCGAAGAGTAAAGTTAATCCGAATGAAAATATCTATCGAAAAGGCACAACAAAGCTACGTTAGAGCGGTGAAGAAGTGACTGAAGTTGAGATGTCAGGCCCGAAATGATAACATTGCAGATTCTTCTTTTAATTTTATGTTGTTTTATGTTGTTATATCTAACCATACACATGCATAGCGACAAACTAGTTAAAACTATCTAAACTGTTGGCTGTATACAAGCGCTTTCTCAGATCAATGATTACAAATGGCTTCGAGCGAATGAAGCCTGTAGGTCTTAGCCAAGACCACACTTCTTCTTCAAATCTCGTGGACTGGCGCTACAGGATCATAAATAAGTGTACCAAATGACAGAGACCACATCACTTGAGGGTTTTCAACAACAGCAACAATTAAAATGGATCGTACATGTAACTCGAAGAGAAAATAATGACATAATCAAGATGTTGACGTTCTCCACTAAGGTTAGGAAGGAACCTCCTATCAGTGATAACAGTGAACTTGGGAAACCTATTTTCATGAAAAAATATTTTAAGAGAACGATTTTATGAATTTCGATCGAAAGTAGCACTGACTGCTTAGTCAATGAATGTCAAATGTTTCCTTATAAGGAAGTGGCTGATATTGCCATTACAAAAGGTGAAAAAAGATTTTTGAAACATGGCTTACTGTATGCATAATTCACGTGAGTGCTGGCTGGCATAGTTATGGTGAGGAACTTGTTAATTAAAATTTTGAAACCTTTTTCAATAAATTTAAATGTCTTTGAAGTTTTTATTTTGGTTTTAATTACAAATAAATATATAAAACATAAAATTAGGTGTTAAAATATCATTTTAAACATTAAATTAACCCAAATTTTATGTCATTTTGATGACATTTCAACACCTGTCAAATTTAATTTAATTAAAAATCTCACCAAAAATATAACCGGCGAAAGAAAAATTCCAAAGAAAATTATTTATTTTAACGATTATCTTACTGGACTATGACGAAATATTACTTGCCTTTTATTTAAAATATATTGAAAAATAATTGTTGTTTTGCCGTTGGCGTCGCAATGAAAAGGTTAAAAAAAACGTGGCTAAATTTATGCACGTATCTTGTGACCGACAATGTACGAAAGACCAAAAATTACAAAAATGAAAATTACATGTGAAGTGTTAGCACTAGATAATTCACAAGTTCGTATGCTAAAATACCGGTCGTAAAAAAGAAAAGAATGGTAATCCTCTGACCTTTGGAGTTGACATGTTTCATTATATTTGAATAATGGAAGTGAAAAGAAGGCTGTCTGTCAACACAGATTGCTGACAGGTAAAATACATGCCCAGAAAAAGTATTGTCTATTGTTTATATTTTCAGCAGAAAGTAGTAAATTTATTTTTGTGGTTCATTTATTTGATCTATCACGAATAGAATGTTTAATCACATAATGTGTTGTGTAAGAAATTGGCTTCTATATAGGATTATTGGAAGAAGATTTTTTTTAATGAACAAAACAATATTTAAAAATCTTCTAATGATTAGAGCGGTTTACGATTTTTAAATAATATATTTTCTAGCTTTATTTAGAAAAGAGCTAGAAAAAAAAAAGCACGGTGAAGTAATGGATAACGGCTCGGATTGAGAAATCAGAGAGCCGAGTTCGAATTCCATTCGAATCCATTGCATTCATTTACGTTCTAATACTCTTGGGAAAAGTATGAATCCTCTTCTTCTCCCCCCAGCTATGGGTAAATAGCAGGACATACCGGGTTCTATAGCTTTGGATGGCAAGTGGTCTACTGCAGAAAGAAATGGCAATCTACTGCGGGAAAAATTCTGCCTCGTCAGTCATGTATCGAAAGATACATGATCGCCTAAGCGGGTATCACGCATGACACATAACTGACTGACTAGCTTTATTTAAACACCGTTTTTTATAATTAAGAAAAATTACGGGTTTCGGAGAAATATAAATATGAAAAAAATAAAGAATTTTAATCATGCAAAGCAGTAAAGCCACGAGGGGTTACTGAGCGTGAAATAATTAGAAAAAAGACAAACATTATTAAGGCGAGAGAACAATAAAAAGAAAAGGAATCAAGAAGACAGTAAATAACGATTGGCGTTACATTTAAATTTTTGAAAATCAAAGTTGGCTGGAAAACATGGAGCCGAAAGAGAGTTCCGCGTGCGAGAAAAGAAACTGTTAGCATAGAACTTACGATTACATCTAGCCTTTCGACTGTAAAATGATGAAAACTAGCTGTCAACCTCGTAAAGCGCTTAAATTCTTAAAGTCGAGCTACCAAAGAGAAAAGCTAATCCGAACAATTACCATGAAAGTATTTATAGAAAAGGCACAGGAAGCTGCATTATGGCAGATGGAAAGTGACTGAAGTTGAGACGCCAGGTCAAGACCACTAATATTGCTGATTCTACTTTGATTTTATCAAAAATCTCTAAAAATATACACCGAGCACCAGACCAGATGTGACAGCAGTATTCAAAGCATGAACATATGTTAGACATGTAAATATGTAGGATAGATTCTTGAGAGCAAAATTGTCAAGCACGTTACGATGAACCAACTTTCTTAACAGCAGACCTATCAACGGATTCAATATAATCTTTCCATGCCAGCGGAGAATCTTAGCCCAAGAAAGCGAAACGAGTCACTCCCTTGGGAGTTAGCATCAGCTATGATGATTGGGGTGGTCAAAAAGGGATCTCTCAGATGATTAATAGAGAGAAGTTTCGTTTTGAAGTCGTTGAAATTAACAAGCCATTCATTGCTCCAGCTAACAGCAGATTGTGGGTCGTTTTTGAGATCACATGCCAATTTGACCTTATCGAAATGATCAGACTATCGAAACAGGAACTAATAGTTGTGTCATCAGCATAGGTACCAAGTTGAGAACTGGTGTCATCAGGACGGTCATTGATGAAAATTAAGAACAAAATAAGTCCAAGTATAGTCCTGGCAGACACCTGTATTAGTTCAAAAAGATCTAGAAGAGTGGCCATTCAAGACAATTTTTATTTCACGATTTGATAAGAAAGACTGAATCAGTTCAAAAATTCGTCCAGAAATACCACTTACTTTTAACTTATAAAGAAGACCGGCATACCACATTCTGTCCAACACTTTCGAGATGTCTAAGGCAACAACTCGAGCTTCACCACTCTTATCTAAAGTTTGATAGTCTCTTTCAGCAATACTCACTAACGCATCAGCAGCTGAGCTAGAGAAGCGAAAGCCATATTACTTGTCTGCGACGTGAGATACTTAACTGATTCAGAATTGATTAGAGCCTCTCGTAGGTAGAATGCTAACGGGCCGGTAGAATGTTAGCACCTGAAATTGAGCGAAGAGAAGAGGAATAGAAAACTTACTCTTATTTAAATCACTATTACAGAATCGCCAGTAGTCACGAGAACCACAGTTGTTAGAGGCTATACGCTGCTTCATTCTATTAGCAAACAAAGGCTCAGCTCGTTCGAGGACACACTGAAAAAGCAGTTTCTATGTATTATAGCGGCTGAATAGGCCGGTTTGAACCATGAAGAAGATTGTGGTCTCACCTGATATTTCCGAGAAGGTATAAAAGCATCAATGCTGCCTTTAACCCCAAAAGAAACCTCATTGGCACAATGCTCAATCGGAAGGTTAAGAATATCAATCGAAGGGGCGTATCGAAGAAAGTCACGAAATGAATCCCAATCAGTACGCTGAAAACGGAAAGAGGTCTTGCGAATTGGAGGTCCCTGTCTAATAGACGACTCAAACAAAATATCAACAGATGCTACAGCGTGATTCAAATTGCCAAGGGGACATAGTTGCCAAGCTCGACAAGTGCTAGGAGAGGAGGCAAAGAACAAATTAAGTAAGGAAGCGTGTTGATCAGATTTAGTAGAGAAACAATTAAGCAAATCTACTATTTTATTTTTGTTTTATTATTTTACAAAACGATTAAATTCTTTTAAAATATTTTAAACAAAACTGCCGTCAGTAATCACGGAAAAGGCTATGGAAGTAAATCCAAACAGAAAATTTGGCTGTTAACAATGAAAAATTTCCGGTAACTCCTGTAGCCAAGCCGTCCCCAAATGTAATGCTCTGTATTCCTTTGGATATGGTCGGTACGGCCGAGAGTGGATTGGGGGCATGTCGTCTATGTGGCGCACGGCCTTCATATACCATCGCCAGTCTAGGAGAAGGAAAACTCTGAATTCAAACCACCTGCTGCCTTGTAGGTCTTCTTGCCTCTTTAAATTCAGAGAGGAGGGACGGGGGTAACCTCAACATTCCCGGTGCAAACGGAACCGGCTAGCCATTGCACTATTCTGCATTGAATGTCATCATGAAACACAATTGTGAGATGAAGGGGAGTGATGGCGCTAACTGAATAGATGAATGAATTAATATTTTTATACGCCGTAAATCTAAAATCTATTTTAACATTTAAAAATAAAAGGTTGCTCTGAAAAATCAGTACGTGGATTTAAATTTCTATTTAACACGCAGCGTTAAAATTGATTTAAATTCCTCGGGGATTTATCTCTTTACAATACAAACACATTTAAGATCGGATCAGTATTTATTAAGATATCAAATCATAAAATTAAATAGGGGGGGGGGCTAATTACATAAAAATTATTGCCAATATTTTTTTATTTTTACAAAGTGACCTTTTCAGCAATTAATTCAGTCGTATGAGTAAATATCAAAACTTTTTCATTTAAATCCATTGAATTTTAGGAAATTTTAAAAATATAATTAGAATTAAACGTTTCAATTGATTTGTGTAATTACGTGTCATTTCTGACTTTGGTAAACAGCAGTGAAACACAAATCTCACAAATAATAAATCTATTTCTTTTTAATGTAAGAAAATAACTATTAAATCTCATTTGTAAGAAAATAAATTTGACAAAAATTGATCAAAAGTTTACTTGTCACTGAATAGGTGTTTGCCAGTCGGGATCAATTTTACGCGTACAACACCATCGCAATAAGCTTAGCTTCGTCTAGAAAAAAACTAAAAATAAGGAACACAAAGTAAAGATCGAACTAACTACACTACCGTTGGTACCGCCCATTTTTTAACCATAAGTTTAGCCATGCACACACTACATGACGATGATATTCAGATTATAAATTATTCATCCAGGGGAGATAGAACATATCTTGAAAATCAGGATTTGAAAGTTCACTTTTCACTTGGGTTTGAACACAGACCACCGGGGCCGTAGCCAAATACACAACTAGCTCAGTCATGTGGCAGTATGGAAATTGGTGAAGGTGGTGTAGATAGACATTTCAGCTGATCAGAGGTTTCGTTGCGCCTACAGATCAACTCGTTTGATTTGTGCATGAGCATTTTACCTAGTCAGGCGATTCGGTTGCGGACAGGACTGCATTTTAGCTAATCCGGGACGTCTTGAATTATGCAGGACATTTTAGCTAATCAAGGGCTTCGGGTGCATACAGACCTATATTCTTGATGAACATTTTAGCTAGCCAGCGATTCGGATACATACAAATCAACCATCTTGGTTGGTGCAGGTACAGATGAACATTTGGATACGTATAGATCTACATTTTACCACGCCAGGGACTCTGGTTACGTATAGATCTACATTTTAGCTCGTCAGGAACTTTGAGTACGTATAGATCTATATTTTAGCTCGCCAGGGACTCTGGATACATATAGATCTACATGTTAGCTCGCCAGGGACTTTGGATACGTATATATTTACATTTTACCTCGCCAGGGACTCTGGATACGTATAGATCTACATTTTAGCTCGTTATGAACTCTGAGTACGTATAGATCTATATTTTAGCTCGCCAGGGACTCTGGATACATATAGGTCTACATGTTAGCTCGCCAGGGACTTTGGATAGATATAGATGTACATTTTCGCTCGCCAGGGACTCTGGATACGTATAGATCTATATTTTAGCTCGTCAGGAACTTTGAGTACGTATAGATCTATATTTTAGCTCGCCAGGGACTCTGGATACATATAGATCTACATGTTAGCTCGCCAAGGACTTTGGATACGCATAGATATACATTTTCGCTCGCCAGGAATTTCGGATACGTATAGATCTACAATCTAGATTTTAGCTCGTCAGGAATTTCGCATACGTCAGATTACATTTTCGCTAGACAGGAACTTTGGGTGCGTACAGATCTACGTGCTTGATTGGTACAGGTTCAGATAAACATTTTAGTTAATTAGTGTCTTCGGGTGTTTACAGATCTATATTTTAGCTGAACAGAGATTCGAGTTCGTACAGATCGACAGTCTTGATTGGTGCAGGTACAGATGAAGATTTTAGCTAGTCAGGGGCTTCGGACGCGTACAGATTACATTTTAGCTAGCCAGGGGCTTCATAGGAGTACAGATCCACCCGTTTGATTGGTGCAGGTATGAATAAACCTTTTAGCTAGTTAGTGACTTCGGGTGTGTAGAGATCTACTCATAAATCTATAATGTTTGTTTTAAATAAAGTTTTATATTTTAAAATACCTGGCTTTGGTAAACTGCCTCTGCGCTATAGATTTTTTTTATGTTGTTGTTCGTTCAATTCAAGGCACAAGAGCCACTCTAATATACAAGGGTTACTGTGAGCTACAAGTGATAGGAATGTGGTTTGGAGAGCGATGATCGCCTACGCCTTGAAAGGACACGGCACATAGAATAACACAGATGACGATCATCAGTTACATAACACGTTAAGGTCGTAGGGGCTCCATTAGTGCCGGAGGTTAGAGAACATAGTCTGTCCTTAGCTGGGGACTAGCATAGATACTGTGTGCCAAAAACATGTTTGAATGAATTGTAAAAATATTGCCATGGCCAATATTTAATCGGTAGCGTTTTTGTATACAGACAGAAATATTTAATATGTTGTTAAACACACACACACACACACACACACACACACACACACACACACACACGATTACATCGAAGCAAGGGAGTAGTGGAGTAATAGTAATGCCAGTTAGCAACGATGAAGAACTTCAAAAATCTTGATTACGAATGGCTGAAATGCAGAGAGCGTAAATAAAACCGTAATTATTGTTACAGGTTTACCTTTACCTCGAATATTTTCTGTGTCAAGTTATATGTAATGAATAATTCCATTGAATATACGTTTTGTTGGAATATTTAATAAATGTTACCCGTGATAATATGGGTTATGATTGTATATATATTGTTATGATATATTATATATCCTACCCATGATAATATGGGTTATTAATTAAAGTCAATGTGATGATAAAGAATTAGCAAAAGGGAAATAGCTAATATTTGAACCGGATATTTCAAAGTAAGCCTTCATTTTTAAGCACTGATCTTGTTTTGTAGAGTTTTATTCATCGCCCTGTGAACGACCTTCCCAGATTTTGTCTGGACAACAGAATTACGTATGAATAGCTTCTTTTTCCTTTCTTTTTACATAGAGAAAAATAAGCAAGCCAAATAAACACAAGAGTAGCCTTTTCGCGTTGCTAACTCTTGATAACCAAGCACAACAGACAAAACAAACTGGGAAATCTAAAAATGTTTTTAAGTTTAAAGCAACTTGCAGTAAATTTCTTCTTTATTGGGCACGTCAGAGTAAATCAAAATCCAATAAAAGAAACGTCTGCTCCTTTAAATATTTTGTGTAAAATAATAATATAGAAAAAGATGGCACGCTGTTTCTTGCTAACAATATTTCCGGACTAAATATTTCTTTATTTTTCGAACTTGGGATTCTGTAGTTCTTTGCTGATAGAAAGTTTAGGTTAAAAGAGAAGGGATATAGAATTAGCTGAGAGTTTGTTTTTTATTTTTTATATACTGACGGTTCATCCAATACAAGGTCCAAAGGCCACTAAAGTACAGGGTTACTGAATAAGATTATCAGAGAGGGGGAAGTAAGCGTATTATGAGGACGAGTGCGAAAGATGTCGGTTGACCCTGGACTTAAAGAAACCAAGATTGTAGTTGTCAGGGAAGCATTATCTCGGGAGTTCCACAAAGTAAGTTTTTTTAAATTCTGGACTCCAGCTTCAATTGCAGTTGAAATAACTCGCCAATGTCCAATCTAGCATATCGAAGTTATAGCATTTTTATATCAGTTTTATTCCATCACTAACGGCAGCTTTAATTCTTGACCACAATACTTTTTCTTCCTTTTTACATCATTTCTATAATAAAATCATTTAGAGTGTACAGCAATTCTAAATTATAATTTATAAAATTTTCGTCAAGTTTGGCGTCTTTTTCATCATGCTATGCTCTTTTTTTAGCGATCTCGTGGAAGGTACCTACGTTTAAGTCACGAGGCACCACCACATAGACATATGAATAAACAATATTTTTACTTTGTTCGTCACGACATTTAATGATAAGGAAATGCAGAGAAACAGAACATGACTTTATTATCATCCAGTTATCCGAATTAGAATTAAAAGGATTAAAAAGACAAACGCTGGGAAGAATGACATAGAGATTATTGTTTTTAACGATTAGCTCCTCAATACAATGCCTCCTACCCGCTAAAGTTATAAGATTAGATTCATTTCTACAAAAAGTAACTCTAGCTTAAGAGGGTTTGTAATGTAATCAATCTTGACTTGGCGTCATTTTTGCACCGACGTAACGTGGCTTCGCTCTGCCTTTTATACGAATATTTTCATGGCAATTGTTCTCATGAGCTTTTCTCCTTGGTACTTCGACTGCATAAATGTAGACGTGTTATTAGATTGGCAAATGTGTCTCACCGTTTTACCGTTGAATTAGCAAGATGCAACAGTTAGTTCTATTCTCATAGTTTCTTTTCCCGCCGGTGGAACTCCCTTCCCGGTCGTCTGCGATCTTCAAAAATTTAAATGCGACGCTAATCGCAATCTTATGTCTTCCTGAATTCTGTTCTTTTATTTTCCTTTCTCCTCACTAAAGTCTTATTCTTCTACACTCTCAGTAACCCCTCTGGGCCTTAGTAGCATTATCGCCTTGCTTAGGGTGAAATGATTAAAAAAAATAACAAATAAAGTTTACGTTCAAGTAAGTAATGCAATTAACTCGTAAAGAGAAGAGCAAAGACATCATAAGAAACCGTATTTGTCAAGCGAGAATTTTGTATACAAGGAGCACCAAAAGAATACATTGAACAAATGATTAAGTTGATTGATGGAGCCGTAGAAATCTATACCGTTACTAGACTTGTTTTTATGTACGATCGTTGTGGATTTCTACCCAGGATCCGAGTATAGTATTAGCCCAATCTGTGGTCTTTCTGGATTGGAATCAGCTATATATAATATATATATATATATATATATATATATTAATACAATGTCCCTTAAAGACGATCGTGTATTATCTGTGAATAACTATACATTCTTGGAAAATATAGTGAAGTGGTTTACCATTGCCTTCTCCACGTTTTGGAATTCAGAGATTTCATTTTCTTAGGCTGGTTGCCACCCAAGGATACAGGGTTTAGTCTATCCAACTATTTAGCTCATTACTACTCTGGGAGGTCGAAGAATAAATGATTTCATGCCTTCCTCAAGGGCATTTATGCGAAAATGAACGCCACTGACTTGCCCGGAATTTGAACACGGATCGTCGATTCCACATTCTGCCCCTATATCAGTTACACGACCCGTACATCCACAGACACATTTTCTTTATTACCTTGAAAATGCATTGACTCCTTGGAACGATAGTGGAGTAGTTTCCCTATTGCCTTCTCCACAGTTTGAATTCACACGAGTTCTTCCCCTAAACAGGTTGCCACTCAACGTTAGTCTATTCTGTTATTTAACCCATAGTTAGCAGGAGAATAGGTTCATGCCTTTCCCGATGGCATTAGCGAGAAAGTTAAGGAGATCGAGATACCGGCATAATAGTTTGAAGAAGTGGAAGAGAAGGAAAAAGCGCGGGGATGAGATGTCATTTTTATGACATCTGTTTTTAAGCTAAATATATTTTCTAATAATTGTGATATTTTAAATGACAAACAATTTACATTTGAAATTTGATTGTCTGACTATCAGCGAAACGACAAGTACCGAACCAGTTTCTATTAAAATATTCGTTTATTTTGTTCGTCTAAGAGCCCGAACACTTGCGCCTACATAAAACTGTATAAAATCTTAGATGTGAATTAAAAGTAATGTTTCTTGTCTCATGGGTCTTTGTTGTGATTGATTAAAAGGTGGGGTATTAATTTTTAGCTATTATTGCTTGAGCCGGTAACCACACTTTATTCATCGTGGCATGTCATTCATTGACAAAGCCTTTTGCCAAAGTATCAGCGCTATGGTGAGGTGCAGAGAGGAGTCGATTTATTCCCAACGTCATGAATATAAAGTGGTCATCATAAACAATCTCAGTTGAAACTCGAACCTAGTTCTCCGATTCCGGGTAACTGTAACGTCATCATGCAAAAATACATCAGTTCTGTTGACTACTAAACATTTATTCGAAGACTTGTTTGAGAGCTGAGTATATCCCTCCGGTTCTAGAAACTAGTGTTTGAACACAGGCGTGTAATTACGGATTTTCTAAGCAAGTAGTCCTGCCTATTCAGACAAACGCATGACCACCTTCCCTTCACACTATTAGCCGAGCCTAAATATTTAGATTGCTGTTATGGTAAATATTCTCTTGAAATTCTTTGATTTTAAGTAATCTTATTTTGATGAAACCTCAAACATTTTATCTTTTAGTTCTCGTTTCTGTGCTTTGAGTCAAAACAAAAAAAGCAAACACATGGTTAAGATGATAAATTGTTTAAATTGATCTGACTAAAACAGAAAGCGTGTCAGTATATTGATTCTTCAGATAGATACAATGTGTGTGTGTGTGTGTGTGTGTGTGAGAGAGAGAGAGAGAGAGAGAGAGAAGATAGACACAAGTAGGCGTCGGAGAAGGATAAGCAATACACATTGAACAATCAAATCTAATTTTAATGGCTTTTTATGACAAGCTTTCTTACTAATTAATCTGAAGCTATACAGAAAATGCATTTGACTTAGGATTTGTGAGATTTTGGAATGCATATGTCGCAGTTAGCTCCTCCTCAGTCCCTTAATCCTTCAACAGGGATCTCTCTCTCCCCTCGCTATAAATACTGGCTGACCCTTTGTCTCTCTCTTTTCCGACTCAGGCCTTGGGCCGCCACCTCGCGTGAAGATGAGGTAAAATCTCTTTACCGACTCAGGCCTTGGGCCGCCACCTCGCGTGGAGATGAGGTAAAATCTCTCTTTTTCGACTTAGGCCTTGGGCCGCCACCTCGCGCGAAGGCGAGGTAAAACCTTTCTTTTTCCACTTACACCAATATGTGACCTCTCACAGATACAGCGTTTCCCAAATTCTAGGAACGCGCTAAGAACAATACACGTACGTACGTACGTACGAACACACACACATAATTTCTCCATACAAACACTATGTAACTGTTCATGTCTTTGTGTAACTTGTTATTAATATATATTTGTTTACCCATATATATCGGTCTTGTTTGTTTTCTTTGTCTTCTTTGGAGTTAATTAAAGTCCAACATTCCAATGTAGCTGGACCGGCTAGCAGGAAATTTTAACCTTCTGATATCGCTTCCCATCATCACTCCAGCGGTCCGCTACACATACCCTAAAGTGATGAATAAATACAAAAACAGATTTTAAACGAGGATACGTCAATTACTGTCTGCCATGCCCTTATATATATATATATATATATATATATATATATATATATAACAAACGTTCTATCATTATCCAATGAAGGTGGGGGGTGATTGAACATCGTTCTTTGATTAAGCACAAAATTACCGATGACTGACAATGCTGATTAAAATTTAATCTAGAATTTTAAATAAAAAAAAGTCTTATATAATTTCCCTTAGCCATTGACTGTAGGCATTATTGGAGAAAACAAACTAAAACAAACAAATTATTTTGACTAGAAATCTCGACTCTTTTTTTCACACCGATTTGCTCGATTGTCAAGTCCAGCTTCAACGTAAAATATGTCCCAGCTAAACAAACGTCTTATACAGCTACTTTCCTTATTTTACGAAAATCTAAAATATATGAGTACTGAAAAGTTCTGAAACACATCCACAATCTGACCAAACAGATTTTGAAAACGTACTCGTACAAAAAACAAAAAACAAAACCTAGTATACCAAAAAGAGGGTTTTTCTGTTGACATTGTAAACTTTCAGGGCTAAACCCAAACATTTTTTCTCGAGAATTCACAACAAAAATGTTAAACATTATATTGTTTATTTAAAAGAATAATTTTATATTTACAAGTTTATAAAAATATATAAAACAACTACAATGCAATATTTATCATTTACCATATTTTAAAGAAATAACTATGAAAACATTCTTTTATTCATAAATTTATAAAAATGACCGTGAACAAGAAAATTTAAATTAACACATAACGACGACTAACTGTAATTATAAATTTCCCCACCACAAAAAACAAAACAAAAAAACGCATTTTCTGCTCATTTCTTTCATTTGCTCTTATTACATAATGTCACTAAAATAGGTTGAAAACCGAGAAAAAAATGTATAAATACAATTTCAATGTTTTTTTATTATTAAAGTTCTAAAAGTAGCTATTTAAAACAATAAAAATTGCCGTTGGGGCATACAATCATAGTGATGTTACATGAAAAACCGATCTTTTTTGCGAGTATGTTTGTTAAACTTTCCCCAGATTGTTTAGAAGAGTTTCTTCATAAGGCCGATAACTTTTCAGCATATCTACATATAACCAATTAATTTGTCTTTTTATAATGAGAAAAAGACGTTTTATCTTCACTCAGTAGGCCATAGCTTCTGTTGCTGCTGTGGTTACCGTAGCAAGTCAGTTTTATTCGGGGTGGAACTGCTGACCTCATGCCAAACTAGTTTTTAATTCAGAGGTATCCTACTCCTAGACTGGTTGCCAACCAACTTAATAGCGTCTACTCTCTTTTGCTATTTAACTCGTATCTGACAGAGGGAGAAGAAAAGGATTCATACTTTTCGCAAGGGTATTTGTGCGAAAAAATCGAAATCAACGGTCTCGACTGGAATTTGAACCCGGTATGCTGATTCCACACGCGCACAACCAATGAGAAATAAATACCACTTATTTTAAATAAAGATTGGACAACTCAATCAATATTTACCAAGTTTAACCAGGCACAAGTTTAGAACATCCAGTAATGATGATACTCACTACAGTAGTAATAATATGCAAGAACAGCTTGCTTTTTACTGTTCCAAGACAAGGCGCCCAGATCTCTTCAGTCAGTTATGTACCACGCGTGATACACACGTAGGCGATCATGTATCTTTCGATACATGACTAACGAGGCAGATTTTTTTTCCCTCAGTAGGTTGCCATTTCTTTCTGCGGTAGACCATTTGTCATCCAAGGTCTGTCCTGCTATTTACCCATAGCTGGGGGGAGAAGAGGGTTCATACCTTTCCCAATGGTATTAGTACTTAAGTGAATGTAATGGATTCGACTGGAATTCGAACTTGGCTCTCAGATTCCTCAATCCGAGCCGCTATCCATTACTCCTCCCTCATTTTCACATTAAAAGAAAAGCAATAATTTTCCCCGTCCTACTTTTTGCTTCTACTCTTCCTTTTTCATCGAATACCAAATTATTTTTTTTTATTCACTGTAAACATCAAAATTTGTTTTATATTTATTCATATCATTTTGATTGCCTGATGTTTATAATATAGTTTAGAAAGGTTAAGGGTATTTTCAGTTGCTTTTTCTTTTGTTCAATGTCCAATAATGAGTGTTCATTACAGGTTTTCATATAAGGAAATATTATCATTGTCAGTTTATCCCAACTCTAGTACTGATCTTGTTAGGATCACATAAGACAATCAAAAATGAACATCATCTTTTGAGAAGTTGTCCAATGTTAACCTCACAGAATTCTTGTGTATTTAAATACTCAGCTTTTCATACAGATAATTCCTAGTAGAATCTATTATAAAAATCATTTTCAAATAGAAAACAGACAATATGTCGACAGATACAGAACACTTAAAATGCAGGGCAAGATTCAAATTCAAGCACTTAATAGAAAATAAAAAAACGGGAGGGAAAACAAGATACGTTTTTTTTTCAATTCAGAGAAATTTGTTTACAAATTTGATATGCGACCAAATTATATGAACCATTATCCTTATTGCTAATGAGAAATTTAAGTCCTAATTTAATAATCACGTTGAAACATGGTTTTCAGACGATTACCAAAGGGCTGGTCAGTACATAGATGGGTGACCGCTTGAAAATATCAGCTGCTGTAAGCTTGGAAATCTGAGTCGAGTAATGGCTAATGGCTTGGAATTGGAAATCAGAGAGCCGATTTCCAATTCCAGTTGGGTTTGATATATTCACTTACGTCAAGCCTGGTCAGTACGTAGATGGGTGACCACTTAGGAATATCTGCTTGGTATAATGGATAATGGTTTGAAATTGCTAATTGGAGAGCCAAATTCCAATTGGGTTTTGTTATATTCACTTATGTGCAAATACCCTTGGGAAAGGTATGAATCTACCATAGGTTAATTATCAGAGCTTGTATCAATAAATCACTATTATCTCAATAAAAAATAATTATTACAATCTAAAAATACTTTTCAAATCGATTGATTTTTTTGGCAGGTTTAACCTGCAAAAGGCTGATAACAAATCAATGAATCCTAATTTAATGTTTAAAAATTCAATCTTTTTCAAGTGTCAAGAGTTACATAAAAAATCTTTTAACTTGATCAAAGTGAGCTCAAGTAGCTTGAAGTGTGAGTTAATCTCACAACGTATTACAATTTTAGAATTTTCTACACATTTCAATACAATGATTTTTTGTAACCAGGAAAACATCATTAGCAAAGAGAAGACACAAAGTAATCATTTTCTTGCAAGATTAGAGTTTCATGACTGAATATAAACTTGTACTAAAGTTAACGTTAATGTATTGCTGCCTAGACACTTGTTTCAGCTATATATATATATATATATATATATATATATATATAGATATGGTGGACTCTCCTATCGCGAACGATAAATGAGGGTCAGCATTGGATGGTGCCTTTCGTTTTACACTTGTGCATGCTAGCAGGGAGAAAATCAGGTAAGGGAAAGACGTATTTTATTTGTGCTTTCTTAAGTGTGATACTAGCCCAGCCTTGCTGCAGGCGACAAAACCACACAGAGATGAAATTTGTTAAAGCAGGATTTTGATGGAGTCTCTGCTTCAGAGCTTGACAAAGCTGATCACGATGCTTCAATCTACTGTATTCAGAACTCTTTAACCTAATGAAACATGTCTGACGCCACTCCTTTCGGTTTGATGCTTGGGCTTCCCAGGTTTTCAGATCAAAGTGAGACATTTCAAGTTGTCTTTCAATTTGTCTTTGTAGCGTAAGAGTGGACGTCCAACTGAACGCTTGGAATTTGGTAGTTGTCCATACAGCAGCTTCTTTGGAAGCCTATGCTCATCCATTCTCACAACGTGACCAGCCCACATAAGTCGTATCTTTGCTAGAATGGTTTCAATGCCTGTGATGTTGTTACATTTCTTCAAGGGTTCAGTTCGAAATTTCAATAACCTGAAGATGGTCAGAGTGTACAACGGCCAAAACATTGTAAATATGGCAACAAAGATGAGGACAACAGTCTGAAGAATGTAAATAGCGTAAGTAATACCTATTACTTTTGAGTCATTTATATCAGTAACTGGCTATTTTTGTCAAGAATTAAAAATATCAATTATCAAGGAATATTTTCTGAGAGAATGCATTATGGTAACAATTCTTTTATCAAGTTGTTATGCTTTCTTCTTTGATAATTAAGTGGCGATATCCCAAACTCGAAGGAGAACTTTGTTACATGTCAATACAAAAGCTAATTTAGAAATTATGTGAAATGAAAGAAACATTTATCAAAGTGTCATTAAGATCAGATTTAACAAATTACAAAAAGAATAATTTAAAAATAAATATATATTGGAGGGATGAGGGAAAAGAAAAAAAAAAAACTTTCAAAACATGTTGATAATTAATATTCATTCACTTTTGCCTCACAAGTTTGATAAAGGTCTGAATTAACATTTAACAAAGGCTTATGGCCATATTATATTGAAATATTGGTACGATCACTGAAGTTAAGCAATGTCGATCTTGATGTGCATGTAGATGGATGACTCCTTGGGAAAACGAGATGCTCTATCTTGGATGTGAGGATGGTGTAATAGATAAATGCTAGGAATTGGAAATCAGAGAGCCAAGTTCCAATTCCAGTCAGGTTAGTTCATTTCACTTATATGCAAATATCCATGTGAAATATATGAAACTACCTCTTCTTCCTCCAGCTATGGGTTAATTAGTAGAAGTTGTATCAGTAAAACCATTATTATCTCAAAAATAGTTCTTAGAATCTAAAAAAAAAAATTTCCTGGCTTTAAATAGCCTGATCAGTCATAAAAAAATCAGACAATCAATAAAATATTAACAAAATCAAAACTTACTTGCTAATCAAATACAATGCTTTGATAACTTTAACAACAGTAAATCAATTTATACTGAGAAACATCATAAAAGGATAATCTTTAGCCTACTGTAAAACAAGTAGTCATTTTGCTGAGATTATTATTCATTCTTCACACAACTGATAATTGTTAATACAATTTTTTTTAGAGAATATTTTAGTATAAGTGAAAAAGCATCTGTTAATAAATTGCATTCTGGTTAAGCCTCTTGCTTCAAATGAAACAAAAAAAAAAAAAAAGAAAAGAACATACTGTAAAGAAATATTACTCAGAAAATAAAATTTAAAGTACTGCAAATTAAAGTTATTTGCAATCAGAGCTGCAAATGATAAAACTTTGCTTTATTCCCACTTAGGATCAATGATTGATATCTAGTCAAAAATAATAGTTAATAAAGTAATAAGCAGTCTATGAATTAATCAGTCACACCCAAGTAACCAGGTTTTAATGGCAAAGAAAGTGAGTTCCACCAGTTCTTTAGGCTTGTTATATTGTTCTTTTCCAATTTGAGAATTCTTGATAGATAATCAGAATTATTAGCATTTTAGAGATTCAAGTTTGCACTTACATTTAATTAAACATTTTAATCAGTGAAATTGCATAATTATTACTGATGACTGATTTGATTGTGAACATTATTACTCTAATTTAAAAATCTTTAATTTCAAAAAGAAAAGGAAGGTGCTTTTCCATAACATGATAGAAACTGAAAAATATCATTGTGAACATTCTAAAATGATCCCAGTTATAATGTCATAAAGTAATATGACTAATGGGATTTGTTAAATTACAATGAAAAGATTAAAGATAGGAATGAGCATAAACAGAAACATTAGAAATGTTTATAAAATGAAAAAAAAAAAAGTTTTATTGACAGAAGATCAAAGAATACCCTTACTTAATATGATTTGAATTGTGAGGAACCTTTTTTCCCTCCCCTCATCCTTGTAAACTGATTGAAGCTTTTTTAATATCAACCAGAGGACTGGTTTCTGTTTTAGAGTATCCAAAAAGTTTTGTTATCTTCTCAGGAAGAATAACATTGACTAAAGTCCTGTCTTTAAACCATTTCCTCAAGAGAAGCCAACTAAGGAAAATAGAATCAGAAAAATTATTTTTATCCTATGAGGTAGTGTTATTTTATATAAATGTCTTGTAGTAAGACATAAAATCAATAGATTTTATTTCTACAAATATTCATAGATACTTTGTGTGTGTGTGTGTGTGTATATATATATATATATATATATATATATATATTTCTTGTATAGTATGACCCCTGAATTTTTTGTGAAAAGCCTGTTTTTTTTTTTCATATAGTTTGGGTATAATCTAACCCCAGCTTCTGAGCAATAATAGTAGACCTACCATAGTGGGCATCATCCTGGACATATTTTATAGCAAATAAATGGTCTTCATTCTTTTTTGTACAAAGCTACCCTAATATTGTGAGGAAAACCACTTACCGTAAAATATCTGATACAAAGATTTAGATACCATCACCTAAAATGTATGATTTTTAAACCCTTCAAAAAAATTATCCATGTATAGTGCCACCTTCTATATTTTGCTTAAAAAACTCACACCATACTTGAGTGTACATGGCAGTCTGGACTAAAATAAGTAAAAATAAATTGAATACTAATCTTTAAGGATAAAAAAATTATTTTTTAAAAATGTGTTCCCAGTACTCAGCCTTATATGTGATGAAGTATATTCCACCCTACAACACCTGTCCTACAAACAAAACATTGTACAATAGGACAAATCCTCCTTATTCTATTTGGACAGTTTCTTCATCTCCCACAGATGAAAGATTGCAAGCTTATCACAACTCTCTTGCTATTTCAATGAAAAATGTTCAGATGAGTTACATTCCCTAGTTCAACTAGTTGAGACCTTTACAGTTAAAACCCACCATACCATATACACTAGGACAAATCATCCTTATTCCCTTTGTAATCTATTGGAAAGGAATTCCATTTTGAACAGTTTCTTTCCAAGAACTACTACTTTATGGAACAAACCCTGAGAGTTTGAATGTTAAGATTTTCAAGTCTAGAATGAACCATTTCCTATTGTATATATCCTTATAATCTGCACTTACTCACTTTTAATTCCATGCGACCTCATTTAGTAACCTTCTTGAGTGGCTCTTGCACTTTGTATTGCATGAACATTTAGTTCACACACACACACACATATATATATATATATATGAGGATGCATAGTGGATAATGGCTTGGATTGAAGAATCAGGTTCTGCAAAAAGCCTTCACCACTATAATCAAAACATATGTGCTGGTGTCTGGTTGTCGGTTCCTAGGAACTGAGCTGCTTGACCAAATACCACAGGAGAGTCCACCATATATATATATATATATATATATATATATATATATATATATATATATAGTGAATATGATACGCATTACAAGAATTTCTGATTGATAAATATGAGAACATTTTCCTCTTTCTCTATTCCTTCCTCAAAGTGAAAATATTGAATGTCACTTCAATTTAAAGATGAAAATTTCATCACTTGTTCAAGCAGCATTAATTTTTATCTGGTGTCTAACTTTCTTTTTTCATACAGAGATTTTTAAATGGAGAAAATCTTGTTAGGAGAATAAAATAAAGTTTTCTTCATAAGATGGATTATTAATGTGGGCAGGAATTTCTAAATGATCTTAAATCTATATGTTATTATAGGCGAATTATATACAGTATTAAAGTTTATTAATTACATGTAATATAGGCACATATTTTAGAAAGCATGAGATTTTAGGATTTTTCTTTTTACATTAATAAAAACAGGCATAAACAAACAAAAAAAAAGGCAGGAAAGGGAAAAACCACAGTTATAGTAATTGGTATAAAAATAGAAGCAAACAAAAGAGAAAAACAAAAACAAAATGGAATAAGTTAACTGGTTATTGTTTCTTACTTGTCAGGCTCAATTGCAATAAATAAAATTACTGTGTACAATGAATAAAAAAGAACATGAAAAAGACAAAATGAAAAACGTACATCAATAATATATTGAGGCAAGTATATTTTCCATAAACAGATCACAAAATCCACACAACCAATCCTTCTGCTTACACAAAGAAGATTGTTTTGATTTAATAAAAATAGTTTCCAGGACTTCCGTGATTGCAGTGTCAGCACACTTATGTTAATCATCTCATTAACTCTTTCTAATGAATGACAGGACATGGTAAGTAATTCTCTTCTATAAAAGTTGAGTGGTCCTACCTATATAGTCAGCTTCAAACGGACATTTACATATTACAGAGCTAGTTTTAAAGAAAGACATTTTTTCGAATCGGTTTTGACATAGATTGAGAACATAATGAGAAATAGCAATGCCTAACACTAGCTGAGATTTGCTTAGTAAATCTCATTCCAGCTTTGTCAGTCCATAAAAATACAAGATATATTGGGCATTTTTGTGTACCAAATCTTTTAAACTTATAAAACTGTGCAATCTTAACATTGATGCTAAATTGCACAACATTCAGAGGACAGACCGTATCACCAAATATTTTTCTTATTTTGACTATTTACATTAATAATTTACACCAATTCTTGTTCTAATTTATAGAATAGATCAGTAAGTAAGATCTTTATAAAATTAATTTTACATGTCAGATACAAAATGAATCCCAGTGAGTATATGTGGGTTTTTGGTACACAGATGTAATTAAGTTGGAACATTGTCTTTGTACTGTAACACTCAAGAAGATACCATGCTCTCTTTTTCATCATACAGAGAGCCAGGTACCATGTTTTCTTTTTCACAAGTAAAACAGAGAGCCAGATTCAAAACTTCATGAAATGTTTCCAACTTGCTATTAAACACACAGAAAGTGTCATCAATGTACATAGCAGTTGGGTCATTTGGCATTAGCAAATGATCTTTGCTCATAAAATCTCAAGAATATATTAGTCATAGCAGGTCCTAAAGGGCTACACATTGATGCCCCATCCATCAGCCAGTACATCACATCATTTAAGCTAAATTTGATGGACATTGTGGCCAACTTAATAAAACTCAGTAAAGAGTTTCAGTAATAAAAAGAGGGAGAAAAATGACTATAGCACATAGCATCAGTACAGATATTTATTGTTTTCTGAAGCAGAACACATAAATTTATTGTCAGACTTAAAAGGACAATAATGTATACAAATCTTTGATAGAGTCTTTCGAATACATATTCAACAAAGGTTGTCATAATTCCGTTAATCTTTTTGCCAAATTTTGCCCAAATAAGTTGAACTGCAACATTGTCCTTATAGGTCTTAGGTTACAAATATAAACAGGGGCCCCTGTGAACCAAATCGTCTTGATGACTTTGTAAATGTTTACCAGGAGTAACTTTTGCTTTACTAATTTGAGATGTTTCTGAAAATTAAATTCAATATTTTTAGATTTAACAAAAGATTCAACTGGCCCTAATTTAATAAATTTTTCATCATCTAATATTAACATCATTTTATTAATACAATCACCATAACTTAAAATCACTACCATTAATTCTTTTTTGGGTTTAGTAACCATAATAGATTTATTGCAGTACAAACCTTTTAATAACCAAAACTTTTATTTACCATGGCAAATCAATACAATTGATTGGAGTACCAACAAAAGTATTGGCCAAAAATCATTCAGTTTAACCCTATATGCACTCACTTTATTCTATTTCAGGTTCTTTACTTGTGTATATCACAGTGTAGAGCTTAAGATGATGAACGATTATCCTTCTGTGTCTTCAGTGAAGCCTACAAGTGTTGTGTATTTATTGATTTGTTTTTTTTTACAGTTATCAACATTTGGCAGGTTATTTTAAAGCCAAAAAATATTCTTACATTGTAACAATATTTTGCAGATAATAATAATTTACTGATACAAGTCCTATAACAAACTTAACTGGAATTTGAACTTGGCTCTCCGATTTCCAATCCCGTCATTATCCATTACACCACCAGCATATCCAAGATTACAGCACCTGGTATTCCCAAGTAGTCACTCATCTAGGAACTGACCAGTTGTGATATTATTTAACTTTGGTGATGATACAAGAACCTGTGTTTTTCAACAGAATATGCCTATAAGCTGTTTATTTAAAATAAGAATAATCTAGTATTGTATTAATGCAGTCAAGATTAAAGAAGCTTATCCAGATATTTATAATCTAAAGAGCCTTTAAGTTATATAGTTAACTGTGAAGAGAATGCTTATGGTTACATCATGTTGAAACACTGGTGAATACTTGTGAATACCAAGTGCTGGATGTGCAACGGTGGTGTAATGGCTTGTAATTATTAATTAGAGAACAGAGTTCCAATCCCAGTTGGGTTTGTTATATTCATTTATGCAAAAATATCCTTGAGAAGTGTATGAATCCACCTCTTCTACTCCCCAGCTATGGGTTAATTAGTAAGACTTGTATCGCTAAATCATTATTATCTAAAAAATATTCTTACACTCTAAAAATATTTGCTGGCTTTAAATAACTCGCCAAGGGTTGATAAGCCATAAAAAACAAATCAATCAACTGAAGACAACATTAATTTTGAAGTTGGCTATCAAAATACTTTTTCTCTATAATTTTTGCTTAAATCTAAAAGGTCAGTTGACCACAGATTTGGAGCTTCTATTTCTTATAAATTCTCATAAAAAAGTGATATTGCACTAATAAAACAAAAAAAAAAAAAACCCCCAACAAGACAGCTGTTTTTAAAGATGAGGTTTAAATTTAATTTTGATTCTGTCACTGTAAACTAACAAGGGAGTAAAAGAATTATATCTGTAAGATTTTATAAATTTCAACCGACAGAAGTACTAACAGCTCAGTCAATGAATACCAAATGTTTCCTGTATGGTAATGGCTATTTTCACCATTTCCAATGAGCAATAAACTCATCTACTATTTCAGAGTAGTCAAGCTGACAGAACTTGATTAGAATAACATATGTAATAAAATAAAAACCCAAAAAACCCTTGATCCCAAAGTTATTTTGAATCAGGAAATATGTGTCTAAATTACATGTACTTAATAAACTTTAGTACTATACACAAGTTCACTAAAATAATGTACACATTTAAGATTATTTAGCAACTCCTGCTCACATCATCAATCCATACTATGGAGAAAACATTGTTTTATTCTCCTAAACAATTTTATTTAGAAGTCTGAAAAAAAAAAAAAAAATCAAGTATCATATAATGTAAAACAGCATGGGCAAAATTAAATTCTAACCTGGAGAGAGAATAGAAGAAGGCTAGAGATTTATAAAAAACTTATAAATTTATTTATTGTTGAAAGAATACATTTTAGCATATAAGCTTTAACAACAAAAACTATTTTTTCTATCTTATTTATTTAAGAAAAATTGTTAATTTATGTGTAGAAATAAAATTTTGATAAGATAATGTAAATAGTCACATTTCCAAAATAATAGATGATCTATATATTTGTCTATACATGAAAGTATTTTAATAAGTAGATACATTTACTTGTGTATGTGCCCGATAAATGCAAAAATATAAATGGGCTGAAAATTTAAGTAATTTTCTGCCTATAAAAATTATTTGTAGATATCAGAATACAAGAACTTTGCATTTTTATATGGTGTCACTTTGGCAAATTAACAGTAAGTTTACAAGAATATAAATCAGAAAATGTCAATAGATGTAATCTGCCCTTCTCATAGTATTCCTTCTTGTCTTATACTATAAAGTAATGTTGGGGGATGGGATCCTGGGAAAGTGAAGCAATTTTAAAGGGAACCTCGGATGAAAGGGGTAGAGCGTAAACATTTGATGAGGAAAGAGTTAAATTTTGAGAGACATATGACAAAATGAAAAACAAAAACAAAACAAATCGATCAAGAAAATAAAAAAAACAAGAGCAGTAAAATGTAAATCAGTAGATCTGGGATAGATTTCATTTTATTTTTTGTACAGGATTGCAATGTATCCAGAAAAGTTGGAGAATATATTCAAGGGGAAGGGGTTAAAGGATAGGAATGGGACCAGATGTGTGAAAGAGAGAGAGAGAAAGAGAGAGAGAATGAGTAGGTACCCATTCCAGTTTGGGCTGCATCTATCCTCACTAGCTGTGATAAATACATTCCATTTTGAGGGTTGGTGGGGCTGGGCTGAGGGAAGAGGCAAATAGGGAGAAAATAGGAGTAAGAGGAATTTATTTTCTGTTTTTTTTTTGTATATTTATTGTTTTTATTTGCTTTTTCTTTTAATTTTCTCACATTGTTTTTTTTAATTCTTTTTGTCTTTGTCTTATTTTACACAGAAAAAGTAGTCCATTCAACTGTGAACTGTGAAATAATAAAAAATTAACTGTTTCTTTTTTTCCTTTTTTTAACTTTCTTTTAGATAATCTTTTTATTTAATACTGATTCCTCGTTGTCCCCCCCCCCCACCAAAAACGTCTTTTTTATTCTTAACATTTTTTTCGTTTTGCTATTTTGTCTTTTCTTTTTTATCATTACTTATTGGTAAATGGAGGGTAAAGAGGAAATGTTGTTCCAACTACATGGGTATGATGGTGTGTGTGAACATGTCTCTGTGTAGGGGGAGAATTCTGATAGTCCCTGCTTTTTTCAAAATTTGGTGATGGTGATACTGATGTCTCAGATATTGAAGATTTTGTGTGTGGCGAGGAGTGACAATTGGAAGAAGAGGAAGGAGAGGGCCGTGATGACAGAGGTTTCTCTTGCAGTTCATGCATTTTGTGCACGCCAAAATATGGCGCTGATGATGAATGATGGATAACTTCTGCGGATTTGAAAGTTTCCAATTCAGATCCACCAATAACAGGCTGATTAAGCAAAGTTTTTGATGGATTGGAGTTCTTCTCATCCTTTTCAGGCTCATTAGGGTTCACACGGTAGGCCAGGTGTGTGGGGTGTAAATAGGGAGGGTTTGGGTAGCCTAGGACAGGATTGAAAGGTCGATAGGGGTCAAAGTGCAACTGGTTGTATGCTGGGGATTGCACATAAGGATATGACAAGTAATGAGGGTAGTTGGCTGAACTAGCTGATGCCACAGTTGTTGTCGTTGTTGTGGCTGTTGTCGTCGTCGTATTGCTAGAGCTGGAGCTACTGTTGGTGCTGGGTGAAGAAGAGATATTGCTGCCGCTGTTATTACTATTGCCACTGTTGCCACTGGCACTAAGAGAAGATGAGTAAGAGCCTTTTAGTTTTTGGCTGTCAGCAGGGCTACGCATTCTATCCATCATCATCATTCGCTGCTTTTCATCGCCTTTCATGTCTGATGACATTGACTTACCCACAGCATTCATATCACGTACAACCTCTTTGCTCTTATTGTCTGAGAGATCCCGTTTGGAAGGATTGTGGCTACTTGAACCAGTACCACTACTACCAGTACTACTACTACTAGTGTCCCTGACATGAATGTCTTCTGGAAGCATTCGACCATGTTCTAGAGATTTGTGGCTAGAACTTTTAGGAATCATAGATTCCATAGACTGCATGTCTGCCTTGGAAGCAAAGTCCATTTTGTGTTTCTCTTGTCCAATAAGTTTTTGTTGGTTGAACATATAATAGCGCTGAATTTCCTCACTGTGGCGCATGTCATCATGGATCCTGTAGGCCTCCAAACTGGACATTTCATATCGGGATTTGTCCATTTGGGGTTTGAGCTCAATGCTCTCTTTTAAGATTTGGTGGTTTTCATTCTGTTTCTCCCTGAGTGCTTGTTCTCGGTCCCTCTCAAGGGACTTTTCTGAAGTGAGTTTGTGACTGTCAGTCATTTTGTCAGCTGGTGTTGGTTTCAAGGCAATACCATGCGAGTTGGACTTTATTGAACGCATATTGGGTGGTAAGTCTGAATGTGGAGGGCCTTTTGATTCATCAGGCAAGCCAGATTTGGAGTGGTAATCTCCTGGTTTCTTGACTGGCTCAACATCTTTGCCTTGATGATGTTGCTGAAGACGTTTTTGGTCCTCAAGGACTTTGTCATACGGTCTGTACTGAGGGGGGACCAAATGCATAGAGTATGGTTCCATATAACCATATGGGTACTGGTAGGTATTGTGTTGGTGCCAGTAGTACGGGGAATACAATTTTTGTGGATAGTCGGGCGGAGGCAGGCCTGGTCCACTGGCACCACCACTTGGCCCACCAGTGCCACCTCCACCACCTGGTGGAGCTCCCTCTTTATGCTTGGGATCTTCTTTTTCTTCTTTGATTTTCTTCTCTTCAATCATCTTGCTACCTTCATCAATGGAAATGCTCACTTTCTCATCATGGCTGGAGGCAGCAGAAGTAGCATTGCTAGAATTTGAAGATGATGAGTGATCTCCTTTCACAGAGCCTGGTGTTTTGTGGTTGCTTACTGTTGTGCCACTACTGCTGTTGCTAACAGAACTGCAACTCTGGCTGACATGAGGTGATGAGGCTTGTGACACATTCGGCATAAGATACGATGATTGACCATAGTAGCCATACATGCTGTAGTGTGGCACAGGAGCAGCTGCCTGGTCGGAGGGATTCTGATTGGCATGTTTCTCTTGCTTACGAGATGAAGATGATTCCTCTTTGCCCTTGACAGGAGTATCACCCTGACTTGGTGAGCCTGATTCATTTGCATCAGAGATGTCCGAATAAGCTGGACTTTGGACATCGTCATTGACTGGTGTTTTTCTCTCAGGAGTTGAAAGCAAACCTGAGGGGCCAACTTTGAGGAGACCAGGAGGTTGTGCCATACGAGCCATGTGGCTTGGATCAACAGATTTTGGTGACACCTGCGAAGAGGCAATCACAGAATTACCACAGCCTAAAGTGCCTGCACCAGGCCGGGACAGGTCAGAGGTTAGGTGGGGTGGTTCCATTAAGCTGCCACCTTCTTTTTTCTGTAACAACTCCATTCCAGGCTTTGGAGGAGAAGCCACTGCTTTGATCACAGCTGTCCGTTCATATTTGGGAATGTCACCCTTCATTGGACCAAGTTCTCCAGGTTTGATTCCATCTTTTTCTTTACATTTCTTTTTCTGCTTGGCTTTTTTGTCTTTGAGTCCAACAAGGGCTGGGTTAATGTTCATGGGTTCACCAAGAATTGTTGGCTTGGGCTGGATGGGTTTAAGAGAAGGAGATACCTGAGTGTGTGTGCTAGGAACTGAAGTCAGGCTGGTATGGTTGGAGCCAACACCACCTGCAAAAGCCACAACTTGAGGAGTTGGGGCTGGAACAATGGGTCGTGTTGGTGTTTTCACTTTTGATTTATCTAGCACAGATGATTTATCAGTTTTGATACCCTTATCGGATTCAGAAACATGGGATATTGGTCCCATCGCTGAGACAGGGATTGGCAGAGACTGGCTACTCACAGGACTGCTAGCCGATGATGTTGTCACTGTTGTAAGAGGGTTAATTTGGCAGTTAGTTTGTGTTACCATAGCAACGCTCCCAGAGCCAAGGCAGCCCATAGGAGCAGCTGCCAATTGATAAATTTGGGTGGTTAGAGATTGTTTGGACACACTGCTGACTGTATGGCCAGGAGCTGATGGAGGAATTGGACCTGAACAACTTGAAGGATGTTCAGTTTTTATTGTTACCTTCTCAGTTTTCAGACCCTCCACAGATGGTTCAATTTTTATGGCAGGCAGCTTTTCTGGGGCACATTTCTGAGCATCACTATCATCTGTTGAGCTGGGAGGGCACAGACCAGTGTCAGACTGTTGCTCTGTAGAAAGCGAACAATCTGCAGCAATGTTATCATCACTCATTGATTCCTCTTTGATTTTGTCTTTACGACTTGCCTTTCCAGCAGACATTTCAGTAGGCTCATCTTTCCGAACCCTGGCAATTTCTTCATCAGTAGCATTCTCCTCCATGCTTGCAGCATTGTCGTCGCGGAGATTTTCCTCAGCTTCTTGTGCTTGGAGCATGGCGCTGTGATGTGCATGCGACTGATGGTAACGTAGACCATTGATGTGCTTGTACTGTTTGTTGCAGTTGGCTTCTGGACAAGTTAGAAGTCCAGGAGATGTACTTTCTCCTGGGGTGGAACCATTGCTACTAACAATTGTCACTGTGGTACCAATGCTGCCTGTAGATGATGTATTGGAGTTCTGGTTATTGGTGGTGTTGGAGGCAGCTGTGGCACCTCTAGAGCTTGAACGACATCGCTTACTACCTTTGGATGAGTCGGGAGGAACAGAGAGATCCAAATCAGAAGGCCGCCCTTTCCGTTTTAAGGAACTGCTACGGTCATGCTCTGGCTTGGCAGGGCTGGGTGGGGCCTGGAAACTATTGCCACCACATCTCCGACCTTTCCTCAATTTGCGACCCTCATTGTTGCTGTTGTTGTTGCTGTTGTTGGCGTTGCTGCTGTTGCTGTTGTTGCTATTATTGCTATTCACACGTTCGTTGACGGGTGTAGCAGTGTTGCCCCGTCCCCGTTTTCCACGTCCCTTCGGTGTTCTTGATTCGAGGTCACTTACAGGGGAGTCACAGTTGAATCTGAAGGAGAGAACAATACGGATTAGGAATCCAGCAGGGATATAAAGTGGGAAGGAAGGATGGATGGATGGAAGGAAGGAAGGTAGGTAAAATCTTGTCAGATAAAAATGGAAAAGGGAAAAAGAGTGAATATGTGAAAGAATGTGGCAAAATAATCCACAAAAAGTCTTTTTTAATACAAAAAAAAAAACAAAAAAGGAAAACAAAAATCACAACAGTAAGAAAAAGCATGAAATCAATAAAAAGAGAAAGAGAGTTGGTTCAATAAGGACTCCAGAGAAAAGGAGACAATTGATAGACACGGTAAAGTCCAAGGAAAGAAATTCTGGTAAATTGGGACTCACAATGCTTTCTAAGAAAACAAGTTTGTTTGTACATACATATGAACCAATCTGTTTTACAAATGTTAGTCAGAAAGAATAAATTCGTTTAGAAAAGACAAGTAATAGGTCTGGGGAAGTGAGATGGTGAAGAGAATACACCAAGTATCTAGAGTCCCTTACATTGCATGTATCAAATGACGCCTGCACCAGCCAATGTACCCTTATCAGGTGCAAACCTAGTAGAGAAGGCTGCTGCCAACTGTGCACCAATGAAACTAGCACTAAGATGCACTTGCCAAATGAGTATGCAACTGGTTTGCATCAATCAATGAAATTGGATTCTTTTGTTTTTTGTTTTTTTAAATATATTCTGACAGGCTAATACAACACTGAATGTCAAAGGTTCACATAGGCTTTATTTTAAATTTTACACATAACAATGTAAGCTGAAATTATGAAATATGCTCCCCTCCCCAATCAACACTTTAAAATGTTTATGAAAGGAAAAAAGTAGTTGTACAGAGAAAGTTATTTTCCATACAATATTATTTCTTTAAAATCTCTGAACATGAATAAAGAGACAATTATCAAGAAAATATCTACTTAACTGGTCTATTCTGAATATTAAGAGAGAGAGAGAGAGAGAGTAGAAGTTGACACATGGCCATGGTGGAAAGAAACAAAATAGAATGGAGAAAAACCCAGGTAGTACAAAGTAATGGTCAATTAGTACAGATACATGGGAAGAGCAATGACAAACAAATTGATCAAAGAGGTATAGGGAGAGAGAGAGCACCATACACACAAAAGTACAAACTGAATGCACAGAGAAGGTCAAGAAAAGAAAACAGATAAAGATCTGGCAAACTAACATTGCTAAACTAGTCATGACAGTAAGAAAACAGAAATAACAAATTATTTTTGTGTGTTAGACATCTTCAAATATGAATAGTTATATCAGAGGGAAGAAGAAAAAAACAATGTAATCATAAGCTTTTTAATCAATAACTTTTAGCTGTGAGGTAAGCTGAGTGGATACGTGCCTTTTCTTTTAGCTCAGACAAACCCCACTTGAGTGGAATGTGGTGCATGTGTGGGTTGTTTGTTTCCAGTTGACTACAAACTGTAATTGTTGTTTCTGTCAAGACTGTGCCTAAAGTTAAACATCAATGTCATCAGAAAACTTTACGGTGACATAAACATAATTATCCCTATAGATGTTAAAGAAGTTGAAGCTGAAACCTGATGGGCTGATTAAAACTTTTGAAGGTGGAGAAAAGGAGAGTGGAGTAAAAGCTTTTGAGAAACAAAATATGTCTAGACTATTAAAAATATAAATTAAGCATAAAAGAATTAGTGGATAGGTGTGTTTTTCTCTCTTTTTGCTTTTGCTTCTTAGAAATAAATCAGTGAACTCCTTTTCTGACTTTTGATGAAATAAGCTAATCTAATTGCAGCACATAAGTGAAGAGAAACATGTGCACAGGTTATGGCATCTGAAAATGAGCAAAGAATACAAAGGCAAAAATATAGCTTCTTGGAAGAAAAAGACGTGCAGAGCAGAAAATTATGGCAATGTTTTTACCATGGCATTCTCAGTTCTAAAATGTACAAGATGAAGATGAGAATGGGTCAAGAGAAGAAAGGGTTTTATCAAAAAAAGTAAAATGTAAATTTAATAAGCTTTAAAATAAATTACATTTCAAGTTAGGACAAGATACCTACATTTTATTTCAAATTCTTGTATATGCTAAGTGACACCATTTATTAATCATAACTGTGTGTGCACATACTCATAAAAATCAAATAGTAGTTACAATAAAGATATGTAATGACCTCTGTAGTAGTAGTAATAATTATATTTTGCCTAAAGGAACATGAAGAAAGTATTCCAGATGAACCTGTACGTAGGTGAATACAAGATACTAAAAGCTTTTTGCATTGTAAGCTTCAAAGAAAATTAACACGCACTTATTTGTTTATTTTGGACTACTCATGAAAAGTTAACTATTATTAAAATGTACTTCTGACATAATAGTGAATAAAAAACATCTTTACATTGAATAGAAGTAAAAACAAAAAAGAGAAGTCATTTTGCAAGAATGTTATTTGAATGTTATTCGCTCCAAAGCGAAACCTAAAGTACTGATATTTATTCAACTTAAGTTTCTAGATAGAAAGAAGATCAGAGGAAAAGTTAATATTTTTAATTCAGAACATTTGTGTCATACTTTATCCACTCTACAATGGTCTGTTACAAAGAACAGATACTGACTGTACTACAAAACATTATTAGTGGGGAAAGATTTTAAGGTGTGTTTCTCATATTCTGGACATAAGTTATATGAATTGTACTTTGGATCTCTCTGTATTTTTTTAACAATACATTTACAAAGTATGCCTTGTCTCAATTAAAATTTTGCTGGAAATAAAACCAAGGAAGAATGTGTGAATCAGTGTATAGCTTTTTTGAATTCTCCGTTCTTTGCTAACAATGATTTTTTTTTGCAATATTCAACTGAGGCTTAATTTTTCAGTTTCATCTCTGATTATATAAAGGAAAATGAAAAGACTTTTTAAAAACTCTAAATAACTATTCTATTATGAGTGCAATGTTCATTGTCTTGCAATGTTTTTGGTCACTATAAAAATGGAATACAGTATTTTGCATAAACAACTAAATTTTGAGCAATAATTCTATTGCATATAGTGTAGCAATATTTTGAAAATTAAGTTTTAAAAAATAATAAATATAATACTACCTAACAATGCATTGTTTGCTTTCAGACTGGGGCAGGTGGGCAAAGTGCAAAGGAAACTGCTGAGAAAGTGAGTAATGGGTTTCTCAAACAAAATCATCTTTTGATGCCTTTTAAGGAAAAACTGCCAACTAGATAGAAAGTGATATTTCCTCTTGCATTTTCACAGTATAGCAAACATTGAGAAGTTGAGGAAAAAGAAAAAAAAATGAAAAGAAACAATAGTTATCATTTCCATACTTGTTGGCCAAATTGTTAAACAGACCAACTATGTAAACAGACGACAAGAAGGATGTAAAGATGGGATCTTCTCACATAAAATATATGCACTTTATCTTGTTAATGTATTGCTGGCCTTGAGTTGATCCTTTTCCCTAAGAGAGTCACTACATGCGGATCAGGCATGTGTGAAGAAGCTTGTTTACTTGATTAATTGCTTTGCACATTAAACAGAAACTGGCTTTCTAAATTGTACATTTTCACATTGTAGGATTATATTATTCCTTATGTGAAAAGGGATTGAATATTCCGGTGTTTATTGAAACTAATTTTAAAACAATTTCAAAGTTTATCACTGCACAAAATCTTTTTATTATTATTTATTCATTTAAAATAACCATCTTAATTATAAAGGTAATTATTTTGAAAATATTGCAGATGGTTTTTGCATTGCCAAATATAGTTTAATATAAAAGAAAGATTTTTAAGGACACATTTTTCATTAAATATTTTATTTAATTTCAAAATCCTAATAACTAATAGTTTGGTATCTGGGAAAATCTTTAGAATGTTTCATAATGTATAAAGATTAAAAATTTTATGAAGCATAAAGTTGCATAATCTTTTGATATTGTTTGAAAATTACTTTTTTGAATGGATGGTAAACAAACCTTTATTAATCTTAGACATTTTGTAATTAATGAAGTGCAATAGAGAAAAGAGTAGCAACAAGGCAAGAGAAGAAAAAGAAACTGCTTTGGGAAATATTTATACCATGTAAGTATTATAGCTTTTACAAGACTGTTAGAAAAAGTGTCTTGAGAAGTGAAAGTTATTTTAGTAACTAATCTGTTGCTGTAAGTTCACTTTAATAAGAAATACTTTGGGATAAAACATCTGAAAGTATTCCTTCACTGGCAGAAGGCCAGACTGAGAATTCAAATCAACAATGTAAATTAGATTTTTATTCTTAATTGCAATAAGATCGATTAGAGCCTGCTCTCCATAATTTATTGTTGTCATTTACATGTTCACAGACTACTTTATACTTTGGCATATATCACAGACATCCCAAACAAGTTAAGGTTTTGATTTCAGCTCTTCTTTTCTCCTTCATCAAACAATATTTGGACACAACATATTTAATTACAACTTGTTAAAGCAGACATACACAGCAGAATCAATATCACTAGTGATGTTGACATGTAAAGCAATGTGGTAGCAATTCACAACAAATACAATGACTATTTTTCGGTCAATATTACATCAAAAGTATCAAATTCAAAAGTCTTTTAGAAATTTCCCATTCTTTGATTCATTTCTTTTACCAAACTTATAATTTGCCTTTTACACCAGCATAAAATAGTACATTGGCATATTGCTTTCATTATTTCCCAGAATAGTTCTCCACAGATTTGGATACTGTTACCTTCATTCTTAGGTATTTGAAGAAAACAAAATACAAAGATCTTATGACCACAAAATATATCTTAACATTTTTTTACAATGCAAGAGATCAACAGAGTAATACAATCAGAAAAGACTGCAGTATTTCTTGTCATAAAAAGGGATTTTCATAAAAGAAAAATACACAGATCTTCATGAGCAGTTATATATATATTACTTCATATGTTATTATATTGGTCATTTCTTATATGAAATAGATGCACTGTTTTTAATTATTTAACAGTGTGTATTACGCCTATTGACCTGCATATTCGAGAAATCTAAACAAAATGTGTCCTCCAGCAGAGATTGAATCTGCATCCACCATTTTATATATATATATGTGTGTGTGTGTGTGTGTGTGTGTGTGGTTTATGTAAAGCATAAACTTTTTTTCTTCAGTTACAAACTAAATAATGAGTAAGCCTATTCTTTTATCATCTTTTAAGAGCCATACAGCAATGCAAGAGATATTGTATGTTTGGTTTGCAACTTTTTGACTGGCTTGCAAGATGGGAATAATCTAGATGTTTATATGATATTTCTGCTTCAGCTACACACATGTAGATCACTTGGTCCCTGTGAATAAAGACAGAGGCAATTGCAATCTGACTGATAAAGAATATTGAGTGAACAAGACTGTTATTTTCACATACATCCTCTTAGTAGAACAAATGGACAATTAGAAAAAAGATCCTGCAAACAGAGTAAGAATATTTGGTCAACATTGGAAAGATATTTTTGCCATTATGCAAACTACCTAAGGTCTTTACTTTTTTTAAGACTTGAAGAAAATTGCTACAAACATAAAAAGAGTCATGTGTATCATCAAATATTGCTAACATATGTTTATCCTGATTTGTAAGAGAAACAAAACTCTTCAAGATTTTATGTCCAGACCAGTTGTATCAATACAAGTGAACATCAATTGGAAGAGTTTAAAATAATAAAAAAAAGTTGTAAAGAGTACTGCTTCTAGCCTGTAGGATAGATTAGTGTATATAAAAACTTTTATACTCTATTATAGTTTTGAGAGAGAGAGAGAAAAATGGTGTATGACAATGAGACTGGAGCAGCCACAGTGGCTGGCATTTGACATTTTGGTTGACACAGCTAGATAAATTTTTGCTGTCAATTTTTGAATGCAAAGAGTGAAATGTAAACCAAGAGGACACTGGACAACAATAAAAAGTAGCACATAACTTTCTGAAGAAGGGAAGCTACCTAGTGATGAAGGATAAAGAGCAGAAGAGAAGGTGAAAAAAAAACGAATTATAGAGAAGTGTGATTATATGAGAAAAAGAGGAATGACAAGAAGAGTGTAAGCAACAAAATTAAACTAAAACAAAAAGAGAGACGAGAGCAATTTAAAAAAAAATTATATTTTGTATTAGAATTAAGTGAAGCAAACTAAATATGTAATGAGATTTGGAACTAATTAAACAAATTTCTAGTCAAATGAAGAATTTTCAGTCAAATTAGTTTAAGGAATACAATAATGTAAGTTATTTGTTTTTTCACATCTTCCAAAGAAGAAGGAGATGGTAGTTTTAAGATTACATGCCTATGACATACATGCTGACTAGAATGAATAGCATGAAGAAAGATTTAGGTGATATCAAAGGAATATGATTGAAAAATAATGCAGCTATTTTGCAAATTGGAGAGCAAGAAGGGAGGTTGATTAAGAACTGATGAGGTTGAAAGTCAAAATTTCCTCTGAATGAGTCAAGGGGAAAGTAAAATATAGACAAACATTTCCTCTTATCAAATGATTTTATTGATGCAAAGGAAATTAGAGGCATAGCCAGTAAGGTAATGAATGAAAGTATCCATTGCATCTCTACAAGTGCTAGTCTCTCTACCTAGAAATATACAAAAGAAATATAAAACTTAAGTTCTCATTTTCTCTGAGGAGTAAACAATTGTTCTATTGCTGAGAAAGCCAATGAGGGAATTGGTGCAAAAAAAAAAAAAAAAAAAAAAAAATCACAAAAGCCTTTTCTTCTATTTAATTGTTTGTTGAAAAACATTGAAATGACTATTTTCAATTAATACTGAGAAAATTTAAGCTACTAAACATTTAAAAATGAAGGTGTTAATATCTGATCTGATAGCAAGAATGTTTGAATGTTGTACATGCTATTAGCTTGATAACATTTTTTTATCACCAAGTAACAAAAATATGTAGCAGGGGAACTTCTAAGTTTCTCACACTGTCCAAGCTGAAATGGGTAATATGCTGTGCAGAGAGATTAACAAAGTCATAGCATACAAGTCAGATAAAATAACTGAACAGACTAGGAGAGTTCTTTTCATTTATTTATCCACACTAATTGTCAAAAACAATTTTTTTTAAAACTGTTTTTGGCGATGACTAAATATGAAAACAATAACTGTAATTAGCTGAAAAGAATTTCTAAAGAAAGAATCATCTAAGGACACAGTGAACTATTTACCATTTTGATCCAACAGTAGTGTGATGAAAACAATGACTTTGAGACAATAATCAAAATAAAAAAATACTCTTGTCTATATAAAATGTTTCTTGTTCATAATTTCTGATGAGATAAGATCAAAGGAATACTTTTCAGTATTTAAAAGCAGCATTTATCAGCAACAACATTTGGGCAAATGAATTAAGTAACAGCAAGCTTAATTGTGTTTAAAATCTGGAAAACCTGTTCTTTAAGTATAAACATGTTTTGAGCGAAAAGTTTGAAGAAAGATAAAAAAAAAAGGAGAAAAAACTGAGTAGCAAAAATATGTTTAAATTGTGAAATAATTGTGATAGTAAAATAAGTCTTTTGTCATTCACTACGATACTGTTCTGGAATGAAATCCATCACTCATTTACAGTAAATTAAAATTGACTTTCTACTACAAATATTTATAAAGTGGATTGCAACAAATTCATGACAAGGATTTACATTTCTTGTTCTGATCCAAAAAATGGCCAGAAGGCATCATATGCAACATTTTACAAGAAATGGTTTGGTGATGTGACACAATTTCCACTATTTTTATTCTAAAAATATATTCAATATCTTGAGCTATGCTATAATTTTCTACTTTTGACAAGTTCCAGTTGTTTTGCATTTATTAAGTTGGAAAATTTTCACTTCTGATTATTTGCCTATCAGTACTCTTACAAAGAGTAAGTTGCCCATTTGCAAAGAAAGCCAGGTGATATATTTAAACCATTACAATACATATTACATCACAGTCTAATTCCCTTTCTCAATCAAGCACCATTAAAGCTTAATTTACTTTAAACAACTTACCTTTGACATATAATAAAAAATCACTTTTTTTCTTCACAAACTTGCATGTAATCTGATAGGAGCAAATTCACACAACTAAGAATTCAATTATTTACTAAATAATCCTCAAATTAAAAAAAGAACAGGTACATTATACAACTACTCCAGTGTGTAATGAATTTTCATCTTGGTAATGTTAGATTAATGAAATAAATGACATGAGATTCAATTCAGGCAATAGTTATGATTTCAAATACAAAATTTCATACATTATTTACAAAATAAATCATTCTGCTCCGTGCAGAAACTATTTAAAAAAATATCTTGGTTAGGGAAGAATTGCTAATCAAAAATAAGACACGAAAAATTTTCAACTATTTCAATTACTGTGCTGTTTTATGTCAGAGTTTTTGAAATGCTGAATTATGATGCTACTCAGAGTAGCAAGCTCATCTGGGTTGTTATACTTAGGTTTCAGCTGCTGTATTCTCTGACCTTCTTCAGGTGTCTGCCATTATACCTAAAAGATTCCTAGAACTTTGCTGCACTAAACCCTTTATTCAATCCACTCTGCTACAGGTGGTGGAACTGTACGAGTGCCCTTTCTTTCTTAATTAGAGATTTCCAGATGGTATTCATCTCTATGATAGGTCGAGTACCATGTGTGAAAATTCCTTCAGTTGTCTTATCCTCTTAAGACATTAATACATGTGAGTAGAGATATCAGATTTAAAGCTCCAAAATTTCACCAGCAGATTGTCCAAGAGATACATGGCCTAATGGATTAAAGTGTTGGTGAAAACATATTTGGTTCCCTGGCAGTTATACTTGGTAGCTTTCAACTCTTGGGTTTGGTATTGTTGAAAAGTCACATACTCTGGTTCAGTGGGAGAAACTGATAAGTGACACAAAGGTGAATAAAACTGGTGGGTATTAATTGATATGAAATGACCCGATAGCATAGAAAATGGAATAAGAACGCTCTCCTCCTCCCAGTGAATGGAGTAAAGGTTCAGTTATTGAGTACAATGACATACACCAGAAGGAGGCCTGGAAGTTACAAAGGCCAAAATGTTGTGAGTACAGATGAGCAATATGGTTCAAATAATAAGGGATATGATAATCACTAGTCTGATATTTTTGAGAATCATATATTAAGGAAAAAAAAAAGACATTTCAACAGCTTTTTCTTTACTATTGCTTTTGTGATCCATGTTGCAATCAGCATCTCAAAAATAGTCATTTCATTGATTTATGTAATTAGAACTTTTTGTCTTATTTTAAAAATCATTTTTTTAACAAACACTTCTGAGCCTACAAGGACATCTCATTATATATAATTTTTCAAGCACCATTTCCTACCCATGGCTATTATATAATTTTACTTATTTTTATGAAGATACAACACATTTAAAGACCTCCTGTAAAATTTGAAATCAGAGTTTCCATTCTTGATTCCCTTATGATCAAATGGCCACAAAGCTGCCTTTTTTTCCAGTCACTTATTTTGTTCCAAATATCACTGGGAAATTTGAATCATGCAATAATCTGGTTATATTATGTGACCTTAATTTGCACAGCTAATTTATTTGATCTCTAATCGCAGGAATACTTATGGCTTGAAACAATTTTAATTTAAAACTCAAATGGCTATCATAAAGAATTAAAAGGATTAAACAATAATCCTCATATTTTCTAGCCCAAAGTTGTAATCCCTTAGCTGACACATAAGCATCTGCAATACTTTAAGTAATATGATTGCCTGCTATCACTATTGCTACCATCACGTCAATGTTGAAATATATCAAGTATTACAACTACTACTATAATGTTATTAAAACAACTGCCATCACCTGATGGTTGTTTCTTTGTCATTTTTGAGCTGCCACAAATGTGAATGCTGAGCAAAGATATAAAGAGAAAAAAATACTGATGACATTTGAGAGAGAGAAGGGAATACACAAGAAAAGAAAACATGATGAAAAGGAATTTAATACCGTAAAGAAAGCTCAAATGAAAAAGTTTATGAAGGAGTGGAGAAGGGTGAAGTTGAAAGGAAAAATGGTAAAAACAGCAAATCCAACATAAATAAGGCAAAAAGAAAAATACAGAAAAAAAGATGCAAAACTTAAGCTAAACTGGAATAATAAAAAGTGAGAGAATGAAAGTATAAAAGAGCAGACGTAGGACAGATCTGATCAAATTAGGTAATTCATAAAAATAAAATTGGAATGAAAGAGAAAACTCTTGAAATGCTGGCGGTGGCTTTAAAAGGCAGATTTATATGACAGTGACGGTACGGAAACAATGAGGACATTTTACAGAGAAAAGTGAAGGCGTGGGTGGATTTGATGAAAACCAAAATTAATAACAAAATGAAAAACATTAGATAGAGTTAAAGATGGTCAATGTTGAGAGAAAACGAGGGGGGGGGGAGAATGAATCACAATAATTAGTGTGGAAGAAGCAAATTCTAATTGAATACAAAAAACATTTCAGAGCAATTATCTAAATTGCACATGCTTAGGAAACATCTCTCTAAAAATAAGAGAAAGAAAGAATTAAAAAAGATATACTATAATCAAATGACAGAATAGCAGATAAAAATTAACGATTAATTAGGAGGAACTGGTGAAATAAATAACATGATGCCGTTGGCAGTAGCAGGACAGATACAATGATAATGATGATGATAATTATGACAAGACTAACAACAACTAATCGACATGCACTGCATGGCAAAGACAAGTGAGAAGCCTTATTATGAGAGAGGAAGAAGAAGAAGAAAAGTGAAACAGAAGATATGAGTTGAAACACACACACACACACAAGTTTATAGTGTAACTTACACAGTGCATTTAAAATGAAAGCGACATAAGGGATAAGTGTGAAATAGAGAAAGGGAAAAAAAAGATACTTCTGTCAGTTTTGGCTTTTCAATATACAACAAATCATATAACTAAAATTTAAAAGAGAAGTCAGCTATAACATACACACAAGGACATGGTGAAAAGTTCTTGGCCCAATCAAGAAGAGCTTACTACCAAACTTCAGAATTCAGATGTCTGGTCTTCTGTTGAGATTTTGGGAAGAGAATCAAGCTAAAACTTTTCAGTAGCCCTCATATATATATATATATATATATATATATATATGGTGGACTCTCCTGTCATATTCGATGTATGAGGGTAAAGCAGCTCAGTTCCTAGGAACAGACAGCCAGACACACCAGCACTTGATTTAAGTATAGTGGTGAAGGCTTTGTGCAGAACCAAGCACACTTTTTGAAGGGTTGAATACAGAGACCTGGTGCATATTGTGCTACAAGGTCCCCAAATGACCCTCCGTAGGTTTTGAATTCAGGGTTGTGCTTCTCCTAGACCAGTTGACATCCAAGGCTGTAGAACCCAGTCTGTTCTGCCATTTACCCATAGCTGGAGGGAGAAGAAGAGGATTAATACCTTTCCTAAAGGTATTAGTACGTAAGTGAATGACTGGAATTCGAACTTGGCTCTCCGATTCCTCAATTCCGCTATCCACTACTTCACCATGCCTCCTTATCAACTGAACAGAAATACAGTGATTCAATGACTGATGATAGTTGAGAAAGATTGTCAATCTGGAGGTTGGATGGGGGAAAAGAATTTAAAAAAAGAGATGAAAATTATATGTATAATTATATGTGTCAGTACCACCTCATCTTAAATGCTCCTAACAAAAATCTATTATGAAATTGGAGAGTAAAATATATTCACCCACTCAGGCAAAATTGCTAGTAGTATTGGAAATAGAAAGCAGACAAGCATAACGAAGCCAAAATTAGTTGAAGCAAAAAAACAGAAAAAAAAAACAACAACAAAAAATACAAAAAACAAATGAACAATCAAGCAAAGCAATAATGAAAACTCTACAACCACAATAACAACAACTTATGATAATGAAAAATAATAATAATAAATTTGAGTAGCTAACAATAAATTTAAAACTATAATGGTGAGAACTAAATACTTGGCCTGCACATAAATCATAAAATCATGAAAAATGTTCATAGGATATCTGATTGGTAAATTTTTCATCAACTTCAAGGCAAAAAATTAAATTAATAACAGTTTCTAGATTAAAAAAACTGAAGGTTGAAATACTAAGTCAGCAACTTATTTGTGCAAAAATATTTGGGGGCTATTTTAGTGAAACACTAATTACATATTTAACTGGTTGTATTCTCATGTCCAATATGCCTGTGTTATTTGGATTAATCATGCAGCTGGTGTACTTGGGACAATTCTTTAAGCAAATAAGTTTAGATTTAGGGGAGTCCTGTGGCTGCTGGGTGGTGTCAATTTAATTCTGAAATTTCAATTAGTACCTGGATACTAAAATGGTAGTACCAAATGATGCTTTCACCTATTTTAACTAAGTACCCATGTATCAATTTCCTCGTACCTATTTAAATTTCATTATTTTGATTAAGTTCTTGGATCAGGAGAGTCACTCTAAAAACACATGGCACTTTTTTCTCACTGCTTCTACTAATGCATGCATATAATTGCAGTCAGAGCAGTTCTTGAAATGCATATGATTGCAGCCTGAGCAGTTCTTGAAATGTTTAAAGTATATTTTTGGCCCCTACAATATGTTGCTTCTTATGGTGCCACCTTTTCTTTCATCCAGTTTACCTACACCCTTCCACAAGGAAAACCGTGTTTTTTTTTTCTTATCTGAGTGTCTTCATGGAATTTATTTCCTCCATTTTAACTGATGACAAACAACTGACAAAAATTTTGGGATTTTAGTACACATGTACTAAAATAATTTCAAAATTTTAATAGACCAGCACCAAGAAACTAAACCTCATAATATGGATTTTGGTACTGCCCGCCCATCACACCTTTGCACCACCTTTTGAGGTACCATGTTAATGATAATGTTTATGTTAGAAATTTTTGTAATAAATAATAAATCTTATTTATTAGAATCATGATGTGTAATAGCAAATGATATTTTTAATGTCTTTTTCATCTTGCTTATAATTTAATTACATTTGATTTTCTCTATGGCACTGGTATCATTAATAATCTTGATATTAACTGGAGATAGTCAAGTGTACTTGAACAAAACCATTATGCCCTTTCGACAATTTCTTTATAAATTTTATTTGGATAGGCAAGCTCTTATACTATGTAAAAAATAAATGGGTAAAACTTATTGGTTCATTTTAATAAAACTGGTTTATATATATATATATATATATATATATATATATATATATAAACACATACACACACCTAAAAAATCTGGCCAAATGAATAAACCTCAGAAATTGTTTTAAAATTCCTTTTTCATCAGGTTGAGAACTTTCCAGCACCCTCTTGTGTATATATAGGCATTGTTGGTATATCAACATTTATATTGGACAGTGATTTCTTTTGCAGTGACAACCCCAAAATCTTGAGAAATCAGACATTTTTCAAGAAAAATGGCTAATGCTTCAAAGTATTTTCAGGAAGGAAAAATATACTGAAAATACTTTGAAGCATTAGCCATTTCTAGTCCTAAATTAACAGAATATTTTCTGCCTTCATCTAAATGAAAGAAAACAAACTGATAATATTAAAGTTAGTCATTTTCGTGAAAACAAAATTATTCTTTGCCTTTTATAAAGCCAGAGAAGGGACACAATATCTGATTTTTCTCCATATTTTTTTTAAAAATAAAGTAAATATTTTTTTTTATACTGGGCAACAACGATTTTGCTCACAAACTAAAAGTATGTGCTTTAGACTAACTCAAGTTTGTTGTTTCCAATTATGCATTTAGAATTATTCAAACACATCAGGCTTTACCTTCTATTAATTCACAGAACAAAAAGAAATCAAATTTTTGTCTACTGCTTAAATAGCATTTGTACAAGAGTAAACTGAGTCTGCTGATACCAAACCAGCAGACTCAGAATCATCATTAATATGTTAGGTTTTAAAGATATGTGCATAGCATTTTTTATGATCAAGAAAAATATATTCATATGAGCTCATAGCATTATGCCTTGTCTGGACCAGGTTGAAAAGAGTAGAGTCCTGCTAGAACATGTACAGCCTCCCCTAGTCCACCTTCTATGATCCAGAGTTTGACCACTTTGTCTTATGTCACTAGTGGTATTGATGCTGAGGTCTTTCAGAGAAAAAGAGCAGCATATAGCCATCTTTGCTCATGACCCCTATGGCTAACAAAGACAATGTAAACTTGGTGTGCATCACTGTGGTAACGTCCTTGGGGTCAATGCAGACCTACTCCTTATACCTCCTATTCATCTGACCAACTTTTAAGAAGCTGGCTATCCTGAGTCACTGTAGTTAGTGGCTAGTGCCATGAGTATGGCATACCTCTTCAGTTCTTGTATCAGATTGAAATCTGCCATGTTAATAGTGTCAGTATGTCAAAAAGAGAAATGAGTGTGTTATAGCATATGCATGTTATATTAGATCATTTTCTATTTATGATCAACTTAAGATGTGAGTACTTCATATACTATTAATATAATATCTAACTTGAACATAAATACACTATGTGCATATCTTTAAAACTTAATGTATTATGACAATTCTGAATACATGTGTAGAGAACCCTAGTTTCTCTGTTTAGGATTGTGTTTCCGGTTTCTTCTAAAGTTTACTTCAACTCTATACTTCTAATGTCTGCCTGAAACTGAACTTTTATTGATTATTTATTTACTTCTCCCCAACACTCGATAGGAGTAGATAGGTTCACCTATCATATGGTTCACACTCCTCCAGGGTCTTTTAAACAGGAGTAGAAGTTTATCTGTTTCCTAAAGCCTTTTCCTTCTCTTTTACTTCCAATGGCCCCTTGTGTCTTGGTAGCATTATTATTTGTTTGGGCTCTGTAACCCTCTACATCGAGTGGCACTTGGGACTTGTACAGAGTAAACATTATTAAAATTCCATTGTAAGAATCAGCCAACATGATTTAATCTAGCACAACCTCATTTGTCTGGATAACAGATAAAGTTTTTTTTGTCTAGTTTTATTTTTCTACTAACCCATTTATGTAGGCCACAGTCAACAATAAAATGTTTGAATAATAATAATAATAATAATAATCCTGAAGCTACACAAGGCATGACTTTCATTGCTTCTGATCTTAACTGATTGACAGTGTTAACATATACATGTTTTGCTTTGATGAATTAAGATAGGCTACAGTAAATATCCCATTCAATACTACAGATTTGCTTGTCAGACCATAAACAGTTAGGCATGCAGCCTAGGGGCTGTTGCACTGTGCATCTCTGTTCATATGAGGGAGCACTGCCCAGACATTGAGAGGGTTGTTTTTTAAATTTAAAGGACAAGGTAGCCAAGGCAGCTTGGGATTTATGTCTAGATATTTGGGAACAACCTCAATTGGAGACTGTAGGTTACTAAACTTGAAGTTATTTTTAACTGGCCCCACTTGCAAGGTTATGCATATCATGCACATTTAGCTGTGATGTATATAACTGGTATATCCGTGTCAAGATAGGTGTATTGGGCTATGTATATATTTGTATCCCCGTATGACCTTGTTGGTGTGCTAATCTTTCACTCGAGTAGTAGTAATAATAATAATAATACAGAGCAATGTCTTGATGAAGAATAATATTTCTTTTCTGTATTCTGTTTTTATGAAACTGCCTATGAGTATATGTGCTTTGTTTTGAAAAAAGAATGAAGAAAAGTTGTTCAGAGGAAAATATGATTGAAAAATAATTTTGTTTCAAAAGATTTGGTGTTATTGACTTAATTCCTCTTTCCGTCCATAAATATGCCGCCATCCTCCATCCAAATTTGGCATCCTGACATACTTATTATTAATGCAAAAATCTGAACATTGCCTTTTCATTTTACAAACAGTTTTAATGTTATGTTTTTGTTCTGCTAGAAAATAAAACTGTAAAGAGGACTGCAAGTATCTCTTTCATTCTTAACTTGGGCTCATTGTGTTATGGAACACTCCTTTGTTATGGTTTCATATTAGAGTCAAACATTCTATGAGATATAAAAAGTGTCTATCTAAATAACTTTTCAGATACAAATAATACATCAGCAGAGAATATCAATGGATTTGACAGTCAAGATTTTGGTGATGCAACAGCATAAAATAAAAATTAAAAAAGCAGTTTTTACATGGATTAATTCTTTAGCATAAATTTTGTAAACTCATTTTTTTAAAAAATTTTTATGCCTCTAAATAATGACCAGCTATTACAATGAGTAATTAGCATGAAGCACTGTTTAAACAAACAAATAAAAATAGAAAAACAAGCAGAGAACCAAAAGTCAGATAGAATAAAGGCAGAAGAGCAATAAATTAGTTTGTGGGGGGGGGGGAGAGATAAATAATCAAAGCCTAGCCAAAAGATCCAAGTGTTTTGTGAAAAGGTAAGCAAGAAAGTAGAATGCAAGAAATAAAAAAGAAGCACCTTGGTTATTGGTTTCCTAATTGGAAATAATGAACCAAATAATAATCATAATACTGAAAATAGATGTAAAAAAAAAAAAAAAAAAAAAAAAAAAAATGAAAAGAGCTGTCCAATTGACTGCTAAGAGGATGATAAGAATCAGAGCAGATTCAACCCTGTGTGTGTGTGTGTGTGTGTGTGTGTGTGTGTGTGAGAAAGAGAGAGAGAGAGAGAGAGAAACAGCATCAAACTGGCTAATTATTGGGTAGGCAAAGGAAGTGGGGTGGGCAGATCAGGCATAGCAAGTGGGCTGGGAAAAAGGAGTAGAAAGTGGAGAACTCAGAAGCGAGTCATGTTGTGCAGGAGTGTGTGCAACAAGAGGCTGATATAAACACAAGTGTTACACTCTGTACACCATTGAGCAACTGTAGGAATGGACACATAAGACGTACAGTTACGCACGATTGAACTTCCCGGATGGCTAGTCGTCACTATTGGCACCAGTCAACTGAAAAGGCACAAAGACAAATAAAGCCAATGAGAGCACAGTGGCAGTAGTGATGAATTGGTGATGAATCACTCAACATTTTTGAAGAGGCAAAGTGAATCAGTTTTTATAGAGTAGTGAGAAAAAGAGAGATTGAAGAAATGCAACCAGAGTGATTACAAGTTTGTCAATGTAGAGCCTTTTGTTTTAGGCTCTGGATGGAAATCCAGAGACTCACCATCTGCATCGGACTGAGATGGCAACAAGAGGAATGAGGAAGACTAACAGTATAGTTAAGGAAGTCCAAAAAATAAAATAATGTGCCAATAGAAATATATCAAAGTAGACAGTGATGAATAGATATTACAATGGAATACATTTGAACTAAAGTTGCCTACATCATATTATCAACTCAAAACAGAAAGGAGAGAAAAGAGAGAGGGAGAGACATGCACATTTAATGATATACAGTATTAAACAGATGAAACATTAGACTTTATATTATCAGCTCATTTGAATAACTATAACAATTTTGCATAATCTAAAATTGAACTTGTATGCAAGTTAGGATTAAGTTACATTAAACAAATACATTATCCAAAATATTCATAGCGCATGGTATAAAAAACATCACTAAAAGACAATCTTAAAACAGATGACAGCTTTAAAGTATTTGAGTCACAAAGATACTTTATAAAACTTTACAGAAATATACATTTTTGCTGTAGCAAATGGTAAATTAGTTATATATATATATATATATATATGCAGTGGGAAGGGTAAAGGCATGGAAACAGAAAAAGTAAAACTGCTTTTATCTATCCTTTGCTACTGTCTTCATTTATACATATAGCATCTACAGTTAGTCATGCTTTTACATAACCAATAATGTATTTGATTTGTTTTTAATTAAAATCTATCATATGATGTACAAATGATATTTATAACAAGAGCTGATAATACATGCAAGAACTAAGTTACATTTCTGCAACACATATTTTCAGATCAATCTTCTTCAAAAGAGAATAACAGTTGTAGGCTTATATTACAAAATAAAACTTGGACTATATTTCCAATGGATTTAGGAGAAAGAACCTTCCAGAATACACTAGTAATCATTTCCTAGTATTTACTAATGTCCCTATTTATATTTCAGGCCATAAAAATAGGTAGAATTTTTCAAACACTTGCAAAAATATGGCAAAGTTCATAAAAAAAAAAATGGAAGTCAATTCTATTTATTTTCTGGCAAAAATATTTTAGTGTTTCCAAATCAAGATTTGCAAATCTAAAATTAATCATGTTTAAAAGATGGGGAGAAAAGTACTGTTGAAAAAGTAGGAAGTTGGGCGTGAGTGGGTGGGTGGGTGGGGGTCTTAAAACACTGATCTGCCCACCTGGCCATGCACATAAATGAAGAGTATGACATGTTGGGAAACTTGCTTCCCCATCTAAACGCTGAAATAAATGAATTTCCTTATAGTCTACTTGCATTGCAGAGTAGGGATGAGAGAAGGTTTTCCAGTATGGTTCCAAACATCAAACAACATGGAAAAAAAATTCTTTTCGCTGGTATTAAAAAAGAATAAATAATGATAATAAAATAAATAGAAAGAATAAAGTGTGAGTAATAACCGCCACTGCTTGCAAATCCAGTAATCTGGAATGCTACTGTTTGCTGAATACATTCTTGCTTACTAGTTTTCCACTAATCACATAAAAAGAGACTATTTTTTCCAGCAACTTGGTCTTAGCTCATAGGCAAATTAAACAAAGAAAACAAAATCATATGTATTCTACAGAATACACTTTCTTTGGATATGTTGACATACAAGCTATAATATTGATTCAATAAACTGGGATCTTATGAATATGTAAATTCTATTCAATTTATAGATATTCAATAATAATCTCTTGATAAGTATGTTTATGTCAATTTTACATATGTTATTAAAGATGAGAACAATCTCCATACCATTTGGAGAGTGATAGAAAACATACAGATCAAAATAAAAAACAAAAAAGGAAAACAAATGGAATAATTTCACTGCATATTCAACACAATAAAGGCATCAAATTCTAATTCCTATTTCAATAGCAAAAATAATCAGAAGATTTGAGCAAAACTTTTCAAAGATGAAAATACAAATAAAATTTCCAAGCACACTTAGTTATTTATAGGTGTCTTTTCTAAATACAGAGTTCTTCTTATTACAAACCACTGCATAAAACAAGAGGTGAATTTTGACTAATGTTACCATATGTAGTCTAAAATATTACTTTTACTATAAGATATTTAATTAAAACATTATGGATTTAGTCATTTTAAATGTACATTAGAACAGTAAAATTTTGCAGCTATTAAAAAAAAAGTTAGCAATATGCTTGAATGATAAAAAGAAACTATGTAAAATAATTACAATATGTTTGGTCTCACTGTGATAATCTGTGTATCTCAAGAAGTGACCATATAATTGTATGGGTTTATTTTTTATTATTTAGCATTCTGATATTGGGTAATTGTTCAAAGTATATGTCATCATATGAAAATAATTTGAAAAATACTCTAAATAGGGTGTTGTGTAAGCTAACGGGAAAAAATCTCTTAACCAGCTCTGCCTTTGTGACTAAAAGATTAGAACATAACATGATCAACTTTTAGAAAATGCACAAATGATGACAGAATAGGGAAGCAAAATTATAATGATAAAGAAGTATATAAAAAGTTATAAATTATAAAAATGGTTTCTATAATGTTGCCAAGCAGAGGCAACTTCTGCATGGAATGAAACAATGAGGTCAACAAAGGATAACATTATCCAATTCAAATAATTGCTGATAGTGAAAAACAAGATATCTTGGCTGACAATTTTGTGCCCATAATACTGATATGAATAAAACTAATTTTGATAGCAGTTAAAATGATAAGGTGGTTATTAAAGTTTTTGATTTTAAAGCATGCACTGTTTGGCATGTTTTCCCATGAAGCATTAAAACAGTAAAAAAAATTTATATAGTATAAATTTTTTTATACACACAAGAAAAAATGTTAATGTTAAAATATTCAAGAATTAGTTAAATTTGTCACAAACAGAATGCTTGAAATAAATATCATTCCATTGGCAAGAAAGAAAATTTATACAATCAGGAAAAACATGCAGAAAAAAAGTATTCAATGCTCATAGAGAAAAGTACAGTTAAGAAATGAAATTAGAGTATTTATTTTAAAAGCTTGCCTGAGAAGGAACTTGTGAAAATAAACAAATTTGGCAAAGCCAAGATAATTTATATGATGTCATGAAAGTAATTCTTATAAAAATAATACAAATCTACAATGATAATACCAAATTATTAAACTGTTGATACAATGACTCTGAATTAAGCAATACTAAATAGAGAAGTTACAAGGTAATTCAATCAATACTGAACAAATGACTAGCCACTTGTTAAAGTCGATGCTCAATAATTATGGCCAAAAATTGAATAACATATGTATTTTTATTGTTTACATGTATTTAATCTAAAAGTATCAGCTGATGAACTTTGAACATAGAACCCAATCATTACAGTAAGAAGCTACTAAAGTAAAATAAAAAGGAAAATATTGGAAAACTTAGCATCTACAAAACATTGTCATGCATGAAACAACCAGAAGGGAATAGGTAAATGAATGTTTGAATGAAATAAAACCATATATGACATACATGCATTATTAGTAAAATAAAGATGCAATGTTAGGAGACAGACATATTTTAATGGTAAAAGTCCATAAAAGCTATTGTCATGAAATCATTTCTTCCAAAAGTCATTGGAAAAAAATCATACTAACTATTGAAATACTTGGCAATGTGATATATGGCTTATTTACATTGATTCTGGACATAAATTGAGAGACAAAAGTGAAATAAATTGAGAATTTGGGAAAAAATCATTTTCTAGCTCATCATGTAATAATTTGCTTGAAATGGAAAACACTTCATTTGGTTTGTATATAAAAAAAATATTTCAGGAAATAATATTCAGTGTGAAAAGAAAAAAGAAATGAATATAGGATTTGCAATTTACAAGATAAAATTTACATTTTTCATTGATTGTGATCATGGAAAAATATGACAAAAGAAAAAAGGTAAAAAAAAAAAGACTTCTTACAAAAATATAATGATCGACAAATTGACGAGTTCAAAGATATTTCCTTAATTTCTCTTTAATATTTACAAGCATTAGGAATGCAATTGGTTTTAGTTGTGACATAAATGTATAGGAAGTTCAATTCTATAAAATGTATGAAGAATCAAGAGAAATTCTTTTTTCTTTTAACTATATCAAAATGAAATGTACAAACATCTAAATATAGACAATATCTAAATTAAATTTCTTAGAGTCAAAATTCAAGAAGCCACATTTAGATTTATTTTAAAAATTCCAAAAACGAAGTCATCATCTTCAAATATAAAAGATTTCTTGTCTATTTTTTAATGAATAATCACTTAAAGTTCTACATCCAAATTATTTAAACAATGATGTCAAAAATATACACTTTCAGACCAATGTGATCAAAATAGCTATTTTTAGATATCAATGTACAAACTTATACAAGCATCACTTGCTTGCAATGTTAGGATGCTTAATTTCTGATGTGGTTTTTAGGTAAATAAATACAGTGACAATATTTAGTAAACAATGATCCCACAGCTAATGGACAGTTTTTCTTTTTAAGCTTTCTTATTATCTAGAACTAGCCCAGTCATTCTCAGATATCACTACATTAATATGCTAAGACAATCAGTGAATAGATTACTTGACAAATATTAGTTAAATGAAATGAAAATATATTTGTAACAGTCAAAGAAACGGCCCCCCTGATTTTGTTCAATTTCACAGGCAGTACCCCCCACAAAGAAAAAACAACCAAAAACAACAACAGAGAACTCTCCTTCTCTCTATTATACACACAACAACAAAGGTGGGAGCTACAATATTTGAACCACATGCCATACACTATGAGTCAGATGTTTTCTTTAGATCAGTTTCAATTATAATTGAAGTTACTATTTTATGCTATTATAAAATATAGTGATTAAATAATTGTTCATTTGCATGAATTATTTGTTGCAATGCTTTTTCAACTTACATGAAAAACTTTAAAACACTAAAATGCTACCAAATCATTTGTTTTATCAACTATTAACTATAGCCATATTAATCAATGTAGGCAACACTTTTTGGTAAAATCTCTATTAAACAAAGTTGATTTATTTTATTTGACCAAATTCCTGTCTGCAATTCACTTTTTCAGAATTGAGGTTAGAGTTTATTGATATTTATCTATATTTTGCCGGTATTACAAATAATGAACGTACAAAACTTTAGAGCAAATGGATAGTGTGGTTACTTTTGTTAATTTCAGGTGATAAATTCCACACATTTAACAATGGAGATGGAACCAAAACAGCATACCCAGGAAAACTAGCCAAAATTCTCAATGACTCAAAATCTAAAGAGCAAAAAGGAAACAAAGTGCCAACATCTCTTCCTTTTTTGATTTACAAACAAAATTTTGTTACCTTTACAGTACAACTGAACTGCTAGTCAGATTGATATCTTATAGGTTGTCCTCAAAATGAATAAGAGGAAAAAATATTACAAAATAAAATAAAATTACCTTGGGGGAGCCCAGTCATGTTTGGTAGCATCCAAGAGGGTTCCAACGTAAGTCTTCCCTCTCCACGTTACATTGATTACAAGCACTCCTGTAATAGAGGAGAAAAATAGAGCTGGTGAAAAGATAAAAAAAATGCACATCTGGTGAGAGTAAGAAAATCGTCTACAAAACAACAGAAGCACAGTTCACTGCCATCTTGTGTCCAATTGCAAAGCATCTTGGTTTTATCACTTGCATATACTACAGTAACAAGTAAAAATAAAGGGTAAGTGATTACATAAGCAATAAACTTTCTATAATTTCCTGTCAGGTAATGGAATTATGTAACTGCTATATTAAGTTGTTAGACATAATACAAGGTTTTTCTGTAGATGTGTGCACATGTTAGATAATGCTCTTCCTCTAAGGTGTCTAAAGTGATTTCAACCAGTATTGTGCATGGTTTTTTTTTTTTTTTGGAAATTTTAGCAATTTTACAAATATTGGTCAGCTTTTACTTGGTGGTGATGGGCAGTATAATAAATAGTATAGGACAATATAGTAAATAAATAAAGGCGGAAATTTGGTAACATCATGATTTAAACTGCAGATTTCCTATACATGAAAGACAAAAATCACAAATAACAACCAAATTATTTTACTGGAGATTTTTCCTTTTCATAAATAAGTACCAATATTTATTAGTCTTGCCTCCTAATAAAACTTATAAAATCTATATATATTGTGTATGGCTTATGTACAAAGTTTAATCAAAATATAACTGTTCAATTTAATCGAGTATTAAAACTAGTATTTTGTTAAACCATTTTCAATAATTAATTTTGATTTAGTATTTTAATGGTTTAGACAAAGTACAAATGGTAAGAGTATTTAACTATGAAAAAACTAATATATTAACCTTATTGTGTGATTGTGTATACTGGCTGAATTATTTTTAATCCAATTGTATATTAAAGTTCAACAGAAAGTTTTAAAAAGTTGAAAGATACACTATAAGTAAAATACAATTTAAACATATCCTGGACTTAGTTTAACTTGGAGAAAAAGAAAAAAAAAAACATTTCTATTTGATCTTGAGCATCCCTTAGATAACATTGTTAAAAGAGTAAATTTAAACAAAGTTCTTGTTTTTAGGCTATACTTTGGATTTCATGAAATATACAAGAAAAACTAGCAAATAAATGTAGATAATCTTGAAAGTTATCCCAACTAGAATAAATCTAAGAAACCTTACAAATTGAATACAAGATATTTTATTAAAAAATACTTTTCTGTCAACTTGTCTATCTCTTCCTAATATTGAAAATATGTTATGTGTATAGGGTGATCTTCAATATGAAATTTTAAAGTCCTAATTTTTATTTTTCTCATTTTATATAGTTAATGCACATGACATGTCAAATTTTAGATTCTTTAAGACTGGAATAAAGAAAGTATTATTTGAGCACTTCTTTGTTGTCCATATAATCTTTTGTCCATAGTTTAGAACTTCCTTTATGGCTCTTGTTGATTTCTATGGTGGTTAAGTTGGGGTGGTGGTGGTGCAGTAGAGTACAACCAATTAAAAGAAAAAAACATTACATAGTAGATTCCCAAATATGTTAACATCAAAGTGGCTGTAAGATTTTTGAAGGATTACTCAGGTAAATCAATGTTATTAAAAAAAAAATTATACTGAAAATTGAGCCTTTATCAAGTTTTTGTTTTAACCAATGTCTTACTTTGTACTTAAACTGATAGGTTCTTGTCCTTAGTGATTTTGCCAGAACCTGAAGAGTTATGAACTTGCTCTGAAGAACTAGAAAAGCCACCATTCCAAAAGCTTCCATGATCCGTTTTGGCTTTGTGTTTTTGTATTATAAGTTAAGCCACTTTAACAAGCATGGTGAAAATCTTAAAGAAGCCAATTACATTGGAACAGACTGATAATGTCTTGATGTCTTAACTCATTTTGACTTTATATTATTATGAAATTCTCTATTTGTATTATATTTGATAAAAAGAGACCAAAAAACACACTGCAAATGATGCCAGCATTATCAAATGTTAATTTGTTAATGATGAAATAATATTCTAACAAAAGTCTGAATGCGTAAATATGAATGCACCAAACAAACCTTATGAAATATTGCAATGTTTGCATGCAGTTTAGAGTGTATTTCCAATTTTATTAAATTTTAATTCAAATAAAAAGAAATTTGCCCACTGTCTATTTATTCCCATGAGTTAAAGAAATATATGAGAATTATAACTCCTGATGACCAACTCTAAAATGCAGTGTAAATAGTATAATAAATTACAATGCTAAAATATTTTCAAAATAAATTTTAAGGGAGAAAATAAGAAAAACATAAGAAAAACACTTCATAGGTAAACTTTTTATAAAGTTTTGCATAGAAAGAAAATCACTTGTAACAATTTAAAATCAAATTCTTTGTGAAATTTTGTCATGAAGCTCACTAAGTAGAGATATTGAAAATACAACGGGGTGAAAGACTTAGTCCATTTAAAACAAGAAAATTACAATGACAGCAAGTAAAATGCTTATAGACAAATTTAATAAAGAATTAAAAATTACTCAGATGCTGATCACAGACAAACTAAATTCAGAAATTTTTTTTTCTAAACAGAAAAATGCAAGAACAAATATTATAGTTTTAAAAATGTTGATCTTGTTTTGAATTTTAAGAACCTATCAAAATAAGCATTATACATAAGAGAGCATTAAAATGAAGGTCTATTAAATGCATTAGTCAAGCAGACATCAATTCTTTTTAAATACATAGCAGAATTAGCTCAATACAATATTTAAAAACATTTCAGTCACTGTTGGCTTACCATAATTTCCAAGTAAGGCACTATTCAGCTTTTATTACAGGTTTAGTTTTCTTATATAATATGGCCCAACATCCCTTAAGTGCTAACAAAAACACAAATAAATAGACAAACAACAAATGTTGATACCTGCGACAAACCTCTCAAACCAGTGCCTAACTTGCTGTAATCTCATATTACTTGACATCATGGTTAAAAAGATTTTCTTGTTTTTTAAAGCCACTATAAATTAATCATGCATTTCTTAATTTTCCAAAATTACATCACACTTTAAGTTCATTAAAAAATTACAGGGATAAAATTTATATACGAGTAATTTACAGAGAGCAATATAAATTTTCACAAAGTTCTATTGTTCAAAATAAAAGCACAGTGTGTCATATCCCCTTTTAGGTAGAGTTGTCACTTCTCATGATGGCTATATGAGAAGCTAAGATTATTGAAGGATAACTACACCATGATTAATTTCAGTAAGCCCAATTGGTTTGAGTTTTCTTTCTCTAAACACCGGTCTCTATACAAAGCTAGAGAGCCTACTCTACCCTGTTATTTAATCCATAACATTGAAAAAAGGGAGGTGGAAGAGATGGATTCATGCCTTTCTCAAGGGCCTCAGCATGAAGTGAACCATTACATCAAGCCACAGACTCAGTTAGAACATGTACATGGCTTACAGAATCCACTTTCTACACTAATAATCATTAGATTGCCTGTACATCCTTGAAGTACTTATGCTATCATTTAATTTGAATATAAGAATGTTGCTTTGGGATATTTTAGTAGATTTCAAATTTTTATTATTATTATTATTCTACAATTGGCTTCTGAAGCAAACATAATCCAACAAAGCTAATTTTCATTAAAAGAGTTAGTCTTCATTGGGTGCTCCATACATGTAGCCTTGTACCAAAACAAAGTTACATCTTAGTAAATAATCATTTTCACTAAGTGAGTGGTGTTGGCCTATGTTTTTAAGCTTTTTATTAGCATATATGTTTCTATGATAATATAATAAAAAGTTCCAGCTGAAAAGTTTTCAAGTTGTATATTTCAAAAGACAATGGCCGAAACAAAATATACTGACTGGACATTGTTCAGCTTTGAAATAGCTATGTAAAGAATAAGGCAAAAGGAAAAAAAAATTGCTCGTGCTACACAGCAACAAAGCTTTTAACAAGTGGCATGGAATAAGAAGCTTCAATAATTTATTTGACATTGACATGCAACTGGAGCAGCTGTAATCATTAAAGAGCACTGAAATCGAGAGGAGGAGGGAGGGGAAAACAAATTATTCATCATATTGAAGTGAAAAAAGAAAAAATTTCAGGAAACACCCAAAATTTTATGCCAAAATCTATTGGAAAATTATATTGTAAAGAATTAAATGGAGGTCTTAAAATCTGAATTGTAAATGGTTCTATATTCAACTGAATAAAAATATTAGTCAAATAAATGAGTCTTGCTCCTCTTTTTGAAACTGAACTTTGATCCAAAGGAGTGACAAATAACAAAAACGCGTTCAATAATTTAAATACATTTTATCTTATCTTTTTCTGCAATGCCTTTATTCTTTTGTATTTCAGGTTTAATTAGCTACTATGTTTAATATGAAGAGGAAAGTCAAATAAGTTGAAGATGGGTTAATGAAAAATTTCAGAAGCTATTATAATCTAGGCAATATCAGGTAGTCCTGCTGATAAGATTTTGTCAGTCATCTGTAGGATATGTCAATGGCATGCAAATAAACATTAAAGTGGAAATGATACTCTGTTGTTATATAAGGGACTGGCAGTAATTCTTGTGCAGACATGTTGGGATATGGAACAAGGTGCTTTCAAAATAAAGGAACACTAAAAACAAATATCAGTATAATTTTCATTGGAGGTGTGTGTGTGTGTGGGGGGGGCGTTATTTATTGGTTATTTAGGGAAATTAAAGAAAAGAAAATTCTAAGCCACTCTGACTTATCAACAGTGATTTGTTATTGAATTTATATTACATTCATTCTACCTGGTAAGAAATTTCATCATATCATAGTTTAACACTTTCTTTGTAAAACTTAGAAAAATAATTATTGAATGAGAGTGTATTGATTAGTAATTTTTACAATATATACATAGATATGTCATATTATTCAGGAAATAATGCTGATCAGACTTCTCTACAGCTCTCTCTGATTTTAGAAACAAATTGTATAAAGTAAATTTTTCTTTAAGAATCAATGCAAATAAAAATCTTAGCTTTCATTCTGCTATTTTCTGCTATAACTCCTTTTCATCTTGAAAGATTAAAAAAAAATTAACCAAATTCATTCATCTTGCCTTAATAACACCATACTTTTATAATATAATCAAGAGCATGAAGCTGAAGATTTACTAAACATTTAATTTTTTGTTATAACAAATTTATTTTTTTATATATGTATTGTGAACGGTCACTGATCTTGTTTCAAAATTTCAAGTATATCTAAAACATGTTTAGTTTAATAAAAGTACAGCATTTTTATGAAACCTATTATTAGACAGAGTAATTGCAAAGTTTTCTTCAGAATGTCATAGCAATCAGTTTACATTTTACAAAAAAGTCTTTCATCCTAATTTATCTTACCTGTCCTGACTCTTTTATCATTAACTAAGAGTGTTTATGTTGAGAAAATCATTTGTTGATATAATGACTTCAGCAGTCATATATTTAATTCAAGAATTGAAGTGTAATAATTTACAATGTTATATTTATAATGTTACAATAAAACAACCTGCAATCCAAGTTCAAAATTTGTCTGAGTCTACATGTGTCTGCTGTACCCTAATACCCTTGAGAAAAGTATGAATCTATCATCTCTTCACCCTGACCAATTGCCAAATATTTGGACAAAAAAATGTCTTGTTTATGGCATACCATGGAGTTTTAACAGAGTGGGAAAGTAACCACTTGGGCAAACTGCCCAAATAGTAGTAATAGTAAAAAGCTGTTACACCCACTGTCAGCCTTGGTAGGGGCTAGTCACAAATATAAAGTTCAGATATCAAAAACATTTAACTGTTTAAAGTGAATATGTGTTCAAAAACATTTTTTCATGCTGATCTAAAATATTTTTCTTGCAAAATCTGTTTTGGGAAAATACAAACCCTTAGTCAATACTTTTTTTTACTTGAATTCTAATGCTCTAGAGACATTAATTTTGTAATAGAACTTTAAACATATGAACAAGAAATAAGTAGAAACATGTAAGTCAAGAAGAGCAGTTATCTGATAGAATAACTAAGAAAGCAAATGTCTGGATTTGCATAAATTTTAAAAGGTTTTCTATTTGCACCTTTTTTTCTTTCAAAACTGATATTTCTGTTAATAAAAATAAGAATTTAAAATAGTTCTTAAAAAAATAAAAAAACAACAAAAAAACCCTTATTTCTACTAAATTATTTGTTAGACAAAAATCTCACCATTTCAATTTGAATCTGACATTCAAAAATTGAATTGCTGTGATTTATGAAAAAAATGTGTACCAGTCAAAAGAATCTTAACAATTTAACTCAAGTGGATTGTTTAAATTGTAGGGGCCTGGAAATATAGGTGGGAAAATCTTGGTGTTGACTGAATAGGCCATTGAATTATGGACGGACATATGGACTGAGAGAGACAGACAGACAGGCAGGCAGGCAGGCAAGCAGAGAGTGAAGGAGATAAGTACAACAAGCGGCACTTTTAGGGTCAGTGCTAGATACCAAACAAAATGATTACCTGCTATTGATATGGCAGCAGCAACGGCAACAGCAGAGTGCATGAAACAAGACAAAATGCAGCTTTTAATATACATTACAAGAGCACAATATGGCTGGAAATGTAAAGATGTCATTTATATGTCAAATACAACTAAAGATAACAGAAAAGGAAACATTTTATAATATTGAATAGAAACTAAAAATAAAGAAACTAAAAGAGAAAGAAACACATTTTGTACATAGAAAGAGGTGGGGATAGGGGGAGAGAGAGAGTGAGTGAATGAGTGAGGGTCACACAAGAAATAAAAGTAAGAGTAATCTTGTGTATCATTATTTGGTAGGTGTTACCAGAGATTGTCTGTAACAGAAGACAAAGTGGTGGCAGCGTTCCAGAGAAAGGGAAGAGAATCAATAGATAGCAGCAGGCCAGCAAGCAAACATTAACAGGTCATCACAGGCAGCTACACTGGCTAACACACACACACACACACACACACACACACACACACAATTTCAGACTTCATACTATTATTACTAATACCATCACTATCACTGCAGCTGCTACTGATATTAGTATTGCTCTGGTACTAACAGCCTGCAGTAGTCAGGGGCTATCATCCATTGCACAAAAGCCAGTCACAAGCTCACTTCCCCATACTGTGCTAACAAGATATAATGACAAAAGGTGTGTGTCTGTGTGTGTTGGGGTGGGGTGGGGGAAGCAGGGCATGCTTTATAGCAATACAAAATGATGAGGAGAGTCAATTTAATCTTAGATCAAATTGTTTGGAAAATAGGTGTGGCTTGATGTAATGGTGCAGGAGATGAGATTTGTTTAAATCAAAAATGCCAGATAAATTTGACAAAGAGAAAAAAATTTAAAGTTAGAATAAATGAGAGAAATTGGAAAAATGACTCATGGAAAAGTTAATCTGGGACTAAATAAAGATGTTCAAGTTAGTGGTTACTTAAGCCTTAATTATATCTGCAGGTGTCAAGGTTTAGTATGTACTGTGGATTTTACAAGACCCAGAATAAGTGTGAGTGTAAAGTATCCACTGTGCAAGTTTTAATTTTTTTTCTCCAAGGCGAGTTTGAAGAGACTAATTTTTTGTTTTTTGCTTAAATTTTAATTCTCTAGAGACATTAGCCTTAAACACATGAACAAGTAGAAACATGTATATCAAGAATAGCAGTTAATTAACAGAAAAACCAAGAAAAAGGATGCCTGGATTTGCATAGATTTTAAAAGGTTTTCAATTTGCACTTTTTATTCTTTCAAAACTGATATTTCTGTTAATAAAAATGAGAATTCAAAATAGTTTTAAAAAAAAAAGAAAAAAAAGATCTACTTATCTTTACAAGTAGACCAAAAATTTAGTGTAAAGAAAAAAAAAAGACCTTGCATTCTATAATTGCACTATCCTAATTTGCAAGTTCTAAACTATTATAAATGCAAGAAAACTGGTAATTGTGTACTGTGTCCCTCAGTAATTATGAAACTGGATATGCAGAACAGTTTATTAATGAAATATGATAAGGTTAAAAACAATAATGAGAAAGAGAGAGAATTCAAATAAGTAGAGTAAATTTTAATAATAATAAAAGAGAATAAACTGGAAATGGTCTGAAATTTGACTAGAGTTTATTTGGAATTAATTTTATTCTTTTCATCTATTTTGTAAAGTGTTGACTAAGTACTTAAAAACTGGATGACTGACAAGTGATAAAAGTCAAATTCCTATTCACTTGTCCTGCTGGTAAGAGTCTATTTCAGTGGGAGCTGAATCAGATTTGCATTTTCTGAATATCAGTTAAAAAAAAGAAGAAAAAGACAGAGGGGGAAAAACAAGCATAGAATGGGAAGAGGGAAGCAGTATGTTGTTCTGAGGCTAGTTAAGAGAATGTGAGGAAGAAGAGGAATCATTCATTTTTACCAAATGCTGATTTTGTTAAGCAGCTGCTGCTGCCACCGCCACTATTGGCATTCAGAAAGGCAGACTTTGAAAATGGATCTGCTTTTGCTTGACTGCATAATGCATTTCTGGTGAATTGAAGATCTTTTATAATATTGTAAAGCAAAAAGAAAAAAAAATATTTCCCTACCCCCACATTCTCAGCTATATTGTCCCAGTAGAAATCTATGCTAAGATTATTTGTACAAATTCTAAGAAGGCTAGCAGTAACACTAAGTGAATCTTACATACTTTAAAATAAACCTGTTAAGCATTTTACAAGATGTTTATGGACTGTATCTAATGATACAGATGAATACAAACTTAGGATAAGCAAATGTATACAAATTTAGTGCAGGAGAGGTACAAGTTAAAAAAAAGCAGCTAAAATCCTTGAATAATTTAATAAAAGAGAGAACAATAGAACTGACACATCAATAACTACATGAACCTCATTATGCTAAGCAACATTTTTTTGTTTTTAGGTTGAACTTCCAGGTTAAAGAGAACCACATACTTTTGCCAAGAGACACAGAGAACAAGGGAGATAATAAAATATATTACATAGTTAAAAAAAAAAAAAAATGAAACCATCTCAAAATGTATAAAATATTATAAATTGAAGTATTGATATCTTAAATGTCTTTCTCTTGAATTGATCATGGCAAGATTAATAAAAGAAAAGCATCAGTTGGCATGCTGTGACTCATTCTAAGTGAATCCGACACTTAGGATTGTTCAGCTAAGAGAAGTGTGGGGATGTTGATAATGTGTTATCATTATGTTTAAAGAAATCCTTTTTATCATAACTTTTAAATGACTGGTTGGTAGAGATAAAAAGCAAAAGCAATATGACGTTCATTAGATCTTGGTCAGAACAGCTACAACTAGATCAAGATATGATTGTTGGTCTGAAAAGTTCTCAACATAACCATGACGACCTTCAAAAGATAAAACATTTGGTCGGATTTAGAAGTAGGTTAGGCTGAGAATTTTTTGTCATCTCCCCATCTCATATAAACTGTGAGAAATTAATATTGATAATATCACAATAAGTTTTTAGAAATCATCCTTGCGAAATAATAGCCAGTGCACTAATGCTGTTTTAATCTTTCTCTGGTTTAACTTATATCACAGAAAAACATTTCTAAAGTATTTGGCAGTATTAATTTCTTTTCCAGGTTATAGTTAGGAAATCTGAATAAAAATCTCACAAAAGCAAATCTTCTTGAAAAAAATGAAGCTATTTGGTAAAAGATTTTTTAATAACAATTTTTTAAATAAAACCAATAGCAAGTTTCCTTATTATTGTTGGGTAGTGAAAGTATGCTTGGTTGCAGGACTTGGGATAAATCTGATCAGAAGTTGGCTATATTGTTATATGTTCAACTAAGAAATCTAAGATTATAGCTAAACCATTCTTTTTTATTTAAAAACATAAAGAGGGGTTGCCATGATTCTTCAGGTTAAAATATTTTCAGCAACAATTTTTTTTACTGCCAAAGACTACATAATAAATTAGTACTTCAATTATTTTGTATTTCTTGTCAAATGGGATAAAAGAGAACAGAATATTAAATCATTTTGAGTGACTGGCCTTTATTTATTTCATTGATAATTAAATGGTAATAATTTGTAAAGAAAGTAAAAAAAAATAAATAAATCAAGGGATAGTTATAATATACAAGGGATGCAACAAAATAATGCCTCCTAATTATTTCTTTGAGAGCACAACACTACTATTGGATAGAACAAGTTTCCACCAATAAAACACCCTATTTCCACAGTCACCACCATTGGCTATGCATTTTTTTTCCAACAATTTCATAGGTTGACAGCTGCACAGAATGTGGCTTGTCATACACACTGCTGTCACCACTGCTGAAATGCATTGCCTACCACTTAACTGTACTCACATCCACTGTTTGGTTACCATAAATTTCAGAAAGTGTTGATGAATGTCAATAAGTGTGATTTTTCTGCATGGAAGGAATCAGTGATATTTCATACACACTTTCATGCCAGATGCTATTTTGCCAGACTCATCTGTAATAAGGAAAGAAATAAAAAAGGGACTAGTAGAGGGAAGGTTCTACTTCCACCGCCTTACCACCAGCATGAACATTTGCCTCTGCTGTTGTATGCCAACATAATAAAATAGAAGGCATTACTTTCAAGGTCAAACTAGTATTCAAACATTTTACAGTGAATGCCTGTTGTACAGATCTATCTGCTTAAAATTCACAAAACCTTTGGGATACAAGTAATCATCAATAAAAGTCTATAGTACACTTTCTTGCATAACATTAATTTCCTATTGATAATGAATTATTTTTCTAAAGACTTTATACTTTGATAATGAATGAGTAAAAAAGAATATTAAGTGCAAAATAGCTTTATAAATAGGATATCAAATACTGTTTATTAATTTAGTGCTATTTTGTACAAATACTTTCAGTAAAGAAGGAGTCATTATTTAATCTTGCTCAGCACAAGAAAAAAAATCTTTCTTCAAGCTGATATTATATTAATATACCGTATATACTTGAGTATCATGTGACTTTTGAAGACCTAATTTTGAAGCTAATTTTAAGGAGGTCACGTCATACACAAAATATAAAATTAGTGTATGTACTGCTGGCCCTGGCTACGCCATTGACCAAACTCTATCCATTTACTGTAGTCAAAAAGTACAGCTATATTTAAAATAAACATGATTTTGCTAAAAATGATGTTTTACTTAACTGTATCCAATAATAATGCATGTAATATTTACATATTAGTATCGTATTATAAAATACAAACAGTGAATATGCATCTTTTCCATTGTTTACATTAATAAGATGTTTAGCTGTTTCTCGTTCAGTTGTTTATGGCTGTATGCATTTACGCAATGAGTATAATGTTACTAACGATACTTTTAGCATTCTCTTACTTTTTTAACTTATTTAACTAGAAGATAGGATAAAGAGATAGAGGAAAAGAAGTTAGTCTATTGTAATTTGGTCTCTTAAAAAAGGAACTTGTATGATACACAAGATACATGATAAAATCATTTTTTTATAAGTGAAAATGTGGGGATCGTGCATTACATGAGTATATACAGTATATACTTGTTTTGTTTAAATAAAACGTTTAAAAATATTGCTGTCTGAATTTCTGGGATGAGGAGTTATTATTTACACTATTTACATTTGGACTATTGTCCTCATCTTTATTATTGTTATCACAACATTTCGGCTGTTGTGTCCTCTGGCCTTCATCAGGTGTATATTGATCAGATTCCCTGTAGGTTACAGGGAATTCAATAGGCTAGATTAAAGCATTGGTTCATGAATTTGGTGACATAGTAATTTTGAGTTCAATCCCTGGGTCAAGCAGTGTGTACTTGAACTCAGTGAAATCAAAGCGAGCAATAACTGAGCAGTACTAAAACTAAGAACAAGGGATATCCCTAGACATGGGCAGTGGAAGAACAGTCTACTTTTGTAAATTAAATAAAGGGTTCAGTTTGGAATTCACTGTAGGTTATCCAGATCAATATATACCTGATGAAGGTCAGAGGGCACAAGTGCCAAAATGTTGTGATAACAACAAAGATGATAAGTGTCTGAATGTAGACAGTGTAACTAATGAAAAATATTGCTTAAACAGTTAGCAAATTGTGATTAAATTACAGATTATCATTTTAAACTCGCTGATCAGATAAACTGCTTTATTGCTTGTGATGAAACCTACTTACTGTAAATGAAAATTAAATCTCAATACCTAGGATAATTTTAAATGACAATTTACATATACATCTATTCATAATATTAAAAAAATTAATGCAATGAGAATCTTTTATGGTAATTTTAGAAAGTACTGTAGCTATTATAACACTATTCCTTAAATATAATTTTAAATTATTTTTAACAAACAGAAATTGTCATCTGAATGGTGTTACTACTAAAGATTACAATGTTTATGATATAAAAATATGCATGAGCTTGGATTTGGCCTTTCCCCAGATGTCTGTACTAATTTTTAACTTATTGCATATTATGTATACACTACCCATATGCTCGCTTTTATTTAAATAATAGAATATTGGGATATTTTTGATTTTCAAAGAGAACAGCAGGATTTGAATTACAAATCAAGAGAGACCAGAGTTGATTTTCATGGGTTTGTGGTTCAAATTTTGCTAACCTTTTACTTTTTTCAGTCTTCCTGGAAACACAAGGATTCTTATGAATTATTTTCTTTTTTCTTTCTCTTAAATTATGCTGCAATGTAATTGAATAATAAAGACTGTCTTTGCATAAGTGTGTAGAATTCTCACCATTTTCTGTTTCATGCCACACTATGCCTTCAAGTGTAACACTGGTCCCTGGTTCACAAGGCCCAAGGCACTCTGGTTCTGTAATAACTCCAACACTACAGGTGTCTATCCCAATATCATGCACTTCAGGCTGCATTGGAGAGCAGGCAGCTTCAACCTAAAAAAACACAAAAGTTTAAATTGGGTTAATTTCTTATGCAATATTATTTAGGTTAATTACAACACAAAATGTGAACAGATGAATAAAAAACGAATGCTTCTTAAGGACAACAGGTTGTTCATTCAAAATGATACATAGGTGATTTTAAAATTTATGACAAGACAGTTGAGAGAACTGATCAGAAAAAAATTAAGTGTCCCATGAAGTGATGCATGGGTTTTGTGTAAAAACTGGTTTTCCAAATTTAAATTCTCTTTATTCATGAATGTTCATTCTTAAACATTGAGAATTCTTTATGATCACATGTGCCAAGCCTTAAAGATAAATCTGAAAAAAGGTAACTACTCGCTCAAAATACTGTAATTATTTCAATGTTTTGAAAAATTACTTTTCCTGTGAGTTTCTTTTTTTCAGAATATAGTGACATCTTTATAGATGCAGAAACTGTCTTCAGTAGATTTAATTATTAACTACAGTATAAATAATACAACTCGTGAAACAATCATTTTTTTCTTGTAATTATTTCTTCCAAAACTGGTAAAAAAGAGAATTAATCTCATTTTGAAGTTTACAGAGCAGACAATAACAAAAACACACAAAAAATTTCCCAGAAATTTTAATAGCAAATGGTAGTGTTAATTTAGAGATTCCATGTATATAATTGGAGAAAGCTCAACTTGATGATAAAGGAAACAAATAGAAAAAAAGTTTGGAATAAAACTCATTTCAAGATATTAATAAATGAGAAGTGAGTACAAATCACATGTTTTGATCAAATTATAACATTCTGAAACTCTTTTGAACTATATAAACACACAAATATGTTAACAGATATCATGAAATTTATACTCATTATTGCTAGATACTTGACCAGGCAATTGTTTGGCAGTGCTAATGTTTTGTAATTCTCTTATGTTCTATGTTGATATTATTTAAAGGAATGGGCACATGGGCGAGTGGTCAGAATGTTTGCTTTCTGATGATGACACTGGTTCGAATATAATCATGGTTGATTTGTCGGGAAGGTGACTTGTTGATGTCATCAGCCTGTAATGGTGATGCCAGAGTGTGGCACATTTGGAAAGTGCCTGAAAACAAACCATGGGTTGATCCAAGCCTTGTGAGTGAAATTGGCTAGATGGAACTATTTGGGAGTCATCAATGGTTGAGCTAGCATTGTCGCAAGTCATTGTGACCAAGGGATTGAGCATATTGGCCTTGTTCAGACTGTCGATCAGATAATATGCTCTCTCCCACAAACTCTAACTAAGGTCCACTTAACATAGTTGCAGTATAAACCACAGGCAGGCTCTGTGGGTGTTGAACAAACACAAATGTTCCTGAACAGGTGACTGCAATAGGGATTGGTTAGCTTCCCTAGCAGACAGGCATACTCTGATATGAGTGGCCAGACATTATTTACTTACATTGCTATTTAAAGGTTAAATATGTAAATAAAAGCAAAAAAGAAATGGTAATAAAACCACATACCAGTTGTAATAATGACATAATAATTATAAAATGTTTTTGCCCTGCAGTATTGGTTGTTTTTTCTATTGTACAGATTTCCTATCTGTAAAAACAAACTTTACTATCTTTGCAAATCTAGAAGAATAAAAGAAATGTGTTGCGTTGTGCTCTCTAATAAATCTCTCCAATTGTAAGAATAAAAAAATATTTCAGTTCAAACAATTACTAGGGCAAATGATTAACTGCTATTCCATTTTTTATTCCTAACATGAACCAATCTTTGTAATGTGCAAAAGATTATCTCATATTAATAAAAAAAAAGAAGATTATCCCATGTTTAATAAAACAAAGTTCATTTATTAAATCTAACATTACTTCAACTTGTAAAAAGACAGTGAAATCTTTTGATAATTTTAACAACAAAATAAAACTATCATTTGTGTATGAGGAAATTTTGAAAAGTTCTTGGCCCAACCAAAACAACCACCCCTCCCGCAAAAAAAAAAAAAGTAAAAAAATAAAAGAAAAATGAATATTTACTCTAATTTTGGGAAACAGGCTGAAGTGAGAAGCTTTCAGCACCCTATTATAATGAGAATTCAGAACAAAACTTCTATAACATGTATTTCTTCATCTTTTCTAATGACTGAGCCGAATGTAGAGGAGACATGAGAAATGATGGTGCAGCCAGCCGCCATCAACCAGATCCCTTTTCTGCCTCACGAAACAGTGTTGGAGTGTCCATCCTGGTCCATTTTTTGATGTTGTCCATTCAGCTTTTGGACTGCCTCCCTCTATGTCTACTCCCTTCCAAGGTGCCTTGAAGGACCATCTTGGGTAGAGTATTGTGGTGTATGACATGTCCAAACCACAACAGCATTTTCCTCTTTGTTGCTAAGAGGGATTCCTGGGGGCCTGTCATTTGTGTTACTTAGCCCTGTACAAAGTCATTTGTCTTGTGTTCTCTACAGGAGATTCCAAAAAGGTGTCTGAAGCATGCATTAACACTTAAGAAAAACAATCCTAGTAGTCAGTTTTGTTGCTAGTAGTGATATCTTTTTCAATATCAGCATATTTCTACTTTTTATATGATGAATTTTATTTATAAACGGCCTAATAGGATTGTTAAGGCATTAACTATGATTTTATTTGCAATAAGTTTTGTAAAACTTTCTTCACTAAAAGAAATTGTTGTCTATAAAATTGTTAAAAAAATTTATCCAGGGTCCCTCTATGTAAAAGAAAATAGACATGCGTATACAAGGTTTAACCTGTTTTTAATAAATGATACAGAGGATTATTACTTATTTCTTTTTAAAAGTTGAACATTAAAGTTTCAATTAAATAATTCAATAGAAGTTAACACATTATTCTAACATTAAGCCAACAAGAGTTCAAACACAAGAATGTAAGAAACATCTATGAAAACTATAATGTGCTATCCAAAAGAGGAATTTGAGCAATACATTCAAACTGTAGTATGGATTTTGATGATATCCATTGTGAGTGATACTCTAACATCTAGTTTCCACTGAAGTAGCACTTTGAAGAGGTGTTGAAATTCTTTCTTCATTTTGTTTGCATTCCCTGAACTTTTAGATAGCATCTCATATAGGTTGTTAACAAGCATTTTTTATTCAACACTGCCAATAATTAACAGTAATAAATTAATTTCTGAAGTTTATATGCCTTAACAAATGCATTTATAACAATATGAAAAACTATGACATGAGACAACATAAAAAGGGAAAATATTGCAAGGCAGGAAAGAAACTGTCACAAAAATATGTCTATCTAATAAACCCATGTTTATTTTGAATAATCCTCTAAACAAACAAAAAAAAAAAAAAGAAAAGAAAGAGTAGTGGGAATAAACCCTACAAAAATGAAAGAAATTATGTTTGGTTAAGACTAGCAAATCATCTTATTAGAAAAAAAGGTTTGGATTTTTAGAAGGTAAATTTTTATCTATAGGATAAAATTAATTTATATTTTTTATAAAACCCGTAATGTTCAGTCCTTCAGGGAATGTTTAATAAAATCACAAATAGGACAAACTTTAACTTAAAGAAAAAAAAGAAAAAGAAAAGAGAAATTAAAAAAAGAAAAAGAAAAAAGAGAAATCAAAATATTCAGTAATTGGTAAACTTGTTTCTTATTACTATTTATGTTTCTTTTATAGATAAATTTTTGTTAAAGACATTTCTATAGCAGAATGCAATCTGTAATAAAATTGAAAATTAAAAGAAATATGTCTATCAAACACATTTTAACACAATTTGAAGTTCATTTGTACATTTACAGGTTTTCCTCAATTGTAATAATTCAAGTTATTCTTATGAATGGTAACAAGTAATAAGAGTTAGGTGGAGTTCACAGTTAATGCTCTCTATGGCTTTTTTTTCTTAAGTTATCCATGATGGACTTAATAAAAAATATGCATTTTTACAAGAGATGGGCTATTCAAAAACCAGAGAAAATGCAATAATATAAAGCAGAATATGAACATTATTCATTATTACAGAGATCTTTTGCATCTATCAAATAATACAATCTACTTACCCAGCAACAGACTAAAATACTCAAACATACTCTCTCTTACTATTTGCAATCTTTATCCATAACTGGGACAAGCTGTTTGACAAGAACAAGGAAGCTTTTCAATTTCTACAGCTGAATTTGGCCAAAACCTTATTCTGGACATTCTCGTTTCAGTAACAAAAGAGGGACTTCTAAGGAATATCTAACCACTTGACACTGATCATCCAAAACAAATGTTGCATTGAGACTAAAATCTGAAGTACTTTTGTGATATATTTTAAATTATAATGACAATAAGATCATGGCTATTAACATTTATTATGAGCAGAAATATTACCAAAAACACAAGTATTAAAAAATATTGAAATGCTTCATAGAACAGACTAGACACTAAATTAATGTATACTCATTTGGATATTCTTATAAACAATGTCCAGGTGGTGAAATGGTTAGTGGCTTAAAACAAGAAACTGATGAGACATGTTCAAATTCCACTTTCAAGCAAATACCTTTGGAAAATTTATGAATCCACCTATTCATCCCCCCAAGCTATGAGTTAAATAGCAGGGCAGACTGTGCTTTCAAGCAACCAGTCTAGGAGAAAGACAACCCTGAATTCAAGATTGTATATAGCTTTGGCATAGCACTTATTATGCAGCCATTGACAAGACTATGAAGTGTACAATGATACATATAGACTTAGAATATAACTATATCAATGTATTATCATTATTATGTACACAAATAATTTTGCTTTCTGAGATTGAGAAATAAATTAAGTTTATATCCAGTTCTTTAATGAAGATCTAATAAAGACTGAATCTTTAAATAATGATGATTCCTGTTATCAGTCATGACAAACTTAAGGTTATATTCTAAAGTTATTTTGTTAAGACTTCATTTACAGGACCAATTTATTTGGTCTGTTTAGCACACCAACATGTAATTACTTTCTAAGGCTATATTAAATTGTAAAAGAAAAAAAAAGTTTCAGAAGCATTCAGTAGCCTCCAAAGGAAAGGAAAGAGAAAAGGCAGTGCCTATTAGTCACAACTGTAAGGATTGAAAATGCCTTTATCCTAGTATTTTAGTCTTGTAAAAAAATGTTAAAGATATACCTACAAGTATTTAACTAAAGAATTAAAAAAAAAAATCTATTATTATTATTAGCATCATCAGTAGCTTGTGGGGGATTTGTTTTTTGTTTTTTAATGCATATTGATTTCATTTGTTGCTGATACCAACTCTCTAATGCAGAAATAATATGAAAAGGAGAATGTATTTTAGAGATACTATCATCAAAACAACTAATATGTCTTTGGTCAGATATATTCTTGATTCTCCAATTAGTCTGTATTTCCAAGTAAAATTTGCTTAATATTAATCACAGCATTGACAAAGTAATGTGTTATTCCTGATCCACTTGCACTGAAGAAAGGGTCCAAGAGTTAGTGAAATTTTTATGGTTGTTGGATGACAAAAAACATTTTTACTATTTCCTATAACCTTGTACCATACTAGAGCCCTTATATATATATATATATATATATAATCATAAGTTCAAACATTATTATGGTGGATACTTGTATTTTAAATAGATGCTCCATTTTTATTTTTACTTTAAACAGTGAAGATTACAGTTTTCTGGCCTGATCTACATAAAATCTCGAAGAAAATGTGCTCTTTGGTAAAAAACAAACTTGCACCACTTTTGTAGGAGAAATCAGACTTTGATCCAGTGTGTTTTACCACTCTACTATGAAGAGTGAGCATAACAGTAAAGCAAGGTTCTATTTTCTCTTTTTAGAAAAGCACACCTCTTCAAAGACATTTTTTCTCAAAAGCCCTTATGTGATCAGTTTCATATCTGAAACATGAACAAAGTAATTTCTAAGGAATTAATGGATTTAAAATGCATTTTAAAAATGAAAAATCTTTCTTGAAGCTTTTATTTTAGTTTTAATTCCAAGTTAATAGATTGAAATTATATTTTTTTTCTGGAAACTGCTAAAATAGGACATATTGACAAATCTGTTAACACAACATAATTCTCTTTATTAAAAAAATCTTTCAGAAATTAAAATATACTTTTCTGAAATTTTATTTGAGGAAGATTAATTGATTTAAAGTTTACTTAATCGGAATTAACACAAATATTATATATGCTTTTAGTTTAAAATAGTGCAGAAATTAATTTCTTAAACATAAAGGTGAGTGTTTTTATGTTCTGAAAGTTTCATCAAAATATGTCAATTATCTGTTTTTTTGCAAGAAATTCCAAATCAATGTTTTTTTGCAACAAAAAGATGCTAAAATTTGCCATGCTAATTTATGGCCACCTGCTGATGCAAGAAAAACAAAATTTTTATCCAAAATTTTGAAGGTTTTAAAAGGATTAAAAATTATGATTTAATAATCAAATTAATCCTTTGGTTTTCCCCCTTAATAATAACAAAAATTTTGATGCTAAAACTTTGTTTTTATTAAGTTTGGGGCATTGTTTCGTTACATATGCTCATTTTTTTTAATAGAAATCTTTGGATATATATATATATATATATATATATGTATATATGTGTGTGTGTGTGTGTGTGTGTTATTTTTCCCTCATTCATCATTTGCTTGTTTATGATTTCTTATTTCCTATCAAGAGATTATCAGAATTTATTGATTAAAAATGTTGAAGCAAATATAGTAAAGATAAAATTAGTTAGAAAAAAAAACTGAATCTTGCTGATACCTTAATAACTGTCAAGCATTTTTTTTCAGATTGGTTAAAATAAACACTTGAGATGATAATAATAATAACAACAACAAATTAACAAATATCTTTGTAAGTTTACTGCCTCAACTCATAACATTAATCAATTGTTTGTTGTTTCCTGTTATAAGAAACACTGGAATACTATCTCCGTTCTGGTAAATTAACAATTTCAAATATCATGAGAGATTAACCATAATGATAATTTTATTATTGTCCTATAGTATATGAAGACTTCATGCAAGATAGTGCAATTATAACAATGTTAAATTTGCATTAACTCATACTTGTTGACTATGTGAATATACTTTACTGTCATAGAACAGAAATTTGAATGGCAACTGCATTTGAAGCTTTTAGTATTAAGTAGAATGCCTATTGAGTACATATTTAAATGGCTGAAAATTATAACAAGTGAAAAATTATATATATATATATATATATATATATATATATATTACACACACACACACAGAAGGTGCACCAGGTATTTGAGAACACAGCATAAGCAGGCCATAAATAAAGATGACCTAATAATATTACATGTCATTATTATTTCTCTTTCAGACAAATGAAGAGCATTAACATGGCAGCATCCAATCTGACATGTGAAATGAAGAGTCACACAGTGCTCATGGCATATGACTCTGCGATAATGAGTTTCTTCAAAGTGGTCAGGTGAACAGGAGGAATGACAGGTGGATCTGCACAGACACCATCGAAGTAGCCATGGTGATGCACACAAAGTTCACATCTCTCATGGTTATGTGCAATAAGGACCATGTCATACCATTCCACTTCTTCCTAAATTCCATAAGGGTAAATGCCAATGCCTACATCAAGGTGCTAGACATGGTGAGAACGGCCTTGATCAAGGTGTTTTCACTGTACAAGTTCTGGCATAATCCTGCTTTTTCCTGCATGGCCCATGTGACCAAGGACTGGCTGACTGAGAATTTTCATGATCATGCAACCATCAACAAGTGACCAAGCTGTCCTAATTTTAACCCTCTTGACTACTATGTCAGGGTTATCATCAAGCAGGTGACTCATCAGTATCCCCACAATACTGAAGAGATGATAGCACACAAAAATGAGAACCACCTGATCTTGATATGCACTTGCTTCTGAGGTTTCATCAAAACCCACTTCAAAGCTTAGTGTAAATTTCATGAATAACCTTTTTTCTGTTTTTCTAAGCTGAACATGTCTACAAATATTATTGAAAATATACTAATTTTTTCTACTAAATATCTGTTCTTTTCTATATCATAGATTGTGCTCAATTACCTGGTAATCTAATATATGAGAGTATTGAAAAGGTTTTGGCCAGATCCATTCCTCAAAATCAGTATTTCAATGACCAAACATTGAAAAACTGATTTGGGGAATGGGTTAGTCCAACAAGCTTTCACAACACTCTTCTGTTTACCTGTGCGTGTGTTTTTGGGTAGTAGCAATTTTTGTTGCTTGCATATTTCATTAAAAATGATGGAAATATTTCTTTCAACAATTTTTCTTTTCTTACAAGCATTTCGAATAGTAGTTTGAAATTATGAATATATTTCTCTGATACTGATTCTCTAAGTACTTTCAGCCACTTTGAAAACCACTTCATTCCCTGAAAATAGCAATCAGGATAAGTTTTTGCTTTTTCCAGCATCTTATTTTGATCATTTTAATAATGTTTTAGTGCTATATTTGAATTTGAAATTTTCATTATGTCATGTGTTTTGATGCCATATTCTGAGCATGAATTTTTATCATTGAATATTGGAACAATTTCTGGAATGTGCTAATTCTATGCCTCCTCTCTCTATATATTTAAAATCCTGGTTCCTATCATGAATGGCATTTATTGTAGGTTAGTTATTTTTCTTTATGGATTCTGTTTTTTTTTTTGTTTTTTTTTTTTTTTGCAGTTAATGCTATGTAGTATTTTGGTGCCTTTTAGTTTTTTTTGTTTTTTTTAAAGAAATATTACCTTGGATGTTGGTGTTTGTTAATAATACACATTTTTATAGAGCTACTATTAGATATGTTGTGTGTTAGTTGACATGAGAAATTTGTTGCATGAACAATGTTTATTTATTAATAATATTGGAGATGATTTTAGTTTGGTCAATTATAAAAATCTGGAAATGCATTGTTAATTAATGTTTTATGTTTGTGAGTTATTTGTGATGAGGAAATTAGGCAAGCATTATTAATTTCTAATAATAACTATTATAATTAAGAAAGCATTAATTTGAATTGATTTTTTGTTGTCTACAGGTGTTAAAATAATTATTATTAGATTTCAATAACAATATCTAGGAATGGAATTCTGTTATTAATATTTAGTTTGTAACTAAATTGGAGGACATAAAATTCCTTGAGATTTTTAATTTCATTAAGGTTATTTGATAGGAGAAATATGTCATCTATGCATCTAACATATAGTTTTAAATTTAAGAAAACAAAACAAAAACAAACTTGGTTTTCTATGTGTGACATATAATATACAGTTATTAGATTTACTAGTAACTCTATAGATATACTGTCAGTTTGCATTTACATATTACTTAAATATATTTCCAGTTATTTTTATAGATACAATTTATTTAAGTAATTGCTCTGTTTTTAATTAAACAGTATTAATTACATTTACTGGCGTGAATGTTTGATAAATTTCATAGAAAATATACATTCTCCAACAGGAATCAAACTTGTATCATTTGATCTAACATGTTATACCATTTAGCTACAGAGAGATATCTGGTTAGCAAAGTCCAAATTACTGTTTATAAACACACAATATTACCTAAATGGTTGTAGAAGGGAATTTTAGTAGTGCATAATAAGAGAAGTTTCTGAAGGACTGTAGGTTTTATATAAGGATGAAGGAAGGAAAAATGATTACATATATCTTTAACATTATCTCAATTTCTTTTATGAGGATATTAGTAAAATGACAACTGGCATCTAGAGAAACTAGAATACCATTGTTAAATTTTTAGAGTGTAACATTTCTACAAATTAACTGGCATTTCTTTAGTAAGTATGACAGTATGATGCTATTGATTGTTTTTAATATTTGATAGACTGGAGTAGAAATCTGGGAAATTATAGTTTTGAGTTTTTAATATGTTTTTACTTTCATCATATGTATCCAAGTTTATAATCGCTAATAATTAAAACAAAAAAAAGAGAAGGTTTTGCTGAACCTATTTGTGTACTGTTTGCATTAATATTTTGTTTGTTAAGGAATTCTGTAGTATTCACTCAAGAGTTTTTGAAATTTGGAGTTATATCTTTTATTTAAAATAATACATATTTGTTTTATTGCTTGTTTTGGTAGTAAACTATTGTTGTAGAGTTTTGTAGCTTCTTTTCATTTGTTGACTAATAGGAATTGTTGTATTGTTGCTTTTGATGTTATTTTTATTCCTTCAGCATTTTGTTGGTCACAGTTTATTATGAGTGCCTTGTTTGTAGCTGGTCAAAATAGTTGAATTTTTGTATGGATTATGGTAGAAATATTTTACTGTCATAAGTTGTTTGTTTATTTTATATTTGCATGTAAGTACTTCTTTTTACAATCTTTAAAGTTGGGTTTATTGTTCTTTAGTGAAATTAATTTTTTAATGTTTCTTTGAGTCCATCAATTTTTGTGTTAAGCTTTTTAACATTTAATGATAAAAAATTATCAAAATATGATGCAATGTGATAATAAAATAAATTAAATACAACACTAAAACACAATGTAATTAAACTATAAAAATAAGATGTGTCATGCCCCCTTCAGAATGCTGGTGATTATAGCTCTCCACAATTTCCTATCAATTGTAGCTCTTAGTAAATTTTGTCTTTTTACTATCTTTCCTGAACCCTGCTCTGCCATCCATCTACACAAGTTCGTCATGTGCTGTTTTCTTCTCTCTCTTGCCTTCAATGTCTTGTGAGTAACAAATTTTCCAATTTTTATGATATTAAGTATAAATGTCCTTTTTGTTTCCATTTTCTCTTAAACTTCATCATTGCTCATATGTTCAATCCATGGTATACTCAGTATCCTTCTGCAGAACCACATTTCTATTGCTTCAAGTCTTTTCTTCATCTGCGATGAAATTGCCCAGCATGCACTGCCATACTGATTAAAAATGCCCTTATACCCTGAAGACAGTCAAAGTGGTTAAAAGGACACGGAGAAACAACATTGAGAAATATAATTATCATTTTGAACAAGAGAATAATTGTAGAAAAAAAACAGTTAAAAATTATTTCTTAAGTCTTCAATGAAAGATTATGTATATACACACACACAAGCAAGTATTTAAACATTTTATACTGAGGTATAAAATGAGAAATCAGATTGCATTGAGAAATAAGTGTATATTTTATTTATGCGTTTAGAGTTAATGCTTACACATAACATTTGATGTAACTATCAGAGAAACATTCTTTTTCCATTGGAATTGCATATGCATCCAAATATATTACATACTCAAATCAGTGACCAATATGTTAGAATTGGAAAGGAAATCTTAACCATCAAGAATTTATGATCATAGATATAAACAAAGAAAAGCTAGTATACAAGAAATTGCTGCCAAACTATAAGGCTGCAAACCTCTCTAACGAGACAATTTTTTGAAAGTTAAAAAAAAACAAACAAAATAAACCAAGACACAGTAGCAACTAAAAGCATATTTATGGATACACCTGTAAGTATGAAAACATAAACTTCATTAATTAAGGTGTTTTATATATATATATATATATATATGTGTGTGTGCACACAAACGCACAACTCTTTTCTGGCAGAATAAAAATACCTGAAGATGATAATTCTGGCATTTTGCGACAAGCAACACTGTCATTCTTATACAGCAGAGAGAAAAAAAAACAAAAAGAAGCACAAGGCTTCTCTTTTTAGTTTTTCCTGTTAAAGAGTCCTGATGGCTGTTGTCCTTGTGTCCAACTTGTATTTGCCATTATTTCAACAATAATATCATATTAAAGGAGTGGAGAGTGAAGAATTACAAATTTTACTTTAAGCTAATTGACACCTGCTTTTAAAGAGAATATTCACTTCCACTTGAACATGGATACCGTCATAGATAAATGGTTGCATAAATTTTGAAACAAATTTATCTTACATTATTAATAAGAAACATCGAATAAACACAAGGCAGGTGTTCGTTCTTTAAATAATTTGTTGTGCTGCATTTATGAAAGTTCACAATATTTATGCATACAAAATAAGAAAATACAAAAATATTCAGCCTTCATAATTATTTTTTTCATGTGCAGAGAAGTCTCTGAAGAGAAAAGAATTATTGAAGGTCTCAATTTGATAATGAGACATTTTTACTGTATGAATAAGAAAATAGCCTAGGCTTAAACTGTTAACATTTTGTTGACTACATCCATAGCAAACTATTTCATTACACATTCTCAGTTGGTGGTCTGTGCAATTATTATTAAAAATCTTCAACAATTCAGTTTCAGCTTTGTGTAGTTTAATCATATGTAGTGTGAAAGTCTCATAACTTAGCTTAGGGGTAACTGATGACAAAAGAAGCAGGCATTCGCCTCACCCACCATTTCTGCTCAAAATTTGCATTCCAGGCATCTTCTGTTCATATGACAGGCCTTAAATCATGACTGACTACTGTTCATTTCCAGATGAATTTATTACTGGCTATTGTAGTACTTGAATAGAATGCTATAATGTTTGCTAAGAAACATATTTCAGCTGAGAATGAGTGGGAAAAGCATTGTTGGTCCAAATGAAACTTTGATGATCCCAGATTTTGATCTCGTAACCACAAGAGAAAAGAGTAAAAAGTAAATATGTACATAGTGTGGTTGTTTATTTTTAAGGCAGATCACTAATCTGGAAATTTAGTTAACTTTTTGAAATTAATGTAGCTCCACAGAAAATCTGCAGCAAAAGACATTCAGTCAAATGTATGAGGTATTATTCTAGTTTGCCACATGTGAAGTAAGGTCAAGATATCCTACTGAGTGGTTCTACAGGGAACTATTTATAAATAATAGTATTGACAAAATACTGGACAAAGATAACCAAATACTAATAAATAGACAGCAATTTGATTATGAATATCATTTTGTCATGTTCACTGATAAGGAATGAAAAATGAGAAACAATAAAATCATTTTTCAAAAATACTTATTTCATTCATTTTTTTTTTTTAGTCATGAAATTGAGGTTGAAATTTACTTGTCAGTAAAAAGATTTTTACTGTTGGACAAAAGCAAAGAAATAAATATATACACTGTTGAAATATTGGGTTCAAATGAATTGAACTACTTCTCTACATAATTTGTTCATGTTATATAAGTAAATATAATTATTTAATAGTGAATGGTAATTTTTGAAGTTAACTTGACACATACTTACAATTTTGCTGCATTAAAGAAAAGGCTCAAACTGACTGAAAAAGATGAGCTAGGATAGATCCAAATTCATTTAGATAATATGGAAACAATATTACACACATTAGTGATCAAGTTATTGCAAATATTAAATAATCCCACAAGTACAAGATATTTAATTAGTTTTTTTATTAAGCATATCTCAAAAGAGATTAACTTTTTAATAAAAGAATTGGTAGAATTATTTTTTTTTTTTAAATACCTAATGAATGATATGGTGAGCTAATTCTGAAAGTATTAAGTGAAAATATCAGTCTGTATGATTTGTAATCTAATAAAGGATACGTTTGATTGTAAAATTATCAGGAATTTTATTTTTATTATTACATGTAAGTTTATGAAAAGATTTTGGAAAACACTGGATTTTTGTTCTTTTTATAACTGTATTTGGACATTTTACAGTGTTGAAGTTACAGCAGAGTACTAATGTTTTAATGTTTTGTCTTTTTTAATTAAATCTTGAACAAAAAGGACAAATCTATATGCACTCAGGTAATTACAAGGAAAGCATCAATAAAGAAATTTCCAACTCACTGTTAAAATAATAGATTCAAACAAGTTTCTTCTGTCTATGTCCTTATTATATTCTACTTATTCTTTTGTGCTTCACATTTAATTAAGTGCTAACAAAAAATTTAACAAAAGGTTAATGATGGCCACAGACATTATTTTAATTCATACAACACCCACTAAACTTGTTTGTAGTAAAACAGCAATAAGGAATGTGAAGGATTCATTCAGTCATTCCAAATGAATTCTGTAGCAGACAATTCACTCCTCCAATGCGATAACAAGATGACCTAGAGTAGCAAAACTATGCAGAAGAGCAGCAATAAAAAAATACCTGCCACAGTGTGCTGCAAAGTGATTATTTCAATTTGTTTTCTCCCAAATAGAGAATCAGTTTTACCTTGTTTCTCCCTTACCTATTTTGAATAACTTATAGCAATATGAAGAGTAAAATCTAAAAAAAAAAAAAATGCTATAGATAAATATCCAGCATTCATTTATTATTTTTAAGTGCATGCAGGTTTATAATATTGCTTTAGGGAGAAAGAAGTAGAAAAAAAGTAGTGGCAGTAAAATCCAGGTATGTTATATGCTGATGCCTATAAATAATTAGTATTAATTTGATAAAGCTGTTGGGTACCTCTCAGTGCAGACTGGATATAATAAAATATTGCAGAGGTAATATGGTTTATTTTATACTATTAAAGAAATCAATTTCTTTTATGTTGTTATGGAAAGTTATTGCTGATGTTCTACCATTGCTGTGCTTAAAGCTTACAATGTTTGTTCAGAGCTCCAGTCAACAACACAAATAGCAAAACCAGTATCTTAATCATATGTGTAATTATTCTTTGAAAGAGAGAAAGAAACTAAATTCAAAAAATGTAAATCCAAAAGAGAAACTGAATATTACTAAAAGCTTTATCAATATTTACATTATTTACATGCGAACTATTGTTCGCATTTTTGTTTCAGTTATTGTACCTTCTGGCCTTCATCAGGTGTATGTTGATCCAGGTAACCATCAGAGAATTTTAAAATGATTCCTGTAGATTAAATAAAGGTTTCAGTTTGAAATTGCCTGTAGTTACCTGGATCGACATACACTTGATGAAGGTTGGAGGGGACAATGACTGTGATAACAACAACAAAGATGAAGACAATAGACTGCATGGAAATAATAATTCCTTATCCTAGAAATTCAGATAGAAAACATTATCAATGCTTTTGATTTTATTCTGTAGCCACTAAAATTTTTAAATAAAAGTGAGGATTTTACAAACACACACATTTGAGCTAGTGACAATCTATGAGAAAAGCATCACTTCATCTTTTATTGCAATTTTAAGATATAGAGCAGCTAGCTTTTAAAATTGAAAAATGTTTACAAAGCAATGCAAAGATATCAATAGTCAGACAAGAGGAGTTAAGTAGTGATCACTCAATAAAAGCAAAGGTGAACTTATAGAAGTCTCACCTCAATCTAGTTGACATTGACAGCTGTTTGAACATAACACAAAGTATTCAGGCCAGATTAGTTGCCATGGCACAAACAACAGACTGCCTTGAAAGGTATTATATGTCTGGTTGAGATATCAGAGAAATTAAGGTTTCCTTGAAAGAGATCTATTTTAAGAGGTACTGGCACATGACAGACTAGGAAAGTAATTTACATTTATATGTAATCATCCAAAGATCCCCTTTGAAAAAATATGAAAAACATGTTTGTTACACTGTCACTGATATTTTATAATATATCTAAGAGAAATCTTATAAGCTTGATAGAGAATATAAAAAGAAAAGCATCAAAGGACGGCTTATGATCTGGTGATTCTAAGAAACAAACCTACAATAATACAAACATAGCAAATATAAAACTTGAATATTTTTTTAGATTTCAAACCCTGAAACTTATTTTTTATTCCTCTTCAATAAATTTAAAAAAAAATAAAAGCCTTTCAAAGTGACTTTAATTAAAAATGGTGTATAACAAAAAAAAAATAAGGAAGAGCCTACAGGCAAAATAATTTAGTGATAAGAAAGGAAATTTGCAATTATTAATGCTGAATGTCTAAAAATTAAACAGATATGCTTTTTAATTTGAACAAATACAACTTTTTAATATTAACTTTTTAAAAGAAAAATGAGAAGAAAAAATGAGTCTGTTAGTGTTAAGTAGATGGTGTGAAAGAAATCTATAAGTAAACAAAGTGAGGGCAATGTTATAAAGATAATAGGTACTGACAAATTGATTTTTCACAGAGAAGCAACAACCAAGAAATAAGACATAGATTAAATGTTGATAAAAGCAGGTGTCCTTTTGATTTGAAAATAATGAAATGAGATAATATCTCCACTCGAATTTTTAATACATGGCTTGCTAATGCTTAGGAAACAGTCTTTTTGTGTTGGACGTTGTAAAGCGCTTTTTTTAAAAATTCTCAAATGCTAATGTATTACAAAAAAAGAATTAGCATTTGAGAATAAAAAGCTTATTTACAATATGTCAACATATTGCTCAGGTAATTGTGCAGTAAATATTGCACCATGAAGTTAAAAACCCAAACCGGTTTTCTCTGCTTTGCTGTTTTTATTACAATTATTTTGCCACTGTAAGTTGGTTGTAACCATAACAAAAATGGAGAAAACTAGTATAAATGAATCTACTAGTAACAAAATGTGTCAGATAAAAATGTAGCTAAGTAAAAACTTAATTTTTAGCATTAATTACTGTTCTTGTGAATTTTTGGATCTCTGTCAGAATAACAACTAAAGTAATGTTAAAAATAAGTATAATAGATCATTGTAAGGATCCAGCCTGTGTAAAACAACCCCAGGTCAGATGGAAAATATAGATTCTTGTACTCTCTTCATTCTCCAAATTGTTTTTAAAAATATTTTCAAATATGATTTTCAGTGGGAAATTAATGACAAAAATGTTTGTAGCCATTAAGTAATAATTAATACTTCTCAGGGTTCAGTTAAAATTTCTGGCCAATTTTCTAAGCAATTAATACATTTTTAATAAAAACTGCTTTTGATTAAATTTGAAACTATATGAATTATTCTTGAACATATTCCTGAATTAGAATCAATCAGTATAAATAATAATGATAAAAATAAAACTATCACGTATTCAACCAACTTGATAGCATCTGATCTAATGAATATGATAAAATTACAGCCTACTTCAAGAAAAAGCTGTTATTCAAAACTAGAATCAAAAGAAGATTGTAGTCAGGTCATTTTTGGTAATTTTAGCAGCTTTGGGAAATTGCATTAATAAAATACAATGAAGTTGATAGCTTCATTCTTTCTTTTCAGTGTCTCTGAGCTTGGAAGGGGTTAAGAAAATATAATCAGAAAATACAAGGGATATAGAGAAAAGGGGACTAAATATAGAAAAAAAGAAATTAATAAGTAAATCTGATTCACACACAAGTGACGAAAGAGACAATTGGATTATACATATATAGTGTATTGGGATATATAATTGACTATATAGTAGATTAGCTTTTCTCTGAACATACAAAGGTATTAACAGAACTGACAAAGAGAAGGGAAGGAATTGGCAGGTGCAGTACAGCTTGTTCATTTGACTAGTTCCTGGAAGAAGGTCAGATTAAGGAAAACACAATGAAGACATTTAATGTTTGGTAAAAGAACCTGCTATGAGACAAAGCAAGAAAGTGGATTCATCAAGCACTGCCTTCACATATTGGCTAATATTGTTCTGAGTGTATAGTATATAGCAATAAATTCTACTGATATTGTACAAGTTAATCATAACCAAATAAATGTATAATTCACTTGGAGAAAAACATACAACAGCAAAATATAATATAGATTAGAAATTTGAATAAATAAAATTTTCTCATGTATAAAAGATATCACTTAATTCTGTCAAAATATTTTATATTAACCTGTATATGTCAATGAATAGACTCTTCATTAATTGTTATGCAAATGAATGACAAAATTTCTTGGTGACACATTTTGTTCCAAGAAGGAATTTTTTCAGATTAATAATGGTTTTATTAATAGAATAAATCTATATAAAAAAGTGCAATGGGGGTGGTTTTCAATGAAACATCAAAGATAGAAAGATGTTCATCTTTAAATTTAAAATTTGACTTCTGATGTATCTAGATCAGGCATGTCAAACTGAGGGTCCCCTGAGAGCCACATGGTTACATATGTGTTGTCATGAGGGCCACACACAACAACTAAATGTGTACATTACACTTAATTGGAGTCATTTAATAAAAAATATAAAATTTTAAACATATACTTGCAGTTTGCAATAACAACAAATACATTGTGTTGAAAATTACTACAGTTTTACATCTTTTTCCTGACAATTTTTGGTATGTATGGCTAAAATGTCTGTGCAGTTCCAACTTTGATCAGAGATGACAAATATTGACCAGTTAGCCTTGTTCTGAGAAGATTTTGTTGGTTTCATGAAGGAAAATAACTGTTCTCTCTCACACACGAACACACACACACACACAGGTAGAACCAAATACTGCCATAATCTTTGTGGCAAACTTTCTGAAATTTTTTAACTTTTCAAGAAGGTATGAAAAGAACCCAGGTACTCCTACTTGAAGATACTTTGCTCTGAGTGTAGAATCTGAATGCATTTTAATACTTTCATCTGCAGGCTTTTTTTCTATCTTGGAAACATCAAAGATGTATGATGTTGAGAATAATGCAAACTGATGTTGAAAAGATAAGAAATCACTAAATCTTTTCTGAAATTCCTTTGACAACAATTCCAGGTGAATGTCATACTTAGCAAAGCTAAGTACAGCCTCAGTATTGGCAGTGTTTTCCAGCTCTTTGCACATAGGAAAATGAACTAAATTTTCATTTGACAACTGTAACTTCCATAAGCTTCGTTTTGCAATGACGCACTTGATGTCATCATACAACTGAGTGATAAGTTTGTTTTTACCTTGTACTTTCAAATTAAGATCAGTTAATTGTGCAGTAATATCCACAGCAAAAGCCAGATCTTGGTGCCAACTTCAATCTTTATTTCATTTGTGTTTTTATCTTTCATATCCAAAAACATAATTATTTCTTGTCAAATAACAAATATAATCTTTTCAGCACTTTGTGACAAACACAACCAGCGAACTTCTGTGTAGAATGGAACATCAGTGAACTGATTATCCATATCTTCCAACAACTGACTGAACTGCCGGTGGTTAACAGCACGACCTCTTATATAGTTCACTGTCTTTGTGACCAAACTAAGCACATGATCCAATTTTAAAATCTTTGAACACAAATTTTGCTGATGATACAGTGAAAATTTGTAAATGATGAATTTGGATGTGAATTTTCTAGTTTTCTTTGTAACTTAGTAGCAACACCATTATGTTTACAACCATATCCGTAACACCATCATTAGATAAGCATGCAAGGTGTCCTGGCTTGTTGTAGTGCCATGCAATCAATTCTTCATAATTATTAAATCAACTGTTACTATTCCAGTGATATCAACGGTCTCATCAATAGCTATAGAAAAATGTTCAAACCTTGATGATACAGCCTTCAACTGTTTCAAATCACTTGACATTTCATCAATCCATTCAGCAACAGTGTTTCTGGTTAATGAAATGTTTTTGAATAAGTGCTTTCTCTGGACATACAATTTTAGCTGTTTTTCCAAGACATTCCTTTACAAAATCCATCTTCACTGTAAGATTTTCCACTCACGGCTATCATTTAGCTGAATTCATAGCTTGAATGAATTTTCATAAAAAAGGCCTGTTGCTGTGTCAATTTAGCCTTCAATTCCTCGAGTTTTTAAATGCACATTGGGCCTTCATATTTATAGTAAGATAGATGGTTCGTTTCATAATGTCTTTTCAGGTTGTACTCTTTTGGCATTGCGATGGAGCTGTTTCAAATTAAACAATGCATTTTTTCAATTTCCACTTTTCTTGAAACACTTGCCCTTCTTTGTTCAATTTCCTTTTTCTCTTAGCTGGAGAAGCACTGGGCATTTTAGGGTTGAAGTAGTAGGAAAAAACTAATTTTCAAAATGACAGAATCGGAAAAATTACTGGTACATTTAAACTACAGCTAACAGTAAGAGATAAAGCAATTTTGCTATTGCTTCTAAAACTTTTTGAAATTTTGAAAGAATGTTTTCTGTTTACAACTGTTTATGAGCTGCTATATTGTTTTTGTGGCGTGATGGCTGGTGGCATGGCTACTAGAGAGAATTTGTTCCTGCATTATTTTCTCAGCCACCAAAAATATCAAATATTTACTACAATTTTTAAAATAGCTTAGTATTGTACTAACTTAAAAGTTTGTTGATAATATTAACATTTAAAAAAATAAATTTATGCAATAAATAGTATTCTTATTTACTATTGTATTAAAATAAGCCAAAATATTAAAAAAAAATACATAGTTTATTTTCTTAAATACTGTAATTTCTAAATTATAAAAACTTCAATTTTGGCTGTTAAATGACCAAATTAGTATCCTTTGTGCGGGCTGCAGGTTTGCTTGTAAAGGGCTGGCTACATGTTTGACATGCCTGATCTAGATATTTAACTTAGCCTATGTCATTCAGTTTTTTATCATTATTGTTTTTGATGATCCAATATTGTATCAGCATTAATTTTATGAGGAAAGGAGATATGTTTTATGATCCTAGGCATAAATTTACTTTAGAAGATTCTGAAATTAGTGCACTTTCAATACTTTTTCACCTTAATAAATAAATTATGTTCTTTTAATCCAATTGTATTCAGTTGAAATTTATATATAAAGTACATTAATAGCTATCTACAAAAACAAAACAGGCTTTCTATAACTTTGTTTTATTATTTTGTATTTTCTTGCAGACAATTTATAAAAATGACTTTGATTAGCTAGTTAATTTTGAGGACTAAATTGAAAATTTGTTTGGAATTTTATTTGCCATTGTTGTTTTGAATAGTAAATGATCAATAAAATATAATGTTACAGTTGGTCAAGTGTAAGAATTCTTTGTTTCTATTTATTTATTATAATACTCATTTTATCCTGACTGCTAATTGATGTTTTGTAGGTCATTCAGGAGCTTACAAGATGCAAACAACATGAAAATTTGCATAAATAGAACCTGATTATCTGCATATACTTTATTAAGTAAGGTTTAACCAATTTTAAAAATACTGTCTTCCATACAATAATGACTTACTCTTTAAGGAGAATAAACCACAACTTATTTTAATGATGTAGATGCACATTGAGAGTAGTGTACCTTGGACACATTTTTACAAAAGAATTTTATTTCAATACTTGTAATTTTGGTGTATAGTTGTGAGAAGATAATGAGCACAAACTTAGTAATATTTTATCACCGTCTGGGAAGTCACAAGCTTTGACCCAAAGAAGGCTATCAGTTCACATAAAATCCCAGTGATTGTCCTTAAGAATATCACCCTTTTTATCTCTGATCTTAGCAAAAATGTATATATTGGCTGAAGGAGAAATCCTTTGTAAGTCTATGGAAGGTGTCAAGTATATGCGCTATTTTCAAGAATGTGGTTGAGTGCTCATCCTCATCTCAATATTGGCCCATCACCCTCCTTAATGTCATCAACAAACTCTTTGAGGCTATAATCAACAAGGTTGTTGGTCATCTCAATAGGGACAACTTCTTGGATGACAAACAATACAGATTTTGATTGGCTTGGTTCACTGCTGATATCTTAACTGTCATTACTCACAGAATCAGTGAGGCATGACATTAAATACATCATGATCATAATTTAATGATCACATTAAATATATTGAAGGGCTTTGACAAGGGATTGCTAGACAAGCTCTCTAGGCATGAAATCACTGGTGGAGTCATCTCAACTATTAAGTCCTTCCTAACTTCCATGAAAGTAGTTGTTAATGGCCAGTCCTTTGAGCCCCATGAAATCAATGCAGGCAACCCCAAGACTATATTAATATCACAATTAATGAGCATTGCTGGAAAAATGGTTGGTTCCTTGTACAGCTCCAGTAAGTACCCAATGCCTCCTTATATGATCTATCTTTACAAGAGCCAAATCAGGTTGGAAATGGAGTACTATTACTGCCATATCTGGCCTAGAGCTGCCCAGTCTTCATAGAGTCCAAAAGAGCCTACGCGGTCTTGTAAGTAGTAAATTATCTTCCACCCTACAAATCTTTTCTCACAGATGAAACATGGCAAGCTACTCACTATTCTATCACTATTTCCTTGGAAAATGTTCAGGCAAACTGCATTCCTTAGTTCCACTAGTTCTAACCTTCACAGCTAGGACCAGCCATGTCACATACATTGTAGTGAACTGCCCTCATTCCATTTGCATTCTATTAGTGAGAAGTAAGTTTGATTTGAAACAGATTTTTTTTGTGGAACCAACTCCCAAGAGGATGCTTTTCCAAACATTACAATCTTAACCCATTTAAGTTTAGGATTAACCATTATTTTTCCAATGTATCCCCATTAACCATGCCTCCTACTTCTTACTACTTGCACAACATCCTCCTTCAGTAACCCTCTCTTGGGCATTGTAAAGAATGGACATTAGTATAAAAAAAGAAAAGAAAAAATGAACTGCCAATTATATTAACTTCATTGTTTTTGTTTTTGCTTTTCAGATGTATCTCACTTTGAAAAATCAACCAAAATACTGATATATTTTTGTTCAAATAACCAATCTATCTGGTTGGAAGGAAAGTCCTCACAGTTTGTGGAACATTAAATTTATTTAAAAACCACAAGAACATTCCTTCTAACCAAATATTAACCTGTTAGAATAGAAACCAAAAATATTGTTTTAAATTTAAGAGATAATGTGTCAGTTTAAAACTGTAGAGATATTAAAAACTGAGACACATTATGAAATCTTACATGTTGACCAGTTTATATATTTGCCTTATTAGGATAATTGCTTTAAGGTGCAACTGCTTACTTTTTATATATTGTTCCTGGAAAATCTACATAATTTGGGGTCATCACAGTATCAGTTTAAAAAAAAAGGATTTATGATAATCAAGAATTATAAGTTCTTATATATGAGGTTATAATTAATATGGGAGGGGAATTTGTTAAACTGCATGGATATCAAATACAAAAACAGTTAAATATATTAACAGAGTTCAAGATTATTGTTTTCTCTCCAGGTGCATTTTTTTCTCTTTTATTGTCAGCACTATCTCATAAACATGAACATATCCTAAGGTTCTACAAGACTTCCTACTGTCTTTCTGCTCTTCACCAATAATGTTCTCACTCAGCAGATTGGTCAGACAATCCCCCTATGGATTCATTGCATGCTGAACCAAGATGGCGATCTTTATAAATGTAAATCATGAATGGATCCAGCCATAGGGCAACTGATGAGGGATCAACTTCACCATTTCTGCCTAACTCTACATTGCTTCAATTGAAACCAACAATAGGCATACTGTGTCAATCTAATGAAAGACTGCACACACCAGAGAAGTAATCAAGACTGCCTTAAGGAAATCAAGATATTTAAGGCCTGTTCTTCATTTATGAGAAAGTTGGTTCTACCAAGCCACAGAATACTAAATTCTTAATTATTTCTCTTGCATAATATTCAGGAAATCAGATCCATCATAAACATGTTTGATTACTCAAACTGCAGTATAGAAAAAAATGTAAAAAAATCTTGTTTCTGTTATCTACCAAATTCCAATATTTTTTTCAGGCCTTATCTTTCTTTTATGGCTTATAAAGTCCTGAAGGCTAAAGTAAAGAGCCCTTCTTAAAATGAAAGAAGTATTAGTCTTCTTTGTATAAATAAAAACTACAGATAAAGTTTATAATACATTTATCTTATTCGCAGAGTAAGAAATAACTGATAGATTGAACCAAACTGAAACCAGAAGACAGTATTTGAGGGTCAATATGATCAGTTTATTACTTATAAATACATGTTATTTACATAGCATAAATATGTACACAAAATTGTTGTTTGATGTTGAGGAATAAATGACCAATATTTTCATATGAAATTAAAGTGGGAGAGAGAGAAAGAGAGACTTGCTAAGCCATTAAATCAAGTATTAATTATGTTGGGCATTAAAAAAATCTTAAATTGTTTATGAATTGACCAGTTAGCTACCATAAATATAAAATGAAAGAAAAGATTATTTAAGTAGAGTTTAAGAAATGAACAAAAGTACACATTTTTATAGAATGTTATTTTAATGCATAGTCATTTTGTTTAAGAGTGCATCACATATCTTTAGTTATCAGTTTTCTAAAATGTCTAATACTTTTCTCATATGTATATGATTGGCAAGAAATGTAGCTGAGAGTACAGGGTGTCTTTTCAATAGAAAGACCTTTGTTTAATTGATATTAGGTTTAAAGAAAATATAACCCCCCCCCCAAAAAAAAAGTGTAACCCAATGGATAAAATGTAGGATGACTGTTCAATTTAAGACAAACATCCACAAAAAAAATAAAAACATGTCTTCAAAAGGAAAACTGTCAGATTCCAACTAGCAGCACATCAAGGCATTCAGTGTAAAGTCTTGAAAAACTTGCAAGCTATTTCACTTGCTATTTTGAAGAAAGCATTTTAAATATTAACAAAATCTTGACAAAAGAGAGAAAGAAGCAGCCAATATGCATTGAGCTGTGATTTAAATGCTATATACTACTGATAGAGGAAGAGAGAGAAAGGAAGGCAGAGCTTGGTAGACGAGAAAACAAGATTAAAAGAGCAGAGGGGGGAAAAGTGAAGATTAATGAAATAAGGATAGAAGGGGATGGTTGGAGCTGACAGATCAGAAAAAAGACATCTGAAGATTTGTATGTATGCATGAGAGAGAAAGAGAGAGAGGCTGTAGAGTTTCCTTTTCCTCCCTTCTACTAAGCTGACTTGATTATGCAACAATACTCCAGGGAGATGAGCAGAGTGTCATCAGAATCCTGAGAAGGTTCATCACTCATGATTGATGTGAGTATGTGCAGGGACAAGTGGAGTAGGGTGTGAGGCAACAAGATAGAAGGGTGTGGTGATGGAAGCAACACAAGGGAGGGAATGGGTTGACAAAGAAAATGCTATGGATTGATTGTACGGAAAGAAACAAAACTCATTATGCAAGCCAGATTGACAGGTTTGTAGTCTATTAAGATTTCCTTTCATACGGTGGCTAAGGAAAAAGAAAGAAATTGCATGAAAAAATAAGAGAGGTGAGAAAGATGGAATTAAAGAAAAGAGAGTAATGTAAAAGGAGAAACAGGCAAAGATAGCAAGAGAAAGTATTAAGAAAAAATTAAAATGACATGATAGAAATGAGTTTATTATAACAGATATTCTGCTGAATATTCCAGTGCTTCTGTCTACATTAACTGTTAAATGCAATGCAAAAGACATGGCAGATAATTGCTATCTATCAATGAGATAAAAATACATGGCACAGATAGTAGTCTTCATTCGATATATTAACAATTCTAAAGAATGTGTAAATAGCAGAACAGCTTTCATAAACCTGGAACCATCCAAGGAAATCTGTAAGCAGAGAACTGTCTCATAAATAAATAAATAAGCATTAGAAAGTAAAAGTTTATTTTTTTTATTAACAAGAAACTACTTTGCAAATCTAACATTGATTTCTTCTAGATCATTAATCATACTGTACCATACATAACTGTGCCTGAAGAACAAGAATTCATTATTTATGACTACCTATTTTATTTGCAAGACAGGAGACTGCTAATAAAAAAATAAAAATGAACAAGAAAAAAGATTATACATTAAAAGAAACCTTTAAAAGAGCTGATGCCTTGTAACTGCAATATTCAATAAAGACAAACACAACAAAAGCCTGAGGTATCTTTAAAAAAATCCTGAATCAGAAACAAATTTTTCTCTTTTCTTAATAACTAAATGTGATTAGGTGCCAAAGCAAGATGTAGGCACATAATTACATGCTATGAAATTGACTGACAGTTATTCTTGTTTGTCTTAGACCAAAAATGCAACAGTAAAGGGAAAGGCAGCAAAGAAATAATGGTGTCACTCAATCAAATTTTAAACTCAGTAGGGCTGCGCTTTGTTGAGGAAAAGCACAGGTGTAAAGTTTTGGCTTAAAAAGAAAAAATTATGCTTGCACACCAAAGTAACCCCCTGCCCACTAAAAAACACTTGACCATTTTAAATTGTATCACTTAAAATGTATATAAAATGCTATCACAAATTATACTAATGGATGCTAAAAAAGTAAAAGGAAAACTAATTTGATTTGGTTTCATGTAGTGTAAGATAATTTACAAGTACAATAAAACAGTAGTTAAACATGAAAAAAACTTTAGTTCATCATTATATATAAACTGTATTTCATTTTCCCCCCAAACCATTAAACACATAATTCTGTTTGAAGTCCATCAAAATTTGATCCATTTAGTGTATTTACATAATCTATAAAAGTGATAATTTTTAAGAGAAATAAACAAAAAACAAACATGCTTCATGACTATTTATTATGATTAGCTTAAATGAATACAAATGTTTGGCACTAGGTGAGGACTAAACTGCTTATACTTTTGTACTGACATTTAAAATAAACTTTTACATACACACACACACATATATGCGCAAGTTTCATTAAATATGACAGACAAGCTGCTTTGATTAAGTTTTTTATATAATTTCTCATGTGATCATATAATTTTTTCTTTTTAGTAGATAAATTATATGAAAACTGTCCAAATGTTTTTTCCCGAACACTTTCAGCTACACATTCAGCTATTTTCAAGGTTGAAATATATTAACTGTTAACTAGAAATAGATTGTTGTATGTATTTATATAATGTTTCATTTTCAAAACAGGGTCAAGATACTGTGTCCATGTTCATAGTTGATATTAGTGAGTGTTGGTTTTTTGTTTTTATTAATAAGGCTTCCATTATTTTTAATCTTTTTTATATGTAGACAATGCAATTATATTTGTGTTGTCAACAAATATGTTACAAATAGGGTCCAGTAGGTCTCCATGAGTATTAAAATGAGATCTAATTGAGATATTGTCAGAAAGGTGTAGTGTGAATCTTTGTGTTAAACATGTAGAATGGCTTATATAATTGTTTACAAATTTTGATTGATCAGGAATACAGTTGCTTAAAGGACATTTAAATTTATCAATAATATTTGTTCTATTTAATTTTGTTCTCAGAGGTGAATTATTATTTTTAACTATAAGGTTGCAGTTTTTAATGTTTTGTAATAAATAATTAGTCCAAGATTTTTACTCTTGTTTACTGGTGTTGTGCATTTTTTTTAATAATGTTCATAAGTCTAGTTTCATCTTGTTTGTAATTTTCGTTCATCTGATTTTTATAAAAAATATTAATGCTATTGTTTATGTTTATATTCTCATCATTACTATTAGCTACCTTAGATTGTAAAAGCCTAATATGGAAATCCAACAATTGATTTGGAAATCCGTCATTAATAAGCGTTTGTTTTACGTTATTTAATTCTTTAGAAAAAAAATGAGCGAGAGAAAGAATTTTTGTGCGCTCTCTTGAGAAAATTTTTAATAACACCTATTTTATATCTAAGAGGGCATTCACTAGAGAAATTAAGATGGCAAGAGTCTTTACCAGTGGGTTTTTTATAAACTGAAGTTGTAAATGTATTATTACTAAAATCAACAAGAACATCTAAAAAAGAGTTTTTTTTCCCCCCATTAAGTTCATATGTAAAATTTAGAATGGAATTTTGTTGAAATGTAGTTTTCAGATTTCCAATTTCCTTGTTATCAGCTAAAATAAATATATCATCTACATAATGAACATATATTCTAGATTTAATAACTTTAGTAAAAACCTTGTTTTCAATGTAGGACATATAATAATTAGAAGTACAGTCCGAGAGTGTTTCCCATACTGATTCCATGAGTTTGTGCGTAAATAGAACCATTCTGGCTATGAAAAGGAACTTTAGTGGTGCAAATGAGCAATAGTTTTCTTAAAATATTTGGTTGGATTGATGGAGGTGGAATTAAATTATTTTTATACATGGAATTATTGATAATATCAATAGTTTCTGTAATGCGAATGTTAGTAAATAAATTCTCTACATCAAGTGATGCAAGAATGTCTTGGTTTGTTTTTACTTTTGTGCTTTTAAGTATTTAGAGGAATACATGGGTAGATTTAATGCTATAGTTAGTTGGAAGATATATGGGGTTGTAATTTCAATGAGAAATTTTGATAGTTGGTATATGCATGTTGGAATATGAGAAATGATAGGTCGTAATGGGTATCCCGGTTTGTGTATTTTAACATTACCGTATAAGTATCCAAATTGGTGATCTCCATTAATTTTATTTATTTTTAGGGATCCTCCAACAGTATTGTTGGATGTTATGTCTTAACATATTTCTTTAGAGTTTCTGTGGTGTTCTTATTCTTATTAGTAAATTTAGAACGATCATCAATAAGGTGCTGAAGTTTGTGATAATTCACTTTATCTAAAATTAAGTATTGGATTTATCAGCTTTTCTGATGACTATATTAGGATTGTTTTTTAATTCTTTAGCAGCAATTTTGACTTTTGTTACAATGTTCTTATTTCTATTACATGGAATATGATCTTTTAGACCTTCTACCTTGAGAAGATCTCTGAAGTTTGGATGGAGTATTATTAAATTTTCCTCTTCCATTTGATATAATGACTGGTGTAAGATTTCAATTTCAGTCTTCTTTGTGAGGAGGTCAAATTTAAGCCAGAGATGGCAATTTGGTCCTAGATTTAGAAATTCTTTTTGATCATCTGTTAATTTGTGACTGGATAGGTTTATGTATTTATCACAGTTGTTGGGAAGTAGAATATTTCCTTGGTATAAGTTACATAACTTTTTAGTAATTATTTGTCTATGGTCAAGTTCATCATTATTAATACTTATTTTGATATGGTATTGTGCTTCATCATATTCAGCTTCAGTTAAAGTGTTTTTTAGTACTGCATTATGTTTTTGCATTTCATTATTTATATGTTGGATTTCTTTCTTAGCTTTAGTTACTTGTCGTAAAACAAGATTTTTTTCTGAAAGTTAGTGTTGCTTTCTTTGTTGGCTGCCATGTCATGTAATTTAAAAATTGTATATTTAGGCAGCAATCCTTATTCATGCAAGTTTAATTAAATATGACAAAGTGCTTTGATTAAGTTTTTTTATATAATTTCTCATGTGATCTTATAATTTTTTCTTTTCAGTAGATAAATTATATAAAAACTATCCAAATGTTTTTTTCCGAGCACTTACAGCTATACATTTAGCCATTTTCAAGGTTGAAATATATTAACTGTTAACTAGAAATAGATTGTTGTATATATGTATTTATATAATATAATATTTATTTATATATATTATATAAAGTAGAGAGGAAAACTTATTCTGGAGTTCACAACAGGAAGATCATCATTTCAACTTAGAGCTAAAGACTTGAATTAGAAAAGATCCAACTCAATCCATAAGATGTTTGGCATGTGAGAGAGGAATTTCAGCTATAACAGACCAAAGAGCAGTGAAAAAAGACTAGAAAAATGAAATATGTGAAACCTGTGAGGCACCTCGTTACACCAGGATAGAAAGTTGGACGGTTAGAGAGGGCGAAGATCATTTTGAATAAGCTGGAAAATGATCCTCGAATAATATTTCAATCCTTCATGAGCTACTGATCATCAGCTATGATTAATTAATGATGAACATTTCATTTATGATCGATTCATCACATTTATTCTGTTAAGTTTGGAGAGTAATTATACATTCTTATTGCTCAAAGTAGAGTCCAATAGTGTTATGAATACCTCAGAGAATTTTAGTAAGATATCTTTAATCATTTCTAAGAAATGACTTAAACCGTAATCTAACATATTGACAATTTTGCCGTTACACCTGGTATATATCAGTACACACACGATATATACCATAACACAGACACATACCACACATACACACATAAAACACACACTCATATATATATATATATATATACATATCATCACACACAAATATACATATAATATACACATATATATATAACATGCTCAAATATATAACACACATCCTCATATATATAATGCACATGGCCACATATATAACACACATGCTCACATATATATCATAACACACACATATATATATATGCATGTGTATGTGTTATATATATATGTGTGTGTGTATTATGTATGTGTGGTATGAGACATATAGTCTGTGTTATGGTGTATATATATATATAGTGTGTGTACTGAGATTATATATATATATATATATATATATATATATATATATATATATATATATACATACATACATACATACATACATACATACATACACATATATATATCGGGTGTAACAGAAAAATTGTCCATTTGTTAGATTACGGTTTAAATCATAGAAATGATCAAAGATGCCTTACTGGAATTCTCTGCGGTTTTCATAACACTATTGTACTCTACATTGACTCAATAAGAATGCATAATTACTCTCCAAACTTAACAGAAAAATTGTGATGAAATCGATCATAAACGAAAATAAAAATGTTCATCATTAATTAATCATAGCTAAGGATCGGAAGATCATGAACGATTGAGATTAACTTAATATTTATTCCAAATTATTATGTATGTATATAGACACACACACACACACATATATATATATATATGTGCATCATAATGCTATACTATATATAACAGCAAAATTGTCCAAAGCGTGTAATAGCATAATTATCTATTCAACAAAATGTTTAACAAAAAAAAAAAAAAAACTAAACTAATTGAGTTTTTATTGTCTAGGTTTTCAGATAAGCCATTTTGATATCATTTTTTGTAAGAATCACCGAAAAACCCTGAGTTATTTAGCTAGAAAGAACAGGTTAAAATTGTCTTGTGTCAGACCTACTGTCTTCCTAACTTAGCAATGGTGAGGGGAAAAAGATCATTCAGGCCTTCTGTAATGGTACCAACATTCATATTCAGGCTTCCATCTTCTAAGTTCAAACAAGAACCATCAAGAGAACAGTGAATAAGTTTAAAAAGAGGGAATAGTAGAGAGCAAAACTAGACCAGGGGGTCACAACAGCAAGAGGGATCATCATTTCAATTTAGAGTTAAAGAGATCAATTAGAAAAGATCCAATTCAATCCATAAGATGTTTGGCATATGAGAAAGGAGTTGCAGCTATGACAGTTCAAAGAGCAGTGAAAAAAGACTTGAAAATCAAATCGTATGTGGAAGCTGTGAGGAAGGAAGTTAGAAGATTAGAGAGGATGAAGATCATCTTGAATAAGCTGGAAAATAATCCTGGAATATATATATATATATATATATATATATATATATATTTGAACTTTAGTTCAATACTTCATGAGCTTCTGATCCTTAGCTATGATTAATTAATGATGAACATGTCATATTTCTTTATGATCAATTTCATCATTATACTTCTGTTAAGCTTAGAGAGTACTTATACATTCTTATTGCTCAATGTAGCATCCAATAGTATTATAAAAACCTTGGAAAATTCTAGTAAGATATCTTTAATCATTCCTAAGATACACTGGTTCAGAGCTTAATCTAATAATTCGACACTCCCAGTGTATATATTTACACACACATATCGTAAAACACATTATATACACACACACACACACACACACACACACACACACACACACACACACACACACACACAGGGATGAGTTTAATCTAAAACAGGAGCAGGTAAAAATTGCCTTGGTGGACCTTTTATAAATGAGGGCACTGCATCAATGACTTCGAGTACCGCAGGAATTTTTTTAGAATCTGCTGCAGTATGTTTTTTTATTTGTGAAAAATAATATTAAGCTTTAAAATCAAATATTTTTATTGACAAGTAACATAAATTATGATAACTAGAATTATTAGCAATAATACATTGCAGTAGAACATTTTGAAAAAAGAAATCAAACATTACAACATTATTAGCTTAAAATATGTTGTGGAAAGAATGAAATTGTTGTGTTATTGCATAAAAATATAAAGCTTTTTCAGCATAAAAACTAAATAACTTGAAACAATTAAAAACATGTACAGAAATGTCAAAACAATCCTTTATTTTCCGACATGAATATTAATTAGTAATTTCTTATAGATAAAAATATTTTCATGACTAATTTTTGTTGCCTAGCACTCAGAAAAACTTCTCCACTTAGGCAATTTGTCAGAATCGAAAAATGTTAATTTTCTATTATTTTAGATGGGGGTCCTGTCTACAATATAAATACAATGTCAAACTGATCCCTGACATTTTGACATGTAGTTTTTTTTTTTCCTATTTGAGAGGAATAGTCTGTTTAAGTATGCTGTTTTAAAATGAAATGCATTAATACTATGTAATGTGTGTGCACACATATGATGTTCATTTCATTTCCGGTAGACATAAATGTTGCAAGATTGAAATAAACACGTAACATTTGTTGAAATTCCTTTCACCTATCTCTTTTCTTTGAAAATATATTTGCATAGGGCTCTAGTCAAAGTTTTTAAGGTGGTCGTGGAGATTTTCCAAGAAAAACTCATACACACACACACACACACGTGTGTGTGTGTCCACACCCAAGGTGCGATGGATAAATTGTCGTCTAAATTACACAAACATGTTTACCAAAAATTACAAAAAAATATCTTGAAATACTAAAGAGTAATTTCAGTCAATAAATTCAACATTGGCTTTAACCATGGCCTCCATACAGCTTTGGAATCTCCTGCAACTCTTCTGGATGGTCTCCTTGTTTAAGTTGGTGAATGCTGCCATAATACTTGCCTTCAGTTCATCTTTGATGTTACAAGGAGTTTTCTTGGTCTTGCACCCAAATGAGCCGCACACATAATAATGAAAGTGATTGCAGTTTGGGGAGTTAGGTGGCCAGATGTAAGGTGTGATGTGGTTGCAGAAATTGTCTGACAGCCATAGGGTCTTCCAGCAGCCACCCTCTTGGCAAGTGCAGCACTACCTCCTCAACTTCTAAAGGAATTAGATGTAAGCTTTTGTGTTGAGTTTGAGGCCCTCACCAACAAATTCAGCAGTTCTTTTCTTATCAGAATGATCAGCATTACTTTTCCAAGCTGCCATACCTTCATAATCACCATTAGACTCATCCAACTCTTTCCAAATCCTCTGCACTGTCCTCAGACTGACACTGAAACACTCTGAAATGTTGGTATTGGAGCTTCTGGCACAAAATGCCAAGCAGTACAGCATGCTGTTCCTAAATTCCAGTGAATTACATCATGGTTCTTTTTTTCTCACAGATGGTGCCCAACTAACCCTACTATACTATGCAGTTGACAAAATCAAAAACAAACAACACACATGCACAAAACTAATAATATAAAATGGTGACAATTTACCCATTGCACCCTGTATATACATTTGTGGACAGAATTATTCACCCTGACTTCCTTAAGTACAAATAAAGCTGTAATACATCAAATTTTCATGGAGACTACATTTGCTTTTTTTCACAAATGATGAAATAATGGATTTAAAAGAATGTGCAGTGATGTCAACAAAATAATTTTAATCTCAAACAATAATACATAAAAACATCAAAAAAACATTCAATGGAGTTTAGGTCAGGACTTTTTGTGGGGTATGGCAATACCTTAAATTTTGCTGCCCTCTAAGTATTTTGTAACAATCCGTGCTGTCTGTTTTGGGTCATTGTCATATTGGAACATTCAGTGACACCCCAAAGGCAGTTTCCATGAACTTCTTTTTATATTATTTTTAAGAATAGCTAAATACTGCTCTTTATCCATGATACTCTGTACTCTCACTACTTCTCCTGGTTGAGAAGTAGCAAAACATCCCCAGAGCAGAATGCTCCAACCACTGTACTTAATTGTAGGGAGGGTATATTTGTTTTTCATTCACTTTCCTTTCATGTGACCAAATAATTCTAGTTTGGTTTCATCTGACCATAAAACAGAGTTCCAATATTTACTCCCATATTCTAGATGGCTTCTAGCATAAACTAATCTGCATTTTAAGTTTAACCTTAAGCAAGGAAGTTTTCTTGGGTGACAGGCTTCAAGTCCTGCTTGATGAAAGCATCTATTGACTGTCTTCATTGATACATTCAACCCTGATGTATTTACATCATTGATAATGTCCTTTGTTGTTAACAATTTTCCTTTTGATTCTCTCAGAAATGGTTTTCTGCCAGTTCTTTATTTATTTAATTTATTCTCAATACAATGAGTCTTGTTGCACTCCCTGATAATGCTATGAATTGTTGATTTACAAACATTTAAATGCTTGGAAAGTGATCTATATCAATCACCTTGTTTGTATGCATCAACTATCTTCATTCTGAGTTTCTTGTTAAGTTCAGCCATCTTGGCTATGGCTGCAGAATGAATGAATTACCATGGTACGTTGCTTTCACATACTGCCTTCTTCATTACCTTTTTAGAATGTTACAGAATCAGGTCAATACTATATCATTTTCAAAGGGTGTTTGTATAAATTGTTAAATTAAGAAAAAAAACATTACAATTGCCATAGAGAAATATTATTTCATGATTTCCATAAGCTGAGTGAATAGTTTTAGACTGCACCAATTTTTAAAAAAATCTATAACTATGAATATAATACATCATAACTATAAAAAAATTCATGAATTTCAAAACTAAATACAGAAATAACTATTTATGGTCAATTCAGTAAATACTTGCAAATATTTGCATTTACATAGAAAATATGCTAATATTTAGTGGGGGCATGTAATTCTGTCCACAACTGTATATAAAAATATTCAGGATCATCAGATTGTAATAAGCTTTACAATATATGATTAGTAAATACAGTTTTACTTAGCAATATTTTCTAAGAGTTATCATATTGAAAATGAATTTTAAATGATTTAAAAACTTTGTAAACTATTCAATTTACAATTCTAAAAAAAATGAAAACAAATCTTGTAAAAATTCATTTTTCATCAAAAATTTTTGTTTTATTTCAGACAATAGTATCTTTATATATTAAGACAGGATCTGATTTTGAAATTAAAAAATCAAAAAAAAAATCAGTGATTTAAATTTGTCAAGGAATTCTGTTTTAAAACTAATGTAGTCACTAAAAATGATCATATTGAACTTCTCAAGTTTTCATAAAATTAAGTAAGTGCAGGGTAACATATGTAGAAAAAATATCTTTACCAAAATTTCATAAAATAAAAAAAATAAAAAAATTTTCAGACATAATTTCATTCACGAATAAGTCCTGAAAATTTCATTAAAATCTGAGAATTATTTCATTTTTGCAAGAATTTCCAAATTAATGTGTGTCACTAAAAAAAAAAGAGGCTAAAATTTGCTATGCTAAAAGTTAGTACAACTGCTGATGCAAGAAAAACAAGTTTTTTCAATCAAAATTTTGAATTTTCAAAAAAGGAGTAAAATAGTTGATTAAATATTAAAAAAATACTCTGATCCTTTTTAACAAGGATTTTGATAAGACTATGTTTTCATTACATTTGGAACATGTTTTCATTGTAGTATGCTGGCTTTTTAGCATTCTTGTGGAGATACTTTTAATCCTTTAGCATTCAATTAAAGCTTAAAATAAAATGAAAGCCTTTTCCTTTTTAAAAATTCATTTTAAACCTTATGTATACTGAATTAGTGGAGGTACCTATTTTTAAGTAAATAAAGATAAAAATCCGTTTTGAAAGCTATAAAATTTTAAAAAATACATGAATTTTGTAGGAACAAATTTAAGTTTCTTAAAAATAATGTTTACTTTATTAAGTCTCAGTTATTGAAAGGAATTATTTTTGTTTATATAGCATACTATTTAAACAAAAATAAAACTTTTCAATAACCGAGACTAACAAATGATTTTATGGATTAAAAAATTATTATAAAAACAAATTGTTGTAATTTAACTGCCTCACCACAAAGACAATTTGTGACACAACTTCAATTTTTTATGTGAAGAAATCAAATTTGACATTGGCAGGAATTCCATACATTCATTTTTTTTTTTTTTTTTCTTTTTTATAAATTAAAGAAATAAGAATAAAAATGGTCTTAAAAGAGAATCTGGCAGAACAACATTGCGAATTAATTCTATGTTTATATTACATAATTTTGATTATAATTATTAAATTTATAATATTAAATGGGTGAACTAACAATGTTTTAAAAGAAATTAAAAATAAAAATTTTATTTTGAACTGAAACAGATTTTAAACTAGCAAACTTTATGGTAAGTTCAAGAACCGAGTAGAAACCAGCACATTTTTTTTTTTTTTTTTTTTTTTAAAAAACACAAGTAAAATAAATTTACATCATACTTAGGTGTTATGATCTATAGAACTTAGTTTTGCTGATAATTTAAAATCAATAGATATTTATATTTTTTTTATCATTGGTACCAGGAGTGGAAAATTAAGTTTTAAACAAAATAAAATCCTAAGAATCATTTCTGGAATTGGAAATTAGGTTAAAAATTCTGATTCTGATGCCAATTCCAATACCCCCAAAAGTCCCAATATTTCGGATTCTTGATTCCAATTAATCGTCCCATCACTATATATATATAAAAATTAATATGTATTTGGGCAGCAACCTTTCTTTCAAGCATATTTCAATGAAAATGGCTGACTATTATTGAGTTTATTCCAGCAGTCTAACATGTTTTTGTTTTTTCAGGGGTTAAAGAATACAGGAACTGTCCATAGTTATAATTGCTCCAAGCACATTTGGCTAGTTCTATAGCCATTACCAAGGAGGCAATAGAGTGTCCGATATAGGTCACTGGTTTTTGACAAGTAACCTCTTGTACTGGGCATTGGAATTGGTACACTATATTGGTCACCACTTTGGTAGGTTCATTTCAGTTGGTGACAAGGTTTGCAGTTTTCCATTTTCTATAATATATTATGAACTTTATACATTTGGGGGGGGGGTTACAGCAGAAATATGGTGTTTAATGAGTTTCCTTACAGCAAATTCATCCTGCTTATAATTATTGTGCATCTGGTTGCAGTAAAACATGTTGATGTTTTGTGGTGTTTTATTTTTGTTACTGGCATTGTATATTATTTGTAAGAATAATTTTATTTGCTTATTAATAATGTAGTTGGGAAAAGTATTGTTGACTGGCGTTTTATGTTTTAGTTTGCTTAGAAATATTCTTTGGGAAGAGGAATTTTAGTATGTTCTATTTACGAAGTTTGTTATCACTGCGATTTTATATCTTTCCGGACATTGGCTATTAAAAAACAAGAGATTATAGTAGTGAGTAAGTGGTAAATTCATTGGATTTTAGATCTAACTCAACATAGAGAAATGGGATTTTTTTATGTACCATGTGAATTTTAGTGTTAAGGTTTTTCAAAATTCGATTTTAGGTTTGCGATTTCATCTTTATTTTTTATCAAAATGAAGATGTCATCCACATACCTTGTGTAGATTTCAGGTTGTTTTAAATACATTGTTTTCAATGTAGAAAAAATAAAAGTCAGCGAAAGCAGCACCTAAAGGGTTTCCCATGCTAACACCATTACACTGGATATATATGTTACTATTATGTTCATAGAATGGAGCTTTCGTGGTACAAGTAAGGAGTAGTTTTTGGAGGATAGTGGGTCGGATGTTTGTAAATTCACTAATTATGCTGATTGTTTCTTCAACTGCGACATTGGAAAAGAGGTTTTTGACATTCTTCTATTGGATTTGCTGCTTTCAAGTTGTGGAGGAAGTCATTAGTTGATGTTATGCTGTAGTTGTTGGGTGTGCATAGACAAATTATATAGTTGAGGGTTTTTGATATTTGGTATACAGGTGTAGCTATTTGGGATATGATAGGTTGGAGAGGAAAACCTGGTTTATATTTTTTTTTTACATTACCATACATATATCCCAACTATTTTCTTGATTTTGAAGCTAACTCAATAAAAGATTAAATAAATCTTTCTTGTTGACCATTTTCAATGAAATATATATATATATATATATATATATATATATATATATATATATATATATATAGTGTGTTATCATATAAATATATATAAGGATTTTTTCAGGAAACTTCAAATAAAAGTTTGTTTATTTATTTTTTATTTTTTTAAGTAGGTACCTCCACAAAAATGCTAAAAAATCAGGTATACAGTAGTGCAAAACAGTTTTATTGTCAAAATCTTTATGTTATTAAGAGGAAGGATCATCAAACTATTTTTGTAATATTTAATTCAGTTTTTTTACTCCTTTTAAGAACATTAAAAATTTTGATTAAAAAAAATTGTTTTCCATGCGTCAGCAGTTGTACTAACCTTTAGCATAACAAATTTTAGCTTCTTTTTTGTAGTGAGACACATCAATTTGGAAATTCTTGCAAAAATGAAATAATTCTTGAATATTAATGAAATTTTCAGGACTCATTCACAAATTAATTAGTTTTGAAATTTTGTTTTAGAAAATCTTGGTAAAAATACTTTTTTTTAACACATGCTACCCTGCACTTACTTAATTTTATGAAAACGTGAGGAGGTCAATGTGGTAATTTTTAGTGATTATATTAATTAAGAGCAGAATTCTTTGAAGAATTTAAATCACAAATTTTTTTTTTTCAAAATTGGACCCCATCCTACCTAAAATCTGTTCTGAATTGAAAAAATAAAATATCACAATAAAATTAAAACAGAGTCTGTCTATATTTCTGAGATGAGGTATTATGTACAGTATTTACATTAGTCGGACTATTGTCCTCATCTTTGTCGCCATATTTGTCACAACGTTTCGGCCGTTGTACGCTCCGGCCTTCTTCAGGTGGTTGGAATTTTGAACCAAACTCTTTATTTCTATCACTGGGGTAGACTGTTCTAGTTCCACGAGCCATGTTTGATGGATGTCAGTTATCAGTTATCTCCTGGTAATTTTCCCTCTGAAAGTTCTCCACTGCCTGAACCGGGTATTGAACTCACACTCTTTGGGTCAGTCACTGGATCTAACCAATGCCTTTATCCACTGTACCATGTGTCCTTGAGGACATCTGGGTATGAATTTCTGAGTATTATAAACCTAATTTTTCAGCAACCATTTTTTTTACCAGTACTCATATTGCAATTTTGCTCTTATCATTTTATGTTTTTACCAGATCTCATATTGCAACTTTTTTTTTTTTTGTTATCATTGCTGTTCTCTGGCACTCCTTAAAAAAGTTGCAATATGAGATCTGGTAAAAACATGCAATGATAACAGCAAAATTGCAATATGAGTACTGGTAAAAAATGGTTATATCGTATTACGATATATATATCGTATTACGATATATATATCGTATTACGATTATATATATATATATATATCGTATTACGATTATATATATATATATATCGTATTACGATTATATATATATATATATATATATATATATATATATATCGTATTAT
>OZ038477.1:95831965-95984465 GCA_964036315.1 Acanthosepion esculentum | reverse complement strand
AACTCCACAAACTGAAATCCCCTTGATTATTGTGTGTAAGGAGCAGTTTATTTTTTGGCGATTTTTTGAACAAATTTACTATTTAGTATTTCAAGATATATTTATTAAATTATAAAAAATATCTTCGAATGGGATGTCAGTGTTATTTTCATTTTTGTATAATTTAGACAATTTATCCATCGTACTCTGTATATAGTGTGTTATGAGATATATATATCTATGTAGTAAATGCGAATGTCATTGTCACCGTGTCACACTTTTTCAAATAAAGGAACACAATTCTCTAACTTTCAGTAGCTCATGTTACAGGAATTTGGATTCCCAAGTTTTCATTACTGCAATTGTTTTCGGCAATTTTTTATGTGAATTTTTACTACAAATTTTTTGTGTATGATAATTTGGAAATAAATTTGGTAATAATCAAAATTAATTGTGAAATCCAACAAAAGTCATCCATGAAGCAAAAATAGTTTGTTTGGAAAGTAAGGACCTATGTACATCAAATTGTCTTTAGATTAAGTGGCAGCAGAAGAATTATTGTTAAACTTTTGAAATGCAAGCTTAAATATTAATGCAATACTTAAACGCAGTGTTCAACAGAGTTCTTCTGTAGTTTATTGTTGCTTATTACATCTACTCCTCTGTACCTAATGAGATGAATATATATATATATATATATATATATATATATATATATATATATATATATATATATGTATATGTGTGTAGTATGTGTGTGTTTATATATGCTGTTACTATGATATATAGTAATTTTTTTTTTTTTACTCAATTCATCCCATCACCCCAAAGGAAGGCAATAATGCCACCAAACTTGCAAAGGGCTACTGAGAGTGAAAGATAATGGAAAAGACTTTCAAAGGGACTAGAGAACCAATCCTAAAAAGGAATCAATGGACAAATCCCTATTCTTGTTAATAAGACTGCGGAGGAGTGTGCACGGGATAATAACGTAATCTAACTACCTCTATTGTGGAAATATAAATAAAATAAATAAATATTAAATACAATTTCTGAGTTTAGGAGACATTAAAATTAGAAGTTGTTGAAGTAGACTTTAGAAGGAACCAAAATCCCAATCCTAAACAGGAAATAAGGAATAAACCTTTACTCCTGTTCAAAAGACCAGGGAGGAATGTGTATATTTTTATATATTACTATGATATATAGTTGCCAAAGAACTCAATCAGTGCTTATTGGGTTATGCATGTAATACCACTGTTGAATAGGTAAATTATTATTCAAATCATGTCAAGTAATATAAATTTATGTTTCTATATCCATCAATATTGAAGGGTTTTTAAAACAGATGAAAATCCCCATACTGATGTGAAGAGGATATAAGTAGCTTCTCTATGTCTCTTTCAGGTGAAATCATTTCATATCATTTATATGTTGTATAATTTTTCATTTTTAAAACATTTTGTCAGACCAAGAAAATCGAAAGAAAAAAAAAATTGAATAAAATCATTTGAATAAAATTATGAAATTTATTTTATTCAAATGATTAACCGGAATTAATTATATTCTGGGCTCTCCAAGTACCTGAATTTTTCACTCTCAAAAGTAACTTTTTGAAAAATTATGCTAGAGAGATATTTAAAGAAACAACTTTGTATTGAAATATTCATTATCATTTCAATATGCTGTTTTTATATTGTTTAGACTCAAGAGTATTCAGTAGAAATATATTAATCATTTGGTTCCACAGAGAAATTCAGTCAAAATGTTTTCTTTAATTTGACAATATGATATTTCTTTCTGTAATAAAAAGAATGCTAAAAGGTAATTTCAAACTTGGTAAAAGTGGTGTTCTTATATGAGAGCTTGTACAATTTTGAAAAGAAACAAAAATTTTAAAATTACCTCTAGTTGGATAAACATTATATAATTTCACCATAAAGTAGTCAGAAGAATTCTAACAATATGATTTTAATCTAACAATTAGCTGCAATAATTAGTGCACATTCTGAGTAGAGAGAAAGGATAGATTAATGAACTTACACAAACCAGATTACACAATTCTAGATGATATCAAATTTAATAAAAAATCAAGGAAAATAACTGATATTTTTGCAAGATAAAAAGACATTGTTTCATATAAATTTCATTTCTGTAAATTCAAATCTTGAAAATTTAGTGGGTATGATGACAATCATTATTTTCTTGTAACATGATAAAGCTTGAACTAAATTTAATATGAAACAACTCATTCTTAAGAATATTAATTCAATTATTTAAGGAAGAGTAATGTTAGCTAACACTTTCACCCCGGCCCCTCAACCTCCGACGTCTTGGGGTGTCTACTCGGTCTTAACTGAACTTAAGGGAGTGACTGTAGGTCCCCTGAGCATCCGTAGCCCATTTGACCGGTCCACTGGTTTAATCCCGCTTCCTGCTCATGTTGTGTTTGGTTTGATCCAGAAAGCAGAAGTGATCTTCATCCATTCACGGTTGACTGAAGATGTAGACATGGCTGGAGAGTCTGTGCTAAGAAATTTAGAATGCACCAAAAAAAATATATATCTGCAGAAAGCCAGACAAACAACTATTCAATGGTTGAATTGTTAATGTCTTTTATATAGCAGAAAAGAATAGTATGGAAAAGAAACGGGTTACAGAAAAGAAAAGTAATTGACGTAAAAACTCATACACTGGATTCTAGACAGAGAGAGAGTAGGTTGTGATTAACTTGTTGTTAAATCGTCTCAGAACGATATACAACTCTTGCAATGGAGAGATAAAGATTTCTGTGCGCGGCTTAAAGTTTATAGTTGCGTTCCTCCTCGGCAGTAGTAACAGTAGTAGTAATCTTCGTGGTAGCAGAAGCAGCGATACTTATATCAACAGTACATGTTAGCGGATGCTTCATTCCAATCTCTGACATCACTTCCTCTCCCTCTAGAGTCTCCAACTCAACTCTCCACTGTCTCTCTCTTCCGTCTGCAAGGAGATGGAGAGAATAATGTATCTTGCTCGGGCCAAATTCTCTCTTCTCCAAGAATTATCTCCAGTCTCTTGTATATGAACGATGATCAACAAAACAAAAGAAAATACTTTGTGTAATTTCGTTAAAGGAGAGGGGTGGCTTGTTTGACGTTTCTGTTCCCAGTGGTAGTAATAATAGTAGCAGTAGTAGTCTTAGATGTTGGAGGAGTAATTTGCTTCTTCGTTCTTATATCAACAGCACATGTTAGCGGGTGTTTTGTTCCAATCTCTGACGTCACTTTCATACTTCTTCGAGCCTTCAATTCAACTCTGCTCACTTTGAACCTCCGACATCTCCCAACCAAGCTCGACTGCACTCGAAGACAGATGAGCCAAAAACTACCACTTTTTTCAGCATAACTATGCATTTATATAAATAAACCTGGCTGGTCATAATCAACCCTTGGCCCTACTACTTCGCACGCGACTATCACGAGTTCTGGCTACTTTCAACCAAAATCATGTGAATTCCCATTTCCTCTAAGTTCTATTTATAATTTTAACTGATAAAAATTATTTCGACCATTTCCATTGTCTTTCTAATGACCCAATTCCAAATGTGTACAACTCCTGTCTTAGATCAGATTTTCCATCAGTAAACAAAAATGCTCTGTCTAATTTTGCTACTCAGATTCACTCCAATTTCAATAAAATATATATATATATATATATATATATATATATATGTGTGTGTGTGTCTGTGTGTGTCCCCCGCCCGACTCTCTTCACTGTCACAGCTGTTTCTTTATAAGGAAACATTTGGCATTCATTAACCAAGCAGTCAGTACTGCTTATGGTTGAAATTTAGAAAATATCTATCTTAAAACAATTTTTCATGTCAATAGATTTCTCAAGTCCAGTAACTGATATTACTCTTTCCAATAGTGACAGGGACTTTCTTCCTAACCTTTTGTTTGAAGTATCATGAAATATCAACATCTTGATTATGTTATTTTTTTTTTGAGTTTCATGTATTAGTTGTTGCTTTTGTTGAAAGTCAAGTGATGTGATTTCTGTTATTTGGTACAGAAAGAGAGAATCCAATTATTGAAATAGTAGAAAAGAATGAGGAGAAGAGGAAATATTTTTGTTTTGGTCTTTTATCATGTGACATCAAAAACAGAATCAGTTAAACTAAACAGTGAAAAGAAGGTTTTGCAATCTTGTGAGTCTTCAGCTGAACTGGCATTCTGAGATGAAGATAACTTACTAAACTACTTTAAAGAGCTGGCATATGCTACATTTCTTAAAGGGTTTCATGATTAGCTGTGACATTCACAAGGATATTTACATGGAATAGTTAGAATGTCAAGCCTACAGGTAGGAAGAAAAATATCTGTGGTAAGTGGTGACACACACACACACACACACACACACACACACACACAAAGAGTGTAGCTTAGAAGCAGAGAAAACATAGATGAGAGGATGTGCCTGACATTCCGACATTCAGGCAGTTAGGTGAACTAAATAAATGTTGTCCAGGCAGCCATCAATGTCAGTTGACAAATCATTAATTGCTGCACTTCACAATCATTACCAAACTCATGAACAAAGCTGCTTTCATTAAAACTTTCAAACCTTCCCATGTTTATAGGAAAACAGTTAAAGCTAAATGATATTCACATCTTACTCATTTAATCGGTTTCTTTTCTACTCACTTAAATAATTGCAACAATTTATTTTGTTTTTACTTTATTTAAAGATTACTGAATAGGATTTTGACACAAGCATTTAGGGGATTTTACAGTAGTAAACACTATATTCTGTTTCCAGATTGGAGGGGTATCATTTTATTGTGAACAAGATTGTTCTTTAGAGCTTTTATGAACATCAAACTAGAAGAGAGGCTATAATTTCTCATGGCATTAAATCTCATCAAAAACATTGAAAGGTTTTCAAGTGAAAGGGAAATGATTAAAGCTTTTCCACTACAACTTGTTATACTCATAGTTTTTGTTAATAAACATAATTAAAAATATCCAAAGTATTTAGTCAATTTAATAATAAATAACAATGTTAATTTTCCTGTGGATTTCTATAACTATTAGTATTGTTGATTTTAAAATTCAATGAACTGACTAATCACAATAAAGATATGTGAAAAACCTGTCTCTATCTAGGTGGCTAATTGAAAACCATTGCTCAAAATACGGCAAAATCAGATTCAGATTTTATATCAAAACCAACTGGAATTGATTTGCTCAATTTTCTTTTGATATGTGCAATTTTCTGCTCATCCATACAAAGAGGTAATTAAAGCAGCAAATATTCAGATAAAATATGGTAAGATTAAAATATTTATTTTTTTAATTAAATTTACTCAGCAATAAGGCACCTGCCATAGTATGATGTTTAATAATTGTGACTCCCATTTCATTTGTCTGTTTTTCACCAAGTACTCCCCATTATCGTGGCACTGTGCCATGCTAAGCAAATCTTAATAAATAACAATGTTATGCAGTAACCAAGTGTGTAAATAAAATATATTTAATATTCGAGATGATTTTGTGAGACCAGTGTTGTCAAAAATTACTAAGTGATGATGGATAATGTTCATGTCACAATATATTTGTCAGTAACTCACTCTTCAGGAGGCTACATACTATAACAGTGTATTGAAAGCTGCAGTTAAGCCTATTTGAGAAGACTACACAGAGTCATTATCATCACATTCCACAAGTGGAAGAGTTAGAAGACTGTTCCGCCTCCTAATTAACTAAAGTTTTTCCCTTTTTACCAAGGTGTTTATACTTGATAACTGCATAAGCCAACCATAGCATTTTCACATTACAAGTTAACAAAACAAGCATTAACATCTTTAAATTATGAAATTGCTTTTAGATAAACACTTGTAGCACAAAAATATATTAAATATTAATTTGGAACACTTCTGCAGCTATTCAAATTTTATTTAACATTAAATGTGTTAAAAAATATAAATTATATAGGAATTATTTTAGACATGGTTAAAACCATGTAATTTTATTTTTTTAATATAATACTAGCAATGATACCTGGCATTGTGCAGGCCAAATTCTTTTCTTTTACTCTATTTAATGATGTCTCAATCTTCTGCCCTATTCATTTCATTTCCATTAGGACTTGAACTTGTGACCATTTGGTTACTATGTCATCCCTCTTACCATTGTTCCATGTTGCCTACATGTTATTATATATGGAACAAACTACTACCAAAATATTTAAAGTTATCAAACGGTTTTAATTATGCCAATTTTTGCTAATAACATTTGTAGCATAAACAAATCTTTAAGTTGGCCAATATAGAGGACATGCTGGTAATTATGAAGCAACAACATTTATTTGATGTGACAGTTTTATGTAATACTAGCAGCATGGCCTGGCGTTGCCCGTGCTTGATTCAAAAATCGTACGACTCATACAGCAATCGCTATCACTTGACTTAAAATATTTTTGCCCTTCCTTGCCTTTAAAGGAGTGCCCTTTGTCGTGCTAATGTTGCTATATGCCTTACTTCTTGCCTATCTCACACTGTGAATTTTTCTAAGCTCTATACTAAACATTAAATCTGTTACGAAAAAAGAACTAAACAAAATGAACACAAAACGATCAGCTTTAAAAAAAGGACTTGTAACTGGAAAAACCGAATGAAAAAAGAATGTTAACAACAAATACTTTTTCACACCCAACCCAGTTCTGCGCAATCAGAATCAACGTTGAGTTTAAGCAAGCGAATCAGCCAATAGGAGTAAAGTGCCATGCAGATTTAAATTTTTCCCACTTGTGACAAATGCAGCTATCAATTTTTTTTGCATGCTAGCATGCTAGTTAACATTCGTGTCAGTCAGCTGTTGGCTCTCATGCTGGCCAATAAAATCTTCCTGCCTATTCGTGACAGCCAGCTATAGGCTCTCACTCTGGCCAGTAGAAAATGGCCACAAACTACAGGAAAACTGCCGTAGAAGCATGAAAACAATTGATTATTTCCACTATTGATGGGAGTTGGGAAATTCAAAGTCGGTCTTGGACTTCCCGCTAACTTGGAGCGTGTGCATGTAAATTTTGGTGCAAATCCGTCAAAAATTGCGACCGTGCATTCGTTACACGCACACATCCTGCCATTTATAGATAGAGATTTTATGCAAACAACCAATTTATATATTTTTAGGGTTTTGAGTGGACATGGATATTAAATTATATAGTGCTAATATTTTAGTTCTAAAATAGTGCAAAAATGAGAAATTACTTATAAACTGATAGATCTGTTAAAGATATACACATTCATATTACAGATTTGTAACTATTTTTACTTAAATAATTTAAAACTGATATTAAATGTCGATCATAGATTCTAATCTGTTAACATAATAGAACAAAGTTTGTTTCCACCCCCCACTTTCACATTAATCTATGCATTTCTTCTCTTCCAATTTTCATAGAAAAGGATTTAAATATTAATAACTAATATCTTTACTGATAGCTATAAACACTAACAGGAAACAGTACCCCACCTACATAAAATTTTGACACCAACATATTTTATCAAAGAGCAAATGGTTTGTATAAAAAAAACAAAAAAAAACTTGAAATATTGATTTCACTTTCTTTCTTTCTCTCACACATACACATTCTTCAGAAACACTTGACAAACTTGATAGTAAATTACAAGTACGTCTATATTTCTGAGATGAGGTATTATGTACAGTATTTACATTAGTCGGACTATTGTCCTCATCTTTGTCGCCATATTTGTCACAACGTTTCGGCCGTTGTAAGCTCTGGCCTTCTTCAGGTGGTTGGAATTTCGAACCGAACCCTTTATTTCGATCACTGGGGTAGACTGTTCTAGTTCCACGAGCCATGTTTGATGGATGTCAGTTATCAGTTATCTCCTGGTAATTTTCCCTCTGAAAGTTCTCCACTGCCTGAACCGGGTATTGAACTCACACTCTTTGGGTCTGTCACTGGATCTAACCAACGCCTTTATCCACTGTGCCATGTGTCCTTGAGGAAAATTACCAGGAGATAACTGATAACTGACATCCATCAAACATGGCTCGTGGAACTAGAACAGTCTACCCCAGTGATCGAAATAAAGGGTTCGGTTCGAAATTCCAACCACCTGAAGAAGGCCGGAGCGTACAACGGCCGAAACGTTGTGACAAATATGGCGACAAAGATGAGGACAATATTCCGACTAATGTAAATACTGTAAATTACAAGTAGTCGCCTACTTGTAATTTAAAGTAAAATTAATCTCTAACAAAAGTTGTCTATGAAATTTATATCCCCATTAATAACAAGTCTGAAAAAGCATAATTATATAGATTTATGCTTTGTTAATACTAAAATAGTTAAAATACAATATGGTACACTTATACATGTAAATTATGTTTTTAATATAAGCAAGATTGATTTATGCAGAAAAATTAAAGATTAAAAAAAACTTAACTTTTCTGTTAAAAAACAATATTTTTCTTTTCAAAAACTCAAAAACTTGTATTATTGATATTTATATGACAATAAAGAGATGCTAATAGGAATGGGCATCTAATGGCATGCATGTGAGAAATTAACAAATCAGCTATTCCCCACCCCCACCATTTTACCAAACTGTTGTCTAAACAAGCATTGTCTTTATTAGTCATCAGTTGTCATAAGCATCTATTAATTATAGGTACCAAAAAAACAAAAACCAATATGTAAGGTTAAAATGCATTTTAAAAATTTGAAAAATCTTTTTTGAAGCTTTTATTTTACTTTTAATTCCAAGCTAATCGATTAAATTTAATATTCCCAATAAGCAAAATACTTTGATGTAGTTAAAACAGAATTTAAAACTTTTTTCTACTTAGTAAAATCTATAAATTCGTCCATATTGACAGATTTGTTAACACAACATAATTCTCATAATTTTTTTTAATTATGAGAATTATGTTGTGTTAACAATCTTTCAAAAATAAAATAAATTTTTCTGAAACACTATTTGAGAAAACTTACCTGATTTAAAGTTTAATTAATCTGAATTGAAACAAATATTCCTTTTAGTTTAAAATGTCACAGAAAAGCATATTTTTTTTAAGATGGAGGTGCTTTTTTGGCATGATGAGAGATTTATTGACAGCCTGATGTTTGGGGAATTTAAATAAGGGGGATATAATTGAAGAAAAATTACTTGAATACAACATGAATGCCTTTTTTTCTCAACTACCCAGTAATCTTAAAATTTTAAATGTTTTTAAGTATTCTAATATTTTATTGAATCTTCAGTACTTTGGCTTTATAGTATTACTTAAGAAAATGCTTTTTGAGGAAATGTTAAAAAATTACCAATAAATTTTAAATTTACTAAAAGTACTGCTCTTATTTTCTGATAATGTTGTTTATGGACATCTGTATTTACAAAATGAACATGTTTATACACACATAAAAAAATTCACAATTCTTTTTAAAATACTGTGGGGGAGGGTCATTGAGTTTTCCATTTATAATTAGTAAATACAATATCACTTGACTGCTACAAATTAGTACAAAATTTTAAAAGATTTAAAAAGTTCATAAATTATTCTAATTAACATTAAAAAAAAAAAAAAAAAAAAAAAATTGTAAAAATTTATTATTTATGAAAAGAATTAAAAGCCTTTCTGATTAAATAGTGTCTTGGTTTTATTGTATTCTTATGATTCTGGGCAAATTTTCTGTAACCAGGAGTTTTGTTTGACAAAAAATTTAATGAATTAAATTCTCCATAAATTTGTCTTTATAATATAAACATTTATTAAGTCATGGAAAAAAGAATTTCTCAAAATAAAATGAGTAGAGAGTAACAGATGTTAAAAAAAAATTAAAAAATTAAAAAAAGTAATAAATAAAAAAAAATAAAAAATTGTTGTAAAGATTTTCTAAAAAGTAAATTTTTTCAAAAATAATTTAATTCTGAATAAATTTTGAAAGTTTCATTTAAAATTCAACAATTATCAGATTTTTGTCAGAATTTACAAATCAATGTGTTTTTCACTGCAAAAAGATATTCAAATTTCCTGTAGAAATTTAAGGTCCCACTTGGTTACCAGAAAAATGATATTTTTAACCAACATTTCAAACTTCTATAAAAATAGGATAAAAATTTTTTTTTTTAAATTTCAATAATAAAAAAAAAATCTTTTGATCTTCCCTCTTAATGATAACACAAAAATTTTGATGGTATTTTATTTTTAATATGTTTTGGGCAATTTTTTTTGCCATTTTAGCAAATTTGGGGAGGTATGTATATTATTATAAATAAATTACCCTAATATATGACCATTCACTGAAAAAACAAAAACCTAATAAAGGAAAATTTGTCTGAAATTTGAATTCAAAAGGCATATAAGCTTTACAAGCTCTTATAGTATTTTTTTTTGTAGGTGATAATATTCTTAGCTTGCTAATATGTCCAGGTCAAATGAATTTATTAGCTGTTAAGTTCTGATGTACTTAAGAGTTGAATAGTTCTCAAACTAATTCAATAGTATTCTAATTTTATTTTACTGCACATTCTTATTCAGTTTTAAGTGAAAGAACATATTTGTTGGGATTGTCAAAATACTGATAATGTAAACAAAACAAATTTCAAATAACTAGCAGTGTAAATACTGGGATGGATTATGAGTGACTTTCCATGCAATGTGGGTAGATGTCTTTAAGAGGAACATAAATAATAACAATTTTTGTTATTTATTATTTCTATTAAAATGAAACAATAATATAATTAAAAAAGAAACATTTAAATCCATTCCAAATTTTCATTAAATTTTTCCCCTCCCCCTCAGTTTTAACCATAACTAGACAACATTGTTAATTTCATCTTAATTAGATTTACTTTGGATATTTTCTAAAATGTGGCCTCATATTCTAAGTAAACACTTCTAAAAACTTTATGAGTTTATAATTCAGTTTTCACATAATAAATCAGTTCTTATTTGCAGAAATATAAATTAAATTTCTGCTATAGGTATAGCTGATATTAAATTGAAGACATAACCAAGTCAGCCAATATAGCAGAACTTCCTTAGACACCAAGTGCTTTCATCACTGCAATTTCATTGCCTACATATATGAACCAACCTATTTAACAATTTGAGCAACTTTATGGCTATCTTATGATGCTATAGACAAAGATAAAATATACATATTTGACTTCAAAAATATTTGAAGAATATTATTTGAATGAGAATCTGTATCAATAACTCTTGGATTTTCATCAAATTCCTTTAAAAATTATTTCAAATATGTCAATGTGAAAGGTTCCTTCTCTCTATTTAGAATGGCTGAGATTTTCTCAAGAATTATCAAAGCAAAATTTAAAAAAAAATATCACTAACTTTTCTATCAAAACCCTTAAACATTTTATTTACATTAAACATACATGCAAAAAAGCATTTCCAGTTTTTGAATGTAAGCCCTTTGGACTTGCAGGTGGCAAGAATTGATTCTTAAATTTTTGTTGTTTTTATTCTTTCATTTATTTTGTGTTATTCTTGAAATTTTTCTTTTGGTAAAAAAAAAAACAACATTTTCTTGTAATCATAAATCATGTGTTTCACTTTCATATCAACTAAAAAGAGTTTTCTTGATTTTGATGTGTTTACTTCTTTTAAAAGGGGGATTGATTTCCTGGCATTTCATATCAACAAGAAAATAACATAAAAAAAACAAAAGGCAGCAAGTCTGAAACAGTATTTTAAATAGAAAGTGAAAATAAGTTTTGAGAATAGCTTCATGTGATGGAAAGTATTGAATTCTCAAAATCTGAATTTCATTATTTATAAGTAGCTACTATCACTGAAATTATGAATGTTCATATTTAGGAAATTATTTAGAAGAAATAAAAAAGAAGACATTGCAGTTAAAGAAACAGTAAAATCCCAAATCTCACAAAGTAGATTGTAGCATTTTTCACTAACTTTTACATTAATTTAAAACTTCAATAATATTTAACTATTTGTTTCCAATTGAACAATCTTGTATATTAAGTACTGCTCAACACCAAGTTACTTTCAAATACTGTTTAAAAATAGTAACATGATGAATATGGTTTTCATAATTGTTATTAACATTTTCAATAATTTGAGAAAATTTTAGCACAAAGTAGATTGGATATATAAATAAAATATAAAAGGAGAAAATAAACTTGTTAGTATGCATTCTCTAAGGGTATGAAATGTTCAATCTAAAATATTTACTTATTTCTCATGACATAGAAAGAACCAGGCAGTTTTAAAACACAAAGCCTAATGATGTTAGAAACTTTCTATATTAGAAACACTAAAATGTGAAATTGATTTCAAGAGCAAATGTTTACATTATATATAAATCCTTATCAACTAATGTTTCTTGTGTTATTGATGAGCCACAAATTGTTTCTTTTTCTTATGGCATACATACTAAAATATATTAAAAAATAGTTTTTAGATATTTGTTGCAATAAATTATAAGCAAATACAAATAAACTGTCACTACAGAAACAATAAGTCATAATGCATTTAAAGATTTAAAAATTCACATGAACTCAAATAGTAGATAAAGAAAAAGTATTCATAGGGGTTTTCTTTTTAAAGATGAAAATCAGGAATGTCTACAGATTGGAATAGTTGTTCACATTTTTTTAAATTGATTTCCTTCATTTTTGCACATTTCAAATAAATCAATATGAAAGGATATATTCCATTTTGAGTGAATAAGATTCTCAAAATTTTCTATGACAGCACAGTAATTCATTATAAATAGACAATGTGGACACAGAAATTAATCCTGCATGGTGAGTGGCAGTTTCACATCTTAAGTGATCATCAGACCATCTGATGATTGCTTAAGGTGTGAAGCTACAAGTCACCATATATTGTTTATTTCTACATATGCATTATTGCTGATATTAATTACCCTTCCTTCATAAATATAGTATATTTTCAATTATATTTATATATATATATATATATAACACCTTGTAGTGTACAGATAATACACTGATCCCAGGCAGAAGTGCCATTCTATAAATCCCACTGTTTTTGACAAGTACTATGCTAATCTAATACAGATTAAAATTTGTAAGCATAAGCCTAGGTTTATATTTATTCTTTTCTAAAGTATCGTCAAGCTAACCACAAAAAGGTTTAAATGAAAACAAGAACAAACAAGCCAGTGTGTGCATGTATGTGTGTGTGTGTGTGTGAGTGAAAGAAAGAATTGCAATTGTGTCCTGATTCATCAACTTGAAGGCGACAACCCTAAGAAAATTCTTACATTCTAATAAATAATGTTGTTAGCAACACCTGTGGCATAAGGTACAAAGATATACAGAGCATTTTAAATGTTAATAGCCATAAATGCTGGTTTATTGTTTGTTTGCAAACTGTTACACTACAAACTTAATCACTTAAACCTCCTATCCACTCACTAAACATAAGACACAGTGCTTTTATATAAAAAGATTAAAACGAGTAGATACCAAGCTGGAAATGAAAATAATATTAATAATAATTTATAATAAGTTGAAGTTTTCACATGGGAAAATGCTAGTTTTTACAGATTTAGTATTTTTAAGTGTTTTATAATTTGTCACTATTTTTTTTTTCCTTTTGAATTCAAACAACAAAAAAATATCTATTAGATGAATATGAAGTCAGTTTTATTTACTGTTACTGGAATGATGAAAGTGTTATTGTGATACCAAATAGGAAGAATATTGCCTTTTAAAATACTTAAGACATCTCGCACTCCTGTAAGAATTAATAAGTTTACATTTATTGAGAAAAGTAGTACATTAACTATTAAAGTAAAATCTATAAACTCATTAAATGAATAGTAAACTGTACATGCCTTCCATTATAATAATTCTTCATTCTAAATTTGTTCATTAATCAAACAATAAAATCATCCCTTTATCCTTAAAATATAGCAAGGTTTTTAAACATAGTTAATAAACAGTACAAAGCCTTTCTCAGCAACTCTAGCAACCAAATAAATAGAAAAGTCTATTTTGAGACTAAACAAACAAAAACTACCTGTTTACAATTTCTTAAGATTTAGATACAAAAAAAATAAGAACTCAAGTCTAAAAATGCATCTTATGTTTGCCAGATTGTCACAAGGTCAGCCACTGGCATTAAATGTGATTATTTATTACCTTGTATATATGAAATGCACTCTTTTCTGAAATGTATCAAAAGTCCTACCAGGATTTATTATTGGTGGATACAAATGTTATCAATATAAGATGTGTTGATAAGAAGGACAGAAAGGAAAGTGCAAGAAATTCTACAGAAGGTATTGGATCATTGGAAAAGTTCATGCCCAATTTTTATTTTTTATTTTCTAATTGGGCTCAAACTTTTGCAATGATCTAATAGTAAAAGAAAGCAAGAAGAAAGGATTAACCATCTATTGTAAGAAGATGGTATATATGATCAGCATGAGGAACAACCCAATATGGAAACTATGAACTGGAGACACCAAACTCAAGTACAACAATTTAAATATCTAGGAAGTGTTCTAACAGAGAATGGAAAGATGCTGTCCAAAAATTAAGCAAAGTATTAAGAAAAAAAGCAAAAAGAATTGTTAGAAACAAAGAAAATATTACTAAAATTTGAGTCAACTGAAATCTATTGATGAATGCTGAGAATCCCATGAACCAAACATATGAGTAATGAGGAAGTTTTAAAGAAAATAGAAACAAAAAGGATGATTATATTTATAATCAGAAAGAAACAGTTGATATTTCTATGATCCTTTATGAGGAAAGAGGGTCTTGAGAATCTGACACTCACAAGACATATAGAAGGCAAGAGGGATAGAGGAAAGCAGTGAGTAACTTACTTGATCTTGTGTAAATGGATGGCAAAGAGATAAAGCAAACTTACTAAGAGCTACAGAGGATAGGAAGTTGTGGAGAGCCATGAGCACCAATGTCCTGAAGGGACATGGTACATAGAAGGAGACTGTGTGGAACTATACAAGTAGTTCAGAAAAATCAGGTCATCTTGCAAGATATTTTTCTTATAAAAAATGTTTTAAGTGAAATTAAAAAGAAAAATCCTAAAAATATGTTGTCTTTTTTCTTTTCTTTTTTTCACTTTTATGAAAGTTCACAAGTAAAATCTGTAAGGAATTAATTTCTCAAGCAGCTTGCCCACATGTACAAATATGTCTAAATGAAAATGGTTCCAGAGGCCAATATCTGTGATTATTATGTCTAACACAGCAGAAGAAAATCCCATCAACGTTTTACATCTAAGAGCACGACTGTGTGAAATAGGAAGTCTGCAGGAGTAACCTGTTTTGACCTTGTTTCTTCAACATCCTCCTGAAACAGTGTTTTAATCCCCCCCCCCAGCTCTCTGTGTCCAAATGTGAACACTAGCAACTACTACTACTACTACTACTACTAATAATAATAATAATAATTAAAAATAAAAGCGAAATGTAAGTGCAGAAATTGGAGCAAACATTAGCAACTTCCATCCAACAGACACAGGAGATAAATTACAGTCATGGAGAGAGCCCCAGGCAAAGGTTGATAGAATTATTTTAGTCACAGATTTTGCTATCAAAGTATTTATTATCTAATAATGTATCCTGTGTCTTATGACAAGCAGGCATGTGTGCAGAGTAGTTTTGACAGGCTGATAGATATGAGAGACAAGCAGACAGTTTAACAATTACTAGCATTGGCTAGCAATAAGTCAAAAATAGCAGAAGCTGATGCCACAAGGATTGAAGGCATCATGACTTCTGAGCATGAACTGTTGCAAAAATTTTAAAATGTCAAAGATTAACTAAACAACAAAATCCGATCATTTGTCTATAGCAAGTGAAAGTGATTAGTAATTTGTTTAAAAGCTGAACATTGGTTTATTTAAAACTTGTTCAAAATTCAAAAATTAAAATACAACTTGACATAAGTGACACAGTCGGCAAACAAATAAAACAAAACATAAAGAGAATAAAGCATTACTTTCAGACTAGTGATAAAATCAGGTTTGATATATTTTGGAATTATTATGAATCATTTTAATCTACATTCTTTCTATTGTGTTCATATGTAGATGCAATTGGTACCAAAAGGAAGTTTATGAATAAAAAATAAATAACTAGATCACTGTGAATAAGAGAATTACATTTGCTAACCAGTGCAACATAACCACTTAAGACATACGATATCCTAAACATATATATTTATCTTATTTTGTAAGGTAGTAAAATATTCAAAAGGGAAGAATATAAAAATATGAAAGAAACCACACACACACACACACATATAACAAAAACAACTATATATATATATATATATATATATATATATATATATATGCATGTTTCATTGAATACAATAGACAAGGAGTTTGTCTATATTTCTGAGATGAGGTATTATGTACATTATTCGGACTATTGTCCTCATCTTTGTCGCCATATTTATTACAACGTTTCGGCTGGTGGTTGGAATGCCGAACTGAACCCTTTATTTCGCTCACTGGGGTAGACTGTTCTAGTTCCCTGTGCCATGTTTAATGGATGTCAGTTAATTTTTCCCTCTGAAAGTTCTCCACTGCCTTAACCGGGTATTGAACTCAAACTCTTTGGGTCCTGTCACTGGATCGAACCAACACCTTTATCCACAGTCTGATGTGTCCTTGAGGACATCTGTGTATGAATTTCTGGGTATTATAAACCTAATGTCTTCAGCAAACATTTTTACCAGTGCTCATATTGCAAATACAAAGGATCTGCAGACCATATAACATCAGGACAACCTTCAAAAGCTTGACAACATTTCGCAGATATCTCTCCTGAGTAAGACCCCTCCCATAGAGGAGAACATGACTAAAGACTGTGTGTACGCTATCCCGTGCAGCTGCAAAAAGAAATATAAAGAAAAGACAGACCGCCCCCTTAAGGTGAGGCTTCAAGAACACCAGAAAGCTGTAACACGAGGGGAAGTAGAAAAATCAGGCATGGCTGACCACATATAGAGAGAGAAGGGAGATCACCGCCCTCTGTGGGATCAGGTTGAGATCATAGACAAGGAACGCCATTGGAAAATTCGTAAACTTAAGGAATCAGCACATATGCTAGGCCACAAAAATCTCCTGAGTCGACCAAGCATAGAAATGAATACAATATGGGAACCAGTAATAAGGAGTGCCAGAGAAAAGCAATAATAACAACAAAGTTGCAATATGAGCGCTGGTAAAAACTGCGATGATAACAGCAAAAATTGCAATATGAGCACTGGTAAAAATGTTTGCTGAAGACATTAGGTTTATAATACCCAGAAATTCATACACATGTCACAGTGGATAAAGGCGTTGGTTAGATCCAGTGACAGGACCCAAAGAATTTGAGTTCAATACCCGGTTAAGGCAGTGGAGAACTTTCAGAGGGAAAAATTAACTGACATTAACTGACATCCATCCGTGGAACTAGAACAGTCTACCCCAGTGAGCGAAATAAAGGGTTCAGTTCGACATTCCAACCACCTGAAGAAGGCCGGAGTGTACAAGGGCCGAAATGTTGTAATAAATATGGCAACAAAGATGAGGACAATAGTTTGATTTTGTTTTTTATACAATTTCTCATGTGATCTAATAATTTTTCTCTTTTTGGTAGATAAATTATATAAAAACTGTCCAACTGTTCTTTTTTCTGAGCACTTTCAGCTATACATTTAGCCATTTTCAAGGTTGAAATATATTAACTGTTAATAAGAAATCGATTGTTATATGTATTATGTATTTATATAATGTTTACATTTTCAAAACACGGTCAAGATATTATGTCCATTTTCATAGTTGATATGAGTGAGTGTTTTTTTTTTGTTTTTATTAATAAGGCTTCCATTATTTTTAACCATATTTTTTTTTTTTTACATGTAGATGATGCTATTATATTTGTGTTGTCAACAAGTATGTTACAAATAGAATTCAGTAGGTCTCCATGAGTATTTAAAAGAGACCTAATTGAGCTATAGTCAGAAAGGTGTAGTGTGAATCTTCATGTCGAACATGTAGTATGACTATATAATTGTTTACGAATTTTGATTGATCAGGAATACAATTCCTTAAAGAACATTTAAAATTGTAAATAATATTCGTTCTATTTAATTTTGTTCTAAGAGGTGAATAACTATTTTTTAACTATAAGGTTGGAGGTTTTAAATTTTTTGTAATAAATAATTAGTCTAATTTTTTTGCTATTGTCAAAATTAGACTAATTGTTCAATGAAAAGTGCATGAAAGAAGGATTGCTGCCTATATATATATATATATATATATATATATATATATATATATATATATATATATATATGATATTGAGCACTCTTCCTCTATAAATATCACAAATTTTAAACAATATGTTTACATAGAGAGAGAGATAGTAATGTTAAGTTCTGTGTGATAAAAGCTTCAAAGTGTAAATTTTAAAAACATAACATTTTTTATGTAAGCTGCCAACATACTGATGATTTTTTAATCATTTCATCATAAGCAAGGTGTTAAAGCCCCTAAGACATGAGGGGTTACTTAGAATATAAGAAACTTTGAGGAGAGAACAGGGTTCAACAAGATAGAAAATGATGATTGACAGTGCATTTGAATTTTTGGAGATCATAGTTGACAGGAAATCAAGAATCCAGAAGTTCCATAGGTGAGAAGTGTTAGAGAAGCAAGTATTAGAATAGAACTTAGTTACATCTAGTAATTTAAATAGCTGCCAATCTAGTACTATGCTTAAATTCATGAAGTCAACGTACCAATCAGGAAAGCTCATTAGTACAATTACCATAAAATATGCATAGAAAAGGCACAGGAAGCTACCTTATGGCAGCAGGAAAGTGAATGAAGCTGAGATGTTAGGTCAAGACTGTACTTTATACACTTTAAAATGTAACCAGTTGGAAAAATTATTAAAATTGAAAAAAGTTTAAAAGGTACTTCTACAGAATAGAGTCACTATCCTAATGCATGAGTAGTAGTTTTGAAAAAGGTTTATTTATTCTATTTACAAATATTACATTGATTTCTTTGTACTTGCATCAATCATCTTGACTAGATAAGTGAATTCAAACAAATGATCAGAGATATTACTGCTTCTGGTGTTACCAACTAAAATAAAAATAGTTTCTTTATATCTTTGAGTGAGGAATCATAAAACTTCAGAGTCACAAAAATGTCTAACTTGAAATTGAAAAATGAATTTTGGAATAATGAAAATGGCAGTTATTCTGCTCTGGGTAATCCCATAGAGCCTTGGAGTAAATAATATAGAATATACATCGGTAGGATTCAAAGGGTTTGAAATGGTTCATGTAAACCATTTAATAAAATTACGCAAATTCACAGAAACAATTCTGAAATTCTCTTGGCCTTTATATTCATAAAAACTTAGAGATGAAAGAGAAAGACATGATTAATACAAAATTTGAATCCTACAACTACTGCGCATATAGTATAATTGATTTATAACTTTTTGTTTTTATTATAATTAACAAGTGTCAAAATATTCTGCAGAATACAGTATTGCTTCAGATACCTTGTTTCATTATTTTTTACAGACAGACAATCTATACTGCCAGATAGCCTTTTAGCTGCAAACCTATTGAGACTTTGGAAGATACCATTTGAGATTAGCAAACTTTGAATATCCAACACAAAGTAATAAACATTTTCTGGTACATCAACATTTATAGGGATCAGATAACAGTAAACATAATTTTTTTATATGCTGACAAATATACAGCAAACAGAATAACAGGTTATATCCCTACAGTCTGAAAATCTAATACTTTGGCACCATACACAATTAGAGATTTTCTTAACTTCCATGCTTGTCAATATATGAAGATGTAAAAGTATTAAACACTCAAATTTGACCAGATCAAGAATTGTTAAGCTTGTGTTCTTAAGTAACATGTTTCAATAAGCAATCCTTTAATAGAAATAAATCCATCAGGAAACAGCCCATCTTGCCTGACAGGGAAGAGGGATTTCAAGCAATTTCCTCTAAATTATTTCTGAAATAAGTATTGTGGGGGGAGGGATTTTACAACATCCCTGATGTCAGAGAGATAATAGGACTACAAAACAAATGATCTAATATTGATGCTCCTAAGTCATTCAAGGAAAAGTCCTATTGCATATAAATCAATTTTCAATCATTAACAGCAATGTCTTATATAAATATCAATATGATTGAGTTAAGCAGATTTGTGAGTGATTAATATGCAACTGACTGCAAATAATATTGCCTTTCTTTTGCTTTTATTAAATTTAACCAGTTTTGTATTGCATTGATAGACTGCCAAATTATCATATCTTATTAACTAGCAAACAACTTTAGAGTCATTGATCGCTCATAATCTATGCTTGAAGATTGTCTACTGTTGTTTGTCCCTTGAAAGATTGCCACAAGGCTTATTATATATATAAAATGTGCATATGCACTCTTTTTAGGTGATGAAAGGAATTTTACTCAACTAAAGAAAAGGCAGCACATAAAGTAAATTAATAACTTTATGTTAATGAATGTGCACCACATTTATTTTATGTATTTATAGTCACCTCAACATTCTTACACTAGTGTTACACTAAATTCCATTTCTCTCTTTTCTATTTAATTAAAATATGATTAGCATAAAACACATGCTTTATATTTTCCTTGGGTCTATGAAAGTATAGTTTCAAATGTACTTAAGTGTGTCATATTTTAAATTTAGTATTGTTTTGATATAACAGAATTATAGTGAATATAAACAAATAAGCGTGTTTACTCTCTTTGAATTATGAATTTTAATAAATTAGTAACAATGTGTAAGAAAATGATTCCACATGAATAAAATAAATGCAGAAATATTTTTCATTCTTATTTAGTAGAATATAATTTTTAGGAATACTGATACCTATGACGTTCATGAGTATATAAATGAACAAGATGGTATGTATTTTTGTGCACACGATCACAATCTAAATATCATATAAAGAAAAGGTGGAGAAAAACTCAAAGATCAGTTTTGTATTGAAAAGTAACATGTTTTTTTGTTTTAAAAGAATTACTGAGTATTAAAAAGTAAAGATAATAATCAAAATAGAATTTGATAATTTCATAAAGCAAGTATTATCCAAACTATGTACTTCCATGGAGACTTTTTTTATATTTAGGTGTTATTAAAAGAATTGTAGTGTCCTGAAGATGTAGAAATATTCAAAGTTAACACTAAAATGTTGTGCATAAAATTTTTTTTTTTAACAAACTTTACGCAATTAATAACAATTCATATAAAAGTTATATGTGGAATTTTCTGAACATAGAAGATAAAAGTAATGGATATAAAGTCCTATTAGGATCATTTTGTGCCAAATCAACAAAAATCTGACCATCACAACAGATTTTTTTAAAATTTAGTATACTTACAGAGCTTCATGATAGAAATTGAATGGTACTTATTTTACATCTCTAGGTCAAAGGGTTCTCGAGATATGACCCTTTGACCTTTGCTAGAAAGGTGAATTTTGGAAAATAGTTACAAAGTTTGAATATCAATGTCTTAGTTGTTTTTTCACCTATAAAGCTAAATTATATACCATTTTAAAGTACTTGGATACATCTAAAAGGTGATCTATTTAGTATTTTGTTTAAAGGTCAGATAAAATAATTTGACCTTGGCCTTTAACTTCTCAAAAATGTATCTTAATTTTTATTTTTATTTTTTTAAATTTAATAACAAATTTGTCTGCTTTATGGCAAGATATGTACAAAATTTTGTAGTGGACTTTTGATTGTGGCCTGAGTTATAAGGCTTTTTACTGAGTTGGGTCAAATTAAAAATGCTAGATTTTGGTATTTGCCATTATATGCTAACATTTTCATATCTTCAAATATAGTCAAGTTGTATATCTTTAGAAAGCTCTTTGACTGCTGATTAATATTCACATAAGTACTATGATCATAAAAACAACAGAATTGGTGTTAAATGTTGACCTATTCAATGGAAAATAAATAACTGTATTTTTGGTTTTGTTTACATTTTTATTATACAACAAATACATTTTTATATGAAAAAGTGACATAATGAAAATAATTATTTAAAAAGTGTCATAAATTAATGTAAAGATAACAAAATAATAGACAATAAACAAATGATGTTAAAGGCTAACAAACTTTTGTTGACATGGTACACCAAATGCACAAAACAATTAAATTTTCATTTTTTTATATATTTAAAAAATTAAGTTTTGATCTGAAAAAGTGGTACACTGAAATGAATATTTAAAAAAAGATTAACAATTACAAATAGATTAGCTAGCAAACCTGTTATTGAATAAAATTAACAGTATATACGAGTTTTCTGAAAGTACTTCAGCATCAGCTGAAGATGAGCCACAGCCTTCTAGCATTTTTGTATATACTGAAAATGAATTGCAGCTTTTTAATGAGTCATTGTCAATGATCTGTGAATCACCAATCAAGCATCAAAAACTTGAAAAACAATCCAATTATGAGGAATAAAAAGTAAGAAAAATTGAAAGAACAGCATCAAAGAAAATTAAACTGATTTTGACTAAAATTTCTCATCAAGAATCTATCCAGTGTAGAAGAGCACAAATGATCGGATGAAAGTGAAATTATTACGCAATTAAAAGAAGTTAAAACAAGTTTTCAGCTTGTAAAATGAGGTCCCAAAAAGTACAAATTTTGATAATACTTCCAAAAAGTTGGAGTATCCAAAGAATTCAAATGGAATTTGGCACTACAACATACATGGCAAAACAAACCAAAAAAACTTGTAAATGAACAAGGGATATTAATCTCTACGAAAGATATGAAAAAGTAGATTCCCACAAGAGACAATTGGTGAAGTTGTGCTGTTTTATAAGAGTGAAGAAGTCAGCAGAGTGATCTCTGGAAAATATGACTATAAGACAGTCTTAAAAAATGGTGGAAGAGTTCAAGAACAAAAGTATCCTGAAGAAGCATGCCAATTACTTAAGAAAATTCAGACAGAATTAGCTTTTCAAAATTTGCTAAGCTTGGACCAAAAGAATGTATCTTAGCAAGTGGTGCTGAAACAACTGTATCTGTGTTTGTACAATACATCAAAATATGAATGATAATTGTGGGGGGTTTATCTTGGTACACTGACTCAAGATGAACAATATGATTTAACGATGCATTTATTAGAGAAATGACAAAGAGCTGGAACATATTAATATTGTAATTATATCAGATTGTCTCAAGCATAATACAGTAGCTGTCCATTTGTTCCAAAGAAAACTTACAGAAGTACTGAAAAAAAATCTTAATTTTAAAATAATAAATTTGATCTATTTCTCTGATGGTGCCATTTCGCATTACAAAAGTTTCATCAATTTGTGCAACCATAAGGCTGACTTTGGTATTGATGCAGTGTGGTATTTTTTTTTACTGCATCTCATGGGAAAAGACGATGTGATGTGTTAGGTTGCACTATTAAGAGATTAGCAGTAAAAGCAAGCCTGCAAAGACCCTATAATGAACAAATAATGACACTAAGACAGTTGTTTGATTAGGCAAGAAAAAACATTTCAGGCATAAATATCTTGTATTCCTCAACAAATGAATGAACAAATGAAGCAGAATTCTTTAAAAAAAATAGATTAAAAAATGCCTAAAAAATTACAGGAACTCAAAAACTACATAGTTTTATTCATGTGAGGTAGAAGTAAAAACAAGATCAACTCAGGATGAAAGAAAAATAGTTAAAATTATAAAATGGGACAATATAGAGCTTGAAAACATCAAGGTATTTGTTACATCAATCTATGATAGAAATTAGTGGTTACTGACATTTTTACAACTGAAGAGCTCTTCCATATCTTTCTGTTATCCATTACATCCAAATATATTAATTTGAAATTATTCTGATATTCTTAGTTTAGCTGATCCAATAACTGACACTGGAAGAACTTATAAACTATCAAAAATTGATTTGGAAAAAGCTTAAAATATTTTAAGAAAGAGAATTTCTTGAAATAACCTCCTTAAATAATGATACAATAAGAATTGGTCATCAAATAAAATTGAGTGAGAAAGTAAGTGGTTTGCATATTCAAATTTTTATTTTCTATTTAAACATGTATTCCAACAAGAAAAATAAGTTTGCTAGTTAATCTTTGGAAATGTTAGGAATCTTTAAATACTCATTTTAATGTACCCCCCTTTTCAGATCAAAACTTAATTTTTTAAATATATATATAAAAATACTGAAAATTTCATTGTTTGTGTATCCTGTCAACAATGGTTTGTTTTTATATAAAATGCTAGAAGACAGTGGCTTGTCTTCAGCTGATGAAAACTCAGGTAATACTGTTAATTTTATTCAACAACAGGTTTGCTAGTTAATCTATTTGTAAATGTTAAGAATCTTATTTTAAATATTCATTTCAATGTACCACTTTTTCAGATCAAAACTTAATTTTTTAAATATATAAAAAAAAATGAAATTGCTTTGTGCATTTAGTGGGCCATGTCAACAAAAGTTTGTTAGCCATTAGCATCATTTGCTTCATATTTTCATATTATTTTGTTATCAACATTAATTTATGACACTTTTTAAATAATTATTTGCATTATGTCATGTTTTCACATAAAATGTATTTGTTGTATAATAAAAATGTAAACATTTTCCACTGAATTGGTCAACATTTAACATCAAATAACACAAATTCTGTTGTTTTTATGATCATGGTACTTATGTGAATATTAATCAGCAGTCAAAGAGCTTTCTAAAGATATACAACTTGACCATACTTGAAGATATGAAAATGTTAGCATATAGTGGCAAATACTAAAATCCACCATTTTGAATTTGACCCAACTCAGTAAAAACCCTTGTAACTCAGGCCACAATCAAAAGTCCACTACAAAATTTTGTACATATCTTGCCATAAAGCAGACATATCTGTTGTCAAATTGAAAAAAAAAAAAAATTTAAAAACATACATTTTTGAGAAGTTAAAGGCCAAGGTCAAATTATTTTATCTGACCTTTAAACAAAATACTAAATAGATCACCTTTTAGATGTATCCAAGTACTTTAAAATGGTATATAATTTAGCTTTGTAGGTGAAAAAACAACTAAGATATTGATATTCAAGCTTTGTGACTATTTTTCAAAATTCACCTTTTTGGCAAAGGTCAAAGGGTCATATCTGGAGAACCCTTTGACCTAGAGATGTAAAATAGGTACCATTCAATTTCTATCATGAAGCTTTATAAGTGTACCAAATTTTTAAAAAATCTGTGCTATGATGATCAGACCTTTGTTGATTTGATATGGAATGACTCATTAATATAGGTACCTCCAAAAATTCGGTATACCTAAGGTTTAAATGTATTTTTCATAAAGGAAAAATTCTTTTCAAAGCTTTCCAACCACTTTAATTGAAAGCTAAAGGATTAAATTTTCTAATTCCAGAAAAAAAAATACTGTAGAGTATTACAAATAGAAATTTGAATGATTTTTAGTCGATGCTTCCGAAAAAAACAATCGAAACGGCCATTTTTAACTTTTTATTTTAGTAAAATGTAAACAAACTTATTTTTCAGTTTTAAAATTCCCACTAAAATAAGATATATATATTTCTGAAACGTTTCTTTCATAAAATTAGTTAAATTAATAGGTTCTGAAACAAAAATCACTTACTTATAGCATAAAATTTTCTAGACAAACATTTCTTGACCTCAGGGTCTTGTTATTTTTACGCCTCCATCAATAATTTGATGACTGAATGTGTTGACAGGTTTAGTATGGTGCATTAAAAGTGACATAAGTTTTTTTTTGTTTCTTATAATAATTTAAAATACTATAAAAATTTCTTACATTATTAAGTTACTTCTATCTCTTTAATTATTTAATAGCTAAGATAATGATAAATAATTTTATTAATTATTAATAGTACATTAAGTTATTACATTTTTAATTTAATAACTGTGATAACTAATAAAATTATTATTATATTAATAATTAAAATATCTCACTGAGTTATTAACTGTTTAAATTGATAAATGAGATAATTTTATTATCTCAATTTAATTTTTAATTTAATAACTGAGAGTAAGATAAGACCTTTACATGTCAAGGGGCTTTGCCCAAGGAGGAGATAAGCTTTGAAACACGTGACCTTTTAACCATAATGTCACTTATGAGATATCATACTAAAAAAATATATAACATTTTGACGCACAAGAAAAAATCTTTTTAATTATTGTAAAAAGTTTTGGTAGCATTATTTGTATTAAGCTTTTAATTTTTGCTTAGTAAATATAGTCTTCACTTAAAAACTTAATAACTGACCCCATGTGCTGCATGAAAGAATTTTAAAACATTTTTTAAAATTAAAGAAAATTTAAAAAATATTAAAAGAAAAGTGCAAACAATTCTTGTAAAAATTCTTTGTTCATAGAAAATGTTTTTTCTTCAGATAATGTCCTTAATATATATTATTTATAAAAGCAAATAAAAGCCTATCTAATTTGATAATTAGATTGTTTATTGCAGTTTTTATTTTACGATTTGGATCAGATTTTTAAAAAGTTGGCATTATTTGTGAAAAAAAAAAAAAAAAAATTGATTATTTAATTTCTCCAAGGAGTCCTGCTTATAAGAAAGAAAAAAAGTTTGCGAATTCTTTGAAATTCTATAAAATTCCATAAAATTAATGGGGGGGGGGGGGGGGTAACAGATGTAAAAAAAATATTTTTTTACCAAGATTTTCTAAAAATAAAAATTTCAAAAATAAATTCATTCATTTTTTAATAAGTCCTGAAAGTTTCATTTAAATTAAACAATTATTTGATTTTTGCAATAATTTAAAAATTAATGGGTTTTCCTCCGCAACTGCTACACTTAAAATGGCGATGACCACAAGTTTTACGGTTTTAACAACAATAAAAAAAAAAAATTTTTTGACCCAAATTTAAAACGTGTTAGAAAGAAGAAAAAATTTTTTTTTAAATACTTAAAAAATACTTTGTTCTTTCTTCTTAATAATAACAAACATTTTAATGATGAAACTTTGTTTTTAAGTTTCAGACCTGTTATCATTATGCTATACTGATTTTTTAGCGAATTTTTGGAGGTACCTACATTAATAGTATTTGAAAGGTAGCTCAGTTAGAGGAAAAAATGCCTGACCAGATGGATATTACTATTTTTTCTGTAAAATAATCAAGTATATGGCTTAACAAAAGCAAAATCAAAAAAACTTGTTTCAGTATGATTTTTCTTATACTATTATTAAAAAAAAAAAAAAAAAAAAAATCCTAGCGTAAAAGCACAATGAACCACCATTATTTTTGCATTTGTGTTTTTTTTTTTAATTAAAATATTTGAAAAATAAATAATGACAACTAAAAAATTAATTTTGATGGAATAAATTGGATTTAAAACATCTATGCATTTGTAAAAATATGGGAATCATGTGATAAGGATTTTTAATACATGTAAAAAATAAAATAAATTTTATTTATATTTTATTAATAAATTAAAATATTTAAACACATTTTCATACTTATTAAATAATTTTACTTGAAAGGAAAACTATTAATACTGTTGCATTAATAGTATATTCACACATGACTGAACAGGGCAGTTATATGTCAAAGATGCAATGAAAAAATGCAACACTAGGAATATATGCTTAAATTCAATTAAAATCAGAGGTACAGGTAATATAAATGAATTACAGTAAATTATCATCTATAAACATAGACAAGTTCCAAAATAAGGGCTGTATCATTAATACATTGTATATCCTTTTTGGGCATTAACACAGGCCTGTAATCTCATGTGTATACAATCATACAGATTATGAAAACTATGCTGCGATATATTATTCCAGGCCGTGTGCACTTAATTTAATACAGCAATACATTTGTAGGAGGATTAACTGAATGAATCAAGCATCCTCCTGTCTTGTCCCATGCATGTCCAATGGAGCACAGAGCTAATGATCAGGTGAGTTGGCCATGAAAATTGTCAAATCAAATATCTTGCAGGGCATGTTAAGTAGCAGGGGTATCATGTAGGTAGGGTGGAATAGCACATTGCCTTCCTGTTGCAGGAATGGCAGCAGAACAAGTTAAACAATAGTCTGGATAGACATGATGAGTAGGAGTTGTAACTTATGTTACCCTACACAATGATGCTTGGGGTTAAGCCTGTGTGTCATGAGCAAATACATTTTAGAAGATGATGTTTCCCTAGTGTCTGTTGCATATAGAAATGGCCATTTGCATGAAAGTAGAACCTGCTTTCATTATTGAATACAATCAGAGCATGATTCAGTCTACCAGGTGACCTCTTGCAAGACTACTGGAGATATGAATGATCATGTTGAGGTGTTGTAAGTCTGGATAGAGATACACATGCTTACAGTCCTGCTACAATTCCTAATGTTCTATGCTGACACTCCCAAGACCACATTTGCTCTGATTTCTGCTGTGGATGCTGTGTGGTCTGCCACTGTTACCCTTACAATGTATCAATTTTAGCAAGTGTTTATACAAGATGGCTGTCTTGGAGGAATGATCATTTGAGTAATGTTGCCAACCTCAAAGTCCCACCAATGTGCCATGTCTAACATTCAGTCTCTTAACAGTCCAGTATCTGACTTCTCTCAAACAGCTCTAACTGAATAGTATGTGTGCACCTTCATGGCCCGACATCTGTTTGCACTGGATCCATTCACCACATTGAACCTTAATCAAGCCCAAGTGTTACTATGTCAGTCACACAATGGCTGAAGGTATTGAGAATCTTATCAGACTATCTACTATCCCCCAGTATGCACATAGTGTACCCATGGTATAATCATGTTGCAATTTTATTTCTCATCAGTGTATTCAACTAAACCCTATCAAAATTTGGAACTCATAAGAAAGAAAAGCCCAAATCTATTGAATCAACAGTGATCACAAAGATTGTTATTCTGTGTAATCAAGAATAGAAAAAGAGTGAAATTACTGAAAGATTTCTTAATCTAAGAATTAAAAAAATTATTAGCATTGCTTAAAAAAAAAAAAAACTTAGTTAAGTGAAGCAATGACATTCAGAAATAAGAATTGTTAACTCAAAGAAAAAAGAGCTTGCTTGCATGATGGAATGGAGTGGTATTGAAAACTGGCCAACAAGAATGACATGGTTGCCATAAGTTCTAAATTGTATAAACACTTGAATACCATTTATATTAAATATTTATAATGTAAAATTTTAAAGGAGAAATAAAAGCTAAAAGCAAATTTTGCAAACTTCAGATAATAGAAGATTTGTAGGACTTCAACTCTGGCCATACATAAATATACAAGGAAATCTAATATACTTTTTAGAACTATATATCCAGAGACAGTTGCATATACCAAGTTTCAGATATAAATTATAGAAAAGGTAAAGCAACAAAAAATCAATTTAAAGAAAAAAATATTAAGTGTGACATATCTGAAAGTAAATGTATGAAAATAAGAGAGGACAAAGCTAGCACACAAATATTGTAATGAATTAGGTTAGACCATAATCATTATTATTTATTATTCAGCTATTATTTGTTGCATATGATCCATGACAAATTTATTGATTAAAGGTTATGCTAATTAAAGCATAAATTAAAGAATTGTAATTTAAAGTAGTTAATAATAATAATAAAGTGACAACCAATTCTCAAACTACTTGTCCATTGGTTTAAATCCATACACATGAATGTTCTCCTCAATAATACAGGATTTTATAGTTCGTCTCTATATACCCAAGATGCAGAAAATAATAAAGCTAACAATGTAACAACTAAAATATGTCAAAAATATAAAATACTAACAAATAATCTTTAAACACTTCTTTTGAAGCAGCAACTATTTCTTTTTAATAATCAGTGGCAAATTTTGAAATCTAAGCATTTAATTTATTTCAATTATAAGAAAATAGGCACTCTGACAAAACGTCAGTTTTTATTGTAAAATATGTTCAAACTCAAATAAGACAATGGTGCATCAACAGGCCCAATATATAGTTATTAGATTAATCTTGGTCTGAAATAATGGTTGATCTATGTGATTAATATTCACTGATGAATTCAGTGTATTGATAAGGAAGGTGATTATGTTGAAAATATGTTATGTAAGAAAGTTTTTGTTTTTTGCTGAAGCTGTGGATTTTCAGTATTCATTAAAAATAGATTTGAACAAAACTGTTTTTTGGCAGACTCTCAAAAGAGTTATAATCTTTAGAAATCTCACAAATGCCAGTTCTATAAACAATGCTAAGAAACAAATAATTCCAAATAAAAATGTTTAAGAAATTCTAAAGCATGAAATATATCCAGCTAAAACTTGTGAGACTTCAAAAAGATAATTTTGACAAAAAAACAATGTGAACTGAATTAATATTTCCTTGTAAAATTCTTTGAGGAGATAAAATATTGAAAACTGGTATTGCTATCATTTTAGTAAATTGATTGATTGTTTTTATGGCTTATGAACCTTTTTGCAAGTTATTTAAAGCCAGAAAATATTTTGGAATTATAAGAGTTTTTTTGGAGATAATGATTTATTGCTACAAGTCCCACTAATTAACCCATAGCTTTGGGTAGAAGAGGTGGATTCATACCTTTCCCAAGGGTATACATGTGTAAGTGAATATAATGAACCCAACTGGAATAGGAACTCCATATACATCATCCATACATCCAAGCTTACAGCACCTTGTATTCCCATCGGTCACTCATTTAAGTACTGATTAGGTTGACATTGCTTAACTATGGTGATCAGACAAGAACTGAATCACTTCAGTAAGAGAAGTGTTTGAAATGAAAATATATATGTAAAAGTCATAGTTGACAGGAAATGAAAAAGTAACAGGTTAAATTATTTTATTGTTTTACAAAAAGTAAGTCTTTCGTACCTTAGTAGCTAGGTTAAATGTAAAATATAGAAAGTATTGATTGGGGACACCCTAAAATTTTCTTTTACTCAACCCACTTCCCAAAATCTGACCAAATGTCCAATCATCACATTTTGGAGGGAAAAGCATTTTGATCAGTCCAAGAACTTTTCAATATCTCTTATAATCATAAAAAGATTTATAAAACAGAAAATATTTGCATTCTGAACTATATAAAAAAAAACCCCATTAAATTCAGCTATATTTCACATTTAATCATCTTCCATTAAAAATATAACTTTTCTTTTACTTGCAATGATTTCATTAATAGAAAAATACATTTTAATAAGGTAATTTCCTTATTTCATGGAGGGCTGGGATATTTGTGTGCTTAATGAAAAATGTTCTATACATTTTCATTTTGCTTAAATTATCTTTTAGAAAATAGCATCTCATGAAAAGATCATAGAGATAAAAAAAGAAAGGACAAGAAATTCCCAGACTATTTCTCTAGAAAAATAGCTATTACATAATAGGCAGTAAACAAAAGCCTTTATGATAAAGTAATCTATTATCAATATGTACCTATTTTAAGAAAATTTATATATATATATATATATATATATATATATATATATTGTGTGTGTGTGTGTGTGTGTGTGTGTGTGTGTGTGTGTGTGTGTGTGTGTGCGCGCGCGCGCGCTTTCAAAACTCAAGCTGGAGACCAGATGAAAATAAAAGCATTCATTCTATAGAACACAAAGTTACCTGGCTGATAGGGAAAAATTCTACAAATGCAAGAAATATTGAATAAATATTTAAAAGCTGGATAATATGCAAACCTTAAAGAGAGAGTGATTTTTGATTAACAAAACAATTGTCACTAGATTTGGGAATGATAGCTCTGGCAAATTTTCTGCTGTCATTTGCTCATGTTCACAAAGAAGCGAGCAAGACATAATAGAAAATTATAATATGGAGACAAAAATCACAAAGTAAAAGCAACTCTAAATACAAAAAATGTTTAGAAACAAATAGTCTAAAACCTTTTGCAAATAATTTTCCTTTCTATTTTTTAATACATACACCTGCCCAGCTACATTAACATTTTCAGCAGCCATTCATGCAAGTAAAGAGTTAGCACAAAGGAATTTTCTCTTTTATTCATATAACTTGTTTCAAAAACAAGGATATATTAATAAAAACAATAGCTATACTAATACACTATATTTTATTATGCAGGTCAATGTTTTCACAATAAAATTTGTATTAATCAACCAACATTGGTACGATTCCCAGGATATAGTTCAGATTAAATATACCATATGGGAATGTTAGCATTTACTGTTTGTATTAAAAGTGTCTGCTGTAACTTATTTTGTGTGGTGTGAGATTACATTATTAAACTCAAAGTTTGTTCATTATATTGTAAAGAAATATACATAGTATAATTATTGATATTTACTTCTTTAATTTCAGATATACATTTCATGTCATTGTCATGAGATACGAAATACTCCTGAAGCATAGAAAGTGAAATGAGAACAATATATCCCCATGGATTGAATGAAGGGTTCAGTTTGAAATTCCAAGACAGTTACTGAGTATGAAGATAGGCACCTGAAAAAGGATGATGAATACAATGGCTGAAATATCATGTGAGCATAGCAACCAAAATAAGCATATAGAATATTAAGAATGTTTGTAAATGATACAAAAGCAATCAAACTGCCAGTTTTAACTAAATAACACACAAAAAACATGTAAGCTGCAAAGAAATAGATGAAAACTGATTTTGCAGTAGTAATTTTTAGTGATGAATATACAGCTATAGTGGGTGAGCATGATGCTTGGGGTAGTGTCATTCATGGAAATAGTTAAACTACATGATTTAGAAGACAAGAGGAGGTGGAGTTAGGTTTGGTATTGAAGACAGGTCCCTTTATATTTGATGATTAATATCAAGATAAATGCAGAGAATTAATGTAAGCCCTTGCTTAAGGATTTGGAGGGGGGAGTAGATACAGGTCACAACCATAAAATGTTAAATTAAAGGGAATATTCATGCAAGATAATTCCCCTTCACATTCTCAAAATATGACTATTGCCAAACTGGAAAAAAAAAAACAATGGTTTTCAGAGACATCAAATTAATGAAATGGCCTCCAGCTATTCCAGCTATCAATCTAATAGGAAAATAGTGGTTCATCATTAAAAGAGAATAGAAAACAATATTCAAGCAAAGATCTCTGGGGAGACAATAAAAACTGTTCCAAGTAATGTTAAAATCAAAACAGTAGAAAAGTTAACAAAATCAATAGGTGAATGAGTGATGAAGATTATGAAATGTCAAAGAACCCATATTAAGAAGTAAAATAATTTATTCAGGTATATTATGTCCACCAGATAGGTTTCCATTGTCTATACCTTTGGGACTTATTGATAAATATTGATGTTGCATTTAGTTTGTTTGCATAATAAAACATGACATCTCCAAAACAACTTATGAATAAGAGTAGATATTATAAGCTGAAACTTGCAATCTATTACTCATAGAAATATATCATGAAAATTGCATGAATGTCAGTTGGATATTACCAATTTCATTGTAAATTCATTGATTTGTTTAATAAAATCTAACATTGTGTATGCTTAATCTAAAGCCACTTCAGAAAAAAGATTTACTCTTGTGAATTTTGCAGTCAGATCATTATGCAATCTTGAGTAGTAAAACTTGCCACCCAAATACTATATTGTATTGAGCAACAAGTATGTTTAAACAGAAGCTTTAATTGGCTGGTGAAATAAAATGCTTAAGGAATAAAAGCCATTTTATAATGTCCATCAGCTGTTGGATGGTGTAGTGATTGTTGAAGGTTTAATCCAATAAATTCATGACCAATGAGTGAAGTGAGTTTCAAGAGAAGAGAATATGAAAAAAAAAAGACAAGAAAAATAGAGTTCTAGTGAAGAACCAATAGAAAAACAATGAGTATCATTAAATTTCAAACATGATTTTAGGATACAATTGTATGGATATAATTATATAACAGTAGTTATTAATATTTTTAAGGTTTTTCTAAAATTTTGGATAATGAGATGATTAATTTTACAAACTGTGATCAGATCCAATTAAAATATTAAGATGGAATCAATGTATTTTATTGCAAAGTTTTTGTTGTTTCCTTTCTAGAGAAAAAAAACAATTAGAAAAAGAAAGTAAAAACACTGGGGAGCAACTTTAATTGTTGCAGAGAAGTCCTCTTTTATATTGAAAAAATATGAAATGGAACCATTTAAAAAGATTAAATGTAAGGTCATAGGGAGAAAGGTGTATACAAAGGAGAGATTCAAGTAGGAAAAGAATTAAAAAAGATGAGAACTGACCTTACAATCTTTTAATTATTATTGCAAATTAAGCATTAAATTCAGAAATTAACTTCTAATTTAAAACATGGAAGTAATCAACTATTACTTATGCTGTGCCATTAAAAAAGACATTTTTTTCTTTTTTAAACAGAAAAGGTACAAAACATTGAATTCATATATTAACCATGATTCATACTCTATGATCACCATTGTTTCTATATTTTGAAAAATTATTTAGTCATCTTGACAGGGATTAATAAACAATAGCTAGAATGTTGAACATTTGTAAAGATTTTTTTACAAAAGATAAATCTGTCTTAAACATCTGAGGGAAATTGAGAAATGATTATTGAAATAAAATACAAATGATATAGATATTAATTTGTAGTTAAATTTTTCATATTCAAATTGGGAATACTACGCCTTGAAAATTTTGTAAAAATATCAACTTCAATATATGAATGTGACAAAAGAACATGGAAGTTGTTTCTGACAAAATAAAATGTCTATACAGAACACAGAATTATATTTTTGCTTTGATAAGAAGAATGTTATTAATAGAGATGAAAATAATCTGAGTAGGATTTAAAATATTTATAAATACTGAATGGCCAAAATCTTAAATTGTCTATCAAACTATTGACAGTTTGAATGTTAGTAAACAATATGCATACAACTTTCTTATAAAGGATTATTGAAATCCCTGTGTTAAAACAGAAAGTAAACCTTTTCAGAACTGCTATTCTTACTGTATTTCATTTTAGCATTAAAATTTACTCAATAAATTATAATAATAAACTGTACAATTTTTGATAAAAACTGTTAAAAATATGTAATGAAATTATATAGTATTTCAACATACTTAAAAGTCATATTTTCAGCTTTTCTCAGTATTGGCTTTTTCTACTGTAGCATTTGTAAATTGTATTAGGAGTCATTTTCTATTAAAAAAATGCACTGTTCTGTTGGACAATATGAATTTTCCTGAGGTCTGCTATAATAATTACAAGCAGGATTGTCCATTCAGATTACAAGATTCACTAGATGATATATCTGCATTGTCTAGTAGGTTCAATTTTGATTGGTCAATTAAGTTTGTAATTGTTATAATAAACATTCAAGAGAACTGATATCCCCCAACAAATTCTATTTATTAATAAATGATTATGAAATTCCTAAAATTATAATTATAGCAAATACAACACAATTTTTAAATAAACAAGTGTAAAAACCTATCTGAGCTTGTCCCTGATACACAATTATATATTTTTTCTATTCTAAAAGCAAATGGATAAGGAGTTGAAATTAACCAAAAATAATTAAGGTTATTGATTTGGAAATTTATTTTGATTCAGGCAATGTTAAATAACCTACCTAGTTATCTAAAAATCATACAAAAATAGATTTTAGATAAATATAAAGAGTTACTTAAAAAGGTTACATCATAAGACATTATGTGAAATTGGCTATCTACCTAGTTTTACTTGATATTATGCAAAAATAGCCACATTTCCCAACCTAAATTAAAATGTCTGAGGCTGAAAATGCATCAATAGAGTAGCAGATCTTAATTTGAATAATGTACTCGATCTAATGCATTAAAAGCTATAAATATTTATAAAAGTCTATAAAGATGTCTCGAACTTGAAGGAAGTGTAAGCAATAATTAACTGATATTGAAAGTATGTGATACTTGATAACTGTAATAAACAAGTCATGTGAAATCAATTTACATATATTTATGTTTTAATTATATGCTAATCATTATGAAGAATGATTGATTGTAACATATTTCTATCATGATCTTTTTCTTTTAGGAAGATATAAACCAAAATTCAAACTGAGTTGTGAACATTTTCATGGGAAAAATGTAGGTGATGAGATTTAATATTTATTATTAATGAGCCTATTTTATATTTAAGGGAAATTTCAATGCATCAAGGATAAGAATAAAAAGCAGAAGTGTTCTTTAAAGAATAATATTTAAAATGAACACAAGGATTAAATATAATTAATGTCAATTTAAATATTTAGTCAATTTCTACTTCTGTAAATTTGAAAATATCTAATCTTTTAAAATTTACTTTTTTAAAATATTTTAACTATTTGTGAGAAATGAGAAAATTAAAACTATATATAAGTCATTATAAATTCTAAAGATAATTTATCTCTAATGTAACAAAGGATTCCTGAAAGCTTTAAAATCTAAAAGGAACCAGTAAAAAATTCCAAGAGTTGTAAAATTAAAAAGTAAAAAATAAATTGCAGATGTTGGTTCAAAAGATAAAAATTATTTTTTCTAAAGTGAGTTTAGTACTTATAAAATCAGCAATACCTACTGCAGAATTGAGGATTCAAACAGCTCTGTATAAAATCATACCTACTTCACAAGTAATATATATGAATAGAAAGTCATACTGGTTAGCTAAGAGTAGAAATCAGCTTGACTTCTCCTCCCCCAACATTTTGCAATAATCAAATAAAGAAATTAAGCAATTATCTTCCTAAGTCTGCTTGTTATTGTGAGTGAGGCAGTTCATATTGAGTTTGCTGCAAAAACAGAGCAGATTGCAGCAGAGCATAAAAGAATGACAAAGAGTGGGGAGAGAGAGAGGTGGAAGTGGGCAGGTCTTGGAGGAAATATTGACATGATAGGCTTTCTGCTGTGTGATTACTGTGACAAGTGGACCAAAAGTGATCATTACACAGCTGGGGATTTTTGCCTTTCCTGCAATTCAATAAAGAACTATGGACATAACTCTTAGAAAATAAACACAGAGTTTATTTTAGTTGACAGCATTTAAAAGATATGTATATATAATTAGCTCACTTAAATTTTAGTTATTATGGTTGCAATTTCTTTAACTTAATATTTCAAATGGAATTTTTCCTGTAACAGTTTTCAAAAGTTAACTTCTGTGTGTCCATAAGACTATCAGAATGCAATACTGAACAAAAGAGTATAAAATCTACATGAAAAAATGCCAAGAGGTTAATTTGCTGTTTTCTTTATAACACTACAAATAACCAAATGATAATTTGTTTTAGGCTATGTAGAATTTTTTTCCTACTCAAGCTTCTCATTATATCTGTTCCTCTTCTATCATGCCAAAACATCTTCAATCTGAATTATCTGTGTATGTTTGTATGAAGAAAATGAAAATCATTTTTAGAAACCATTTCTTTTCAGATTTTTACAATAAATTGCTTTAACATATTTCCTTAAAATATGTTTAAAAATCAAAGTGCAAGCATCTAATATTTTATATTAAATAAATTTGAAAAAAACAAACTTAGAGATATATATTATTTTGTCTTCATTTATGAAACAGTTTCAAACTGGTTTTTATAAGTAAATTAACAAATAATTATGACTGATAACTATAAGAAATGGAACATCTTCAAAGAATAAGCTGTGTTTGTTTTTGTGGAACATACAATATGAGAAATGTAATTCTAAATTCATTAATATTTAATTCAATAAAACCTTATATACAAAGAAGTGTTTGGGGATTTCATTTATTTCCAAAGTAATTCAATCAAATTGTCTTTACAGTAAAAATGAGATGATAACCAACTGAGGTGGGTAAATTTTCAGGATATACTTATATTCAAATGGTAAATGTATAGCACAGGAATTTCAGCTGATGTTTTTCTTACAAACATATATGGCGATGCAAGATTTTATGATGCAACTTGAGGGTTACTGATCATATTGTAAATAAATATACATAATAGTATAGTTATTAGTAATAATTTTTTAATTTAAAATATTTATAAAATGACCTGAAAGTCAGGCTTTAATTGGAAAAGAACAAGCACTTGTGAAATGGCAACTGGAGGAAATCTGCATGATATCATCTACCATCATTAGACCAATCAAATTTCTAAATGATATATTGTCAAATACAGAAACATTATTTCTTTTAGTAAATAAATATAAAAATTAGTTTTTCAATGGTAGTGTGACTTTTAGGCCACCCTGTATATATTGCCATAGGTTGGAAGAAAGATATAGTCTCAAAAGAGAAATAAGATATTTGTAAATTTATTGAGTAACAGGAAAACAATGTTTGAAATTATGAAAATTTGAACAAAAACCATAGAATCAAATAAGTAATTGAAAATGCTGAAGAGATGAAAATAAAAATAAAACTGGCTTAGAGAAAGTTAGGAAAAGAGATTTAAGAAAAAAAGAAGAAGCAAGAAAATTAGATTGATCTGCAAAATATTTTAGAGATGTTGATATTGTAAATGTAATCAAAGAGGGAAAATGTAGAATATTAAGAATATTGGCGAATAATATGAAGTAAACATCACAGAGAGAAATTTAATTTAAAAGTACATGTAAATTCATTTCTCAAAGAGTAATTTTTATGGATGAATAAAGAGCTATATTGGATGGACTTAATAACTGGGTTCGAGCCTTTCATGGAACAATGAGACAAGAGAAATGAGAAGTTGAGTAATGTTTCAAGTTAGTATTGTAAGCAGTAACATTTTTAGACACCTTCAAATTTGAGAGTATCAAGATACTTTTAGAGAATTACTGTCAGTCTTTGGTTAAGATGTTTTTTGAGTGATATGAAGCATTACGCCAAAGAGTATATTCATGTAATACTCTTTTGTATTTCAAGTATCTGGTTATTGATCATTTTGTCAAAAAAAAGGGGGGGCGGGGAGCAAAGACTCCAAATTAATAGAATGATGCCCACTTAGATTCTTCTCTTTTTATCCAATAGAAAACTTATGGTCCATCAAAAGAGATGTTGATGAGAATATAAACCATATTCAAGCAAAAGATTTTCTTTTGGGAAACAATAGAAACTGCTGTAAATAATGTTAAAAGTTGAAACAGTAGAAAAGTTGGATTTATTTATTAAGAAAAATTTTGAACTTCGTTTGTTTGCATAATAAAACATGAAATTGCCCCAAATGACTTCTCAGTACTTTCAATAAGGACAGAGATAATAAGCTGAAATTAACACAAAATGTTGTCTATACTGAAAATTTTAGCAACATTTTATTGTGAAAATATTGGTGTGCATTATAAAATATGATAGTACAAATTCTAAGTTCATATTAATTAAAAAGGAATCGTTAAGAAAAAACGAAAGTCATTCTAAAAGATGAAATTCATGTGTGTTATGCAGAATATATTGGTGTAAAGAAGCTGACACTCAAGTTTGATTTATCTGGCAGATGGAAGGAGGAAAAGAATAAAGCAAGATGAAAGGAAGCTGTGTAGCCTAACAGTAGCAGTGGTGATGGAGGTGGTGTAGCCATACAAGTAATTAGCAGAGAGCAGAGGAGACAAAGCTAGCAAACAGTAAAGACAGACACAGGAGAAGTGGCTGGTGTTGTGGTGATCAACTTAGAGATGTGGCTGCTGCTGCTGCTACACTCAAGGAGTCAATCAATAACTAAACTAACATACGTCAATTGATGATGCTGACCCTAAGAAACAGACCTGCCAAATAGCAGAGAAGAAAGAGAACAACAAATGCAAAGGCTATGGGAGTTATTGTTTTGTCTTATTATTCTATTTCTAGTAAAAGTAATATTACAGTATCACACACTCCATTTTGTTTTGATCCATAGCAAGTATAGGTGTAAAAAAGAAGAGAAACAACAATATGATAGACAAAGGAAAAGCGAAACAAAGACAAACAACAAAAAGAGAGATGTAAAAATGTAAGGAAAGGCAAAATTACACAAGTGATGAAAAATACAGAAAGCGGAACACAAAAACAGAGATAGAGAGAGCAGAGAATGTACATAGGCAAAACTCGTGCAAACAGCGGGGGGGGGGGGCACTGAAAGAGAGAATGAGATGCACACATACGCAAAACGGGAGGTGAGCACAAGCACACACAATGAAAGGTGCATACGCACATAGAGACAGAAAGAGGAAAGGCACAGAGAGAGCGAAAGAGAAGTAGTGGCACGTAGAGACGGGGAGAGGCACGCAGAGACGGAAAGACGGGGAGAGGCATACGCAGAGACGGAAAGACGAGGAGAGGCATACGCAGAGACGGAAAGACGAGGAGAGGCACACGCACACACAGAGAAAGAGAATGAACAGCATACATGTACAGACAGACAGAAAAAGAATGAGTAGCACACAAAGAATTACACACACATACACGCACAAAGAAACACTGAAAAAGGTAAAGATAGTCCCCAAGTATATCCAAAGTAGTAAATATATATAAAGTGCACAGAAAAAGTGCAGTAAAGAGAAAGTGCAAAATCAGTGGGAATGGAGAGAGAAACAATGAGAAGTGTAAAAACTTTCGGCATGAGTCGTTTAAAAATATATCCAACAGTGAGGGCAAGCATGAAATATGGGTTGAAAGGCAGAAAGCAAAATTGGAAATAAAATAATGGGGAGGGGGTCAAAATCATGAAAGATATAAACATGTAAAACAAACAACTAGCACAGTAGAAAGGGTCGCATGGATAGGGTAAGAAGATAGCATGCATGGAAAAAGGGTAGATGAAAAGAAGAATAACAAGCATAAGCATACAATAACGGGTGGGAGGGGTGTAGCTAACAAGAGTAGAATTTGGATAGCACACGAATCCGTCTCCCGCCTCCTTCCATCCACACACACCACACGTGCACACAGGTAATGTGTAAGATTAGTAAAAACAAAAATAAAAACTAAATAATAGGAAGTGTAATAGGGAAAAAAGTTTGCATTAATAGAGTGAGTAATGGATGAGCTGTTTTTGAAGATGTAAATGAGACTGAAAGAGAAAGGGAGAAGTGAACGAGAGACAGGAAGGCAAAAACCACAGTAGCAAGAAGAGTGTAAGGAAGGTTAGTGGATCAATAGTAGTAAAAAGAGAGGAGGAAGAGGGAGAAAAAGAAGTGGAAATAAAAAACGGAGAGTAATCGAGAGTGAGAGAAAGAAAGGAGTTATGGCGGTTTGGTGTTGCTTTATGTGTTAAGAAGTGTACGAGAAAAGCAGAGAGTTATTACAATGAAGTTAAGCAGAAAACCATTTCCATTCCAGCTGATGGTCGGTCAAAGGAGACCGGTTCCCAGTGACAGATGGGAGCCAATCTCTTTCTATCTCTCTACTATTGAAGAGGAAAAGGGAGGGGGGAAAGAAAGAAAGAAAAGAGTATGGCGAGTAGCTTTTTTTTTTAAAATGTGATAAATCCTGTAAGGCATCTTAGCCTCGAGACTGTTCGACACCAGCAGTTATCTTGATGTTATACACCGGAGAGAAAGAGAGAGAAAGAACGGGTGTGAATAAAAAGAGAACATTAATGTTTCATATTAGATTTTAAATTTTTAAGTATCATTAGAATTGCATTGACACGATTTAGCACAGAAATTAATCATCAGTATTATAATTAAGACTTAGTTGCTACCTGTAGTAAAATTAAAACAATGATTTTTTTTTCTTTTTCATTCTCAACCTTCTAACACAAATAATCCGTAGCTGAAAAATAGCTGAACACTGTGAAGTGTGAAGGTTTATTAAATATTTTAGATATTTGACATTGATAAAGGAAATAAAAAAGCAAATCATTTTTAAAATACAAAATTAATGTTTCGGCTGGAAGATACAGAGAAAGGAGTGCTTAAATTTGATTAAATAAATGTAAACCTCTTGTTTTTTCCTGGTATTTAAACAAGCAAGGAATATAAGCAAAAGAGTGTAAAGCAATCATTTTTGATGTAATGTTATATGACAAGCAACTCATTCAAAATTTAACTAAAATTAGTTAAAAAATAAACAGTAAATAAATCCTATTTTGAACTGAGAAGAGAAAGAAGCAAGTATATTATTTTGCGAAAAAAAACAACAAACAAAAAACTAAGAAGCTGTTTATATTATAAATTACCTACCTAATTATTATTATTATTACTAATAATGTAACATTCTTTAAATTACGTTTTATACTCAAAGTACTTTAATTGAAACTCATAGGAATTATTTGTTTAGAACTTTTAAATTAATGCACTTTCAAATAGTCTGCTCTTACTTGTCTTAATTCAGTTACAAGAAAAAAATTCATTAATGAAAACTATGTAAAAATAAAAAAGGGATTTTTTTAACTGTACTTTTACAACCCATGTTTTAAATAAAATAAAATTCTTACTATGTAAAAACGAAATGAAATGTGTTTATTTGCCTTATATAATAAGTATAAAGTGAATACTAAGAAAATACAGTCAATATTGAAATGTAGAATAATGCAATCTACACATAAGGTGCTTGAATTCAGAGACGAAGGCAAGTTTCCACATTATTATTATCATCAACATTATTTCTTTGAGATGTTGAGCAAAAGACAGTTGGAAAAGGAAAAACAACCAAAGAACAAAGTGATTTTTCTCAGTGTGCGCTTGTGACTGTACACATTGTGTTTAATAAGGGTCATGCTGTTATATATCCTTTAATCAGCCCACAAATACTCTTGTTTCACTAGTTTCATATTGAAAATAACCTTTTTAAAATATTTACAGCATAATCTATTAAATTGTGGAAGGTATTTATTAAGACATATTAAAATGGGGGAAATAACTTGAAAAATCACTTAGAAAAAGTTCTAACTTTACTTTTCATTTATAATAATTATCACAAGTTTTGTCTGCTCAAATACCAATTTCAAATCATTGGTTTATGCTGAGAATTTTTAAAAATCATGAAATAGTAGCACAACAACAATTCCATCTTGTAAATATTTTTGTATATTGAATAAATTAAGAAAAATAAAATATAAGGGTCAATTTACTTGACTCCATTGTTTGTCCTTTTTAAGTAGAAACTAAATTCTAAGATAAATTTTAATCAAAAAAAAATTCGTGTTCATACTGTAGTATCAACAGTATATTACAACTTCAAGGTTTTAGGTCTAGAAAAGCATTTTAGAGATAAAGAGTTAAATTGTCCTCAATAGGAATCATCTTTAGGAGTGACTTGACAAAACATATAATCAGTTTAAGGACCTATAATTAATAAATGCTAGACTGCCTTAAGGGAAAGGAATTATTTCCTTTTTAAAAATTCCACTAAAAATTTTGAAATAAATAATTATTTAGTAGTGAGCAGACAGCTAACTTAGTAAATAAGTGAAAATTGGTGTTTTCAAATACTCAGGTTGTGAGTCAAGTGTACACAAGCATGTACTTGAAAGGTAGCAATGTTGACCAAACTAGAAGTAAATCATTTTAAAAAAGTAGATAACGGTTTTATTCGGTTTAACTTTTCAAGGCAGGCTAGAATGAGTAGATCTGAGTGCAGAAGAAAGTCATTTTACATACTGGGTAGCGAATATAACATGCACAGAAGAGTTTATTATTATCTTTCAATGAAAAATATCTTCTTTAATATATAAAAGCATTTTAAAGACAATCATGCCAAAAAGAAATTTATGTTTCCTGATAAAGATGCAAGGAGGACTCAAATTAAAAAAAAAAAAAAAAAAAAAAAAAAAAAAGAGAATCTACAAATATTATGCACATGAAATCTAAGTTTTAGTTAAAGTGAAAGCAAATTTATCAGTTTTCATACTGTTGAGTTTTTTTCCATTTCTGGTACATCAATATCTGAAGAGGTCATATAAAGATATGGACCATGTTTTCCCCTTATTGAAAATGCTAATGTATCAAATGTGATTGTCTTTCTAAAGACAAACTGGTTTATCAGGCCTATAACAGAAGTTAGAGGTCAAGGTTATATTTCTGATGTTACATTTATTTGAAAGAAAAGAAAATCTGATTTAAAAATAAAGAGAGAGCCTAATTCTATAATAAAATTTATAAGTGTAAAAATTAATAATAAAAATATCTGCATTTATGATATTTAAATATTTTTTGTACAAGCATGAGAAAAAATCTAGTTATAGTAGAATGATTCTATTTCTTCACTGACATCATATTCATAATAAATAATGAAGAATATTTCTTGTCACCTGCAGTCTAGACATAGACATATATTCTTGTCCCTGAAAAAAAAAAAGAAAAGAAGATATATGCATAGTTCTATGTATTACACAAACACACTGAGTGAAATGCTAAATTATACAGATCTCTAGCATTTTTTAAATAGAAAGACTGAATAAATAAATTGTGTCTTCAGAAGATAAATATCAAAGGCACGATTTCCTCAATAACCAAAATCTAAAGTACAATATCATATTAAAGTGTTTTACAGAATAATTATGAGAAAATATATTGAAAAAAAATCAATTTATTATGGAAAATTATTTAATAGACAACTAATATGAGAAATCTAGTGTACATATGTACACACAAAAAGGGTGCTGAAAATTCTCAGCTTGATCAAGAAGGGATATGAGAATAAAGAGCTGATGGTTGCTGATTTGGTCAGATTTTGAGAAGTGGGTCACAGTAAGAACTTTTTAGTAACCATATTATATATATATATATATATATATATATATATATATATATATATATATAAAAAATAGTTGGATTGAGGTGAGTTTGTGATCCTGGATTTCATGCCCTTGCGATTGCAAGGGCATGAAACCCAGGATCACAAACTTACATCAATCCAACTAAATATGTTAGCTCTATCACTGATATTGAGCGCTTTCCAATAAGTACTACACACACACACACACACACACACACACATATATATATATATATATATATATATATATATATAACAAACAAGTATGTGTACATGCATGTATATACAGGGTGCAATGGGTAAATTGTTGCCATTTTATATTTTTAATTTTGCGCATACACACTGCTTTTGATTCTGTTCTGTATAGTAGGGTCAGTTGGGCACCGTCTGTAAGAAAAAGAGCACTATGAAGCAAATAACTCTGTCAGAGATTTGGAAATGGCATGCTGTACTGGAAGCTCCAATACAAACATTTCAGTGTGTTTGCGAATCAATCTGTGAATAGTGCAGAGTTGGTTGAGTCTAATGGTGATTACAAAGGTATGGCAGCTCAGAAAACTAACTCAGATCATGCTGATAACAAAAGAACTCACAAATTTGTTGGTGAGGGCCTCAGACTCAACATGGAGGTCTACATCAAGTGCCTTGAGGAGATAATGCTTCTCTGGGTCTGGTAAAAAGACTCTGCACCATGCCACACAAGCATGAGAACCCAGTCATGGCTATCAGATAATTTCTGTAACCACATCACCACCTTACATCTGGCCACTAACTCTCCAGACTGCAATACTGTTCATTATTATGTGTGAGGTGCAGTTGAGTTAGTGATCAACAAGACTCCTAGTAACACCAAACAGGAACTAAAGGCAAGGATTATGGAAGCATTCACCAACTTAAACAAGGAGACCACCCAGAAGAGTTGCAGGAGATTTTGAGAAGTTGTCTGAAGGCTGTGGTTAAAGCCAATGGCAATATTATTGAATAAATTTACTCTTTATTTCAAGATATTTTTGTGTAATTTTGATAAATATATCTGTTAAAATGAAATGTTAGTGTTATTTTAATTTTTGTGTAATTTAGGCGACAATTTATCCATCGCACCCTATATGTACTAAAACACTGTCAGATTTTATGTAATATTTTCACAATAAAATTGCTATTAAATAAGTAATGTTGGTAATTTTTTGAAATACTGTTATTTAAATAAAAATTATTTTTTATTAAAGATATTTACAATAATCTATTTGGTAGCCTGAGATTTTATCATGTAACTTGTCCATGATATCGTAAATAATAGTATAATTATTGGTATTCAATGTTTAATTTAAAATATATAAAAGATCTGTTTGGCAGAAAGATATAACTTTGAAAGAGAAACAAGATATTGTAAAGTTACTGAGTGACAGGAATTGAATAGTGTCGAAAATTCTGAAAATTTAAACATCGATCATAGAATACTCAAAAAATAACTGAAAACATTAGCAAGATTAAAAAAAAATAAATTAAAAAACGGGTTTGAAATTTCAGAAAAAAGAGATTTGAGAAAAATAAAGAAGAGGCAAGAAAATTGGATTGACCAGCAAGAAAATATTTTAAAGATGAAATTGCAAATGAAAAGAAAGAGGAAAGATGTAGAATATTAAGAACATTGACTAGTAATATGAAAACAAATAAACTACCACCATTAAATAGACATCACAGAAAGAAAGGTTAAGTTGGGGGAAGTAGTACATGAAAATTGATTTTTTTCAACTGTCATTTTTAGTGATAAATATTGAGTTATACTGGATGAAACTTATGGCTGAGCTCGAGTTTGGGTCCTTCATGGAAGTGGTCAACGTTAGAAGGCAACAGGAAGGAGGTTTATTAATGTTTTGAGCTAGAATTCTAGGCAGTAGCATTTTGATGATGGTTTCATGTTAAAGCTAGAAAATTATTCTAAGTTCCTAGACAAAACTGCAAGCAATAAATACTGCTGCAAGTAATGTTCAAAGTTGAAACAATAGAAAAGAAACATTAATTGATTAAAGAGTGATGAATGTCAGAGTCCATATGAACATGTAAAATAAAACAATTTATTCTGTCATATGGGATATAACATTTTACTAAAATGTGTTTTTATGGATTATATCTTTTGGATTTATTTATAAATCAATGTTTATGCTGCACTTTGCATTATAAAAAAAACATTCACAAAAATTATCAATATTTTAACAAGGATAAATAATATAAGCTGAACCTCACATTGCTTATGTGTATATATTCTGAAAATTTTATAGTGAGAACACAGACTTATATAAAACATGTGTTTTATATACATTTTTGTGTGTAACACTTTTCAGGGTAAATTAAGACTATACTCTTATTCTTAGAAGTATGCTGATTCACATTTATGCTGGTCACATTTTAAGCCAAGTACTTTTCAGCACTATCATATAGTGTCACATGACCATGATGTGTCGATTCTATGAATTTAAGTACATTTTTACATAGTTTCAAGTATCAAAAAGTAACATCACAATCATGTAACAACAACACAAACATTATTCTAAAGATGAAAAATACCATATGGACTTTGAATTTTATCATTCCCCGTTTTTCTTTCCTGATAACAACTGAAGCCAGTCAAAAACTTGGAGCCTAAACAAGAACATACATGAACTGTAGATGTTTTTTTACAACTCCAATTACAGATTACAGAAATTAATCCACCACAAAAAAAAAAAAGAAAAGAAAAAAAAACATTAAAAAATATATTAGACATAACTTGTCCATTATCTTTAACAAAACTTGTTTGAATGAACATTTACAGCTTAGATACACCCTATATAAATACTTGAACAAAAGCAAGACAAAAAAAAACATAACCTTTGGAGAGTTTATCTACAATTTTGATTTGGGCTTACAACTTATTCAAGAATACAATAAAAAAAATGAAAAACAAACAGACCTTGTTGGTTGAATTTTAAAAACGTTTACATACATACAAACCCATATAGAAGATTAAGTTAATAAGTCTATAGCCTAATGATGAAAAAAAAAAACCCCAAAAACATTCTAAAACAAAGATTTATCAACATAATCTTCCTTGTCACTGCACTTAGCACTATGCTTCTCTATTAAGCAATATACAATTAAAAGTGATAATTTCTGATCAAACAAATACATACATGGAGAAACGATAAAATAAAATGAAAAAATATTTCAACATAAAATAAGGGACATCACATCCTTAACAGTGAAGATATTTATCTTTTGAATGGTGCTAGAAAAGGCATTAACAAAATGGTTGCATTCCAGCAGAAATTGCTCTACATTTACTTTAAGTGCATCTATTAAGATTTCTCTGCAACAAGATTTAAATGGGTGCAGCTTATATTGACAGCAGCATAAGTACTCAAGTGAATAAGCACTATTAGAAACAATATTTTAAAAGGGCAAGAATTTGGAAAATAGTGTGGTTCTTAATATTTTTTAAAATTTATGTATCTTTTTTGAGAGTCAAGTTATAAAAAAAAATTGGAAAATAAGAAAATGTAGTAAATTTTACCAATTTAAAATGTTTTTCTTGGCTTAGCATAAATATTTAGCATCACAAAAAGATAGCACTTAATTGAAAATTTTAAAAAAATGTTATGTACTCAGACCAAGAATGAAAGTTTTAAAATCTTTTATCTAAATGAGAGACATTATAGACACTTGTTCATAGCAAAGAAAATGTCATTGCAATAAGGTAACATAATAGGAAGAAAGCTGACAACTTGCATAAGTGCAATTTGATAAGGACATTAGGTCACCAAAGAAGACTGTTTACCAGGATTAGTTTGTCACAAAGCCTCACCCAGTGAGGATCAAACTCACAACCAATGATATATAACTCCAGCATGCTAGCCATTACATTACAATGAGGTCACTAAGACAGTAATACAAGCATTCTGAATTGTTAAAACACTATCGTATGATTAAATTGTTGCTGCAATTCACAATTGGTATTTTGTGATGTAAGAATAATATGCAGAAAAGGTGTTTAGGGTACAAAAAGGATCAATTGCAATGACTTATTGTAACAATGTCAGAAATAAACAAAGTAAATATAAAGGTCTTGTTTTCACATGATTTTTACACAAAGTCATTGTCAGTTCTTTTATGTTGAAAGGAAAATTTGATGTTTTTGTTGCTAATTTATGAATAATTTATGAGTTTACATTCAAGAAGAAAAACAGAATTTTATGATTTAACTAGTATCACTCAAATAATACTACATCTTCAATTATTACCCACTACTGCATATAAATATAAATGATTACATCTTATAGCATCACAGATTTTACAAGTATGCTAATGTGTTCAGTGTATTGATTGAAAATGATTTACCCACGATTAAGATGCTGACAATCAAATTAAATAAATGAACTAGAGCTTTGCTTAAAATTGAATAGAATTATTACTTTTAGTTTTAGATGTAAACATTTCAATTATTAAAATACTTACAAGAATCTCTTAAGATTAATCATAAAAAGAAAGTATTAACCAAACTTATAGTATAATCAGGAACATATATTTCTAAAACAAAACTATTATTATTAATATATACTATATTCATTAATTTTATTAAACTTTTATAGCAAACACCTTGTTAATATGAATAAATGAATAATTTTGACAGCTCATCTGATAAATATGGGAGGCTTTTTCTCTAATGGAATTTTCAGGATGGCAGACACTTTAAAAATGCCAAAAGAATGGCAGATGGTACAGATGCAGAAAATGACTAAATTGAATTTATGGAAATTACTTGCTGATGAGTTTTCAGGCATTGAAGTATTTGGTCTTATATGCTTGTCTATATTTGTGAAATTGCAAACAGAATATAATCTGTAAGCAGCAAAATGAGGCAGTTCTTTTAATTGGCAAATCCTTTTTTCTTGAACAAATATTTTATGGGCTCAATTCTCTAATGGAGAAGCTTGACTGAATACTATATCATAAATATTTGATAGACACTTGTTGCTAAATGTCTATACTAACCAATATTAATTCATAGCTCTTAAGAAATTATTGATAAAATTATATTCTTTTATAATTGGATATTAAAACTGGTCTTAGCAAAAACAAGTTTAAACAAATCCTAAGGTAAATCTTTTAAAATCTCTCAATATTTCAGCTATATGATTTCTTTAACAATAGTTTTAAATTTAAAATGTTTGTTAGAGTAAATCTTACACAAAAAGATAATTATATAAACATTTTATACAATACTGAAAATTCCCCTAATTTGGTGACAGTCAAAATAAAAGTAAATTGTTGTCATAAGATTTGAACCTGTTCACTAGAGTAAGCTGAAAACATTGCACAGAAAATACTAACTTTTTAAAATTCAAATTTAGAAAACTTTAAGTAAAAAAAAATACACATGAATATAGATTTTTTTTTATTGGTGTAGACAATAATAATTTTTGTAACTTAAACAGATTTAGAAAGAACAAATTATGATCAAGTAATTAATTCTGCAAGCATTTGATTACAATTTTCCATAAGTAAAATGATTATTTTCCTTTATTCACTTGAGTAAAATTCATAATACAACTATTTTGCTTTGAATATATAAAGATTCCATATAGTTTATTTATGAACATTCTATCTTTCTCTGTTAAAATATATTAATATTTGGAAAATATTCAAATGATGGCCATTTTAAGAACATCCTTACTATCCATTTCTCTCACTCAGCTCCCTAAAAGAGTAAAATGTAATTTTTAATATTTTAGAAAACATTTTGTTAATACAACAAATCAATAAAAAATACAGGTTTTTAAAAACCTCATTAACTTTGTCAGATAAAGACAAATCAGATTATTTTGAAAAAAAAATATTAGGCAAAAATCAGTTTATTTCATCCTGAAAATTATAGCTAATGTAATGCCTTCTCAATGTGGTTTGCTTCTATCAGTCTAATTTCTTTTCTGTCTGTCTATTTCATTATCTTACTGCAACCTCTGTTTTCCAGACACAGGGATGTGAATATGAATACCTTTCATTGTCTTGTTCACAGTCACAGAAAATGACAAAAAGGCTTGTTTGCTTTATTTTCTTTGTTTGCTAACAAAAAGCAAAAAATATCATAGCACAAACACACACACACACATATATATATATATATATATATATATATATATATATATATATATATATATATAGGAAAAATGATGTAGAAATTTTTTAAATATCAGAACAATTTTATGAAAATCCATGACAAAAAATTACAGCATCTGCTCTCCTTCATGCACATGTGTAATCACATCAACGTATATCACTTTAGTTTGATGAAGTCCTAACCTACAAAATCCAACATATGAAAAAAAATTCTACTTTGTCATAGATTTTCATTCATATATATATATATATATACATACACAGCAAGAAGGATTGAGAGATCAAAAGTTTCTTTGGAGAAAAAAAAAAAGAAAGTATCAGGCAGCAAATTTCACACATGACAAGGAAAAATAAAATATATTAAATATTTTAACCATTTTTAATAAAATAAATATGTAATATAATTTTAAATATTTGAATATTGCTTTGGAGTACTCAAAAGATATACAAAAATATATTTATATCAAAATTTAAAAAGGAGAAATATTTGAATATAAAAATAAGTTAAAATTTTTTTTAAATATTCTGATTTAAATATAAATAATTACATTAAGATTGTTAAGGATTAATGAAGACTTAACAAATTATAGTAATTTTAGTGATTACTTCCGTCTTATACTAATTCTAGTTTAATTAGCTAAATTTTATATATATATATATATATATATATATATATATATATATATATATATATGCATATGCAAAATGGTTGGAGAACAGAACATATCACAGAAAATGATTACTTCATTTGGGGGAGGGGGAAGGGACTTAGGATGAAAAAATAGCTTAGCCAACTAAGATATCAATATTTAGTGACATATAAAAGATCTCCATCTCATTAAAGACACCAAAAGGAGAGTAAATTATACATCTATTACATTATTTCCTATTTTAATACTGTTTAGCATTCTTATCAGTTTGTAACTTGCTCTATCTTTCTCATTTTTTTTCTTTTAAAAACCAATGCTACTTGGTGTCCCAGTGAAGGTAGACCAAGACAGAAAAGAATTCAATTTGATTTATACGATGCAGATAGCTTTCCGATCAATACCAAAAGAGAAAAAAAGAACTTTTAGTGGTAGAGGAGAGTAGAGGAAAGAGAAAAAACTATTCAGAATCAGTCAGTTTATATTATCTTTTAATGTTTGCTTTTTACAATATCTTTGGCTATTATTGTCTACTAAGTTCTCTCATTTACTCACTCTAAGATGAGTGGCTGTTGACTAGCAGAGAAATATTTCTGAAAAGATAGAATGATTCATGAAAAGGAGATCATCGGCTTTTCTACGCATATGCCCAATAAATCTGGTGAGCTAATAGCAATAGACTGAGAACTGAGCATTGTCTGACAGAAATATCACATTGCTGGCCATTCTATCAATATACAAAACACTAAGGCAAAGCTTCTGTGCACAGAATATCAGTAACAATAGACAATAACATAACTAAAATTATAGTCCTACTTCAATAGTAGGAGAATTAATCTTTACAAAACATTTCTATAATAAGAGCAGACAATAGATAGCATACATCCTAGCATATTAAATGATAAATATTCAAACTCAGTATCAATTATGTACTGCACAATGTTGGTTTTATTCAGTTGAAAGTAATAAATAGAAATAAAAATGATTATTTGACATATCAACACTTTTATACAAATTATGTGGCACCAAGAATCATTAAATAAAAGTTTAAATTTATTAAAATAAATATTGTCCACATTCCTTCACGAGTTGAAGAAATCAAATATCAGGAATTTTGTATTATCATTCATTATACAAAGGTGATGACTAACAGGCAATATTTCATGAACAAATTTATCCATTTTATTATTCCTTACACATCTTTCATTTTCTTTTTTTAATCATTTCACACCAAGTTAAGCAATGAATTCACTAAAACACAAAGGGTTACTAAGTGTGAGAGAATATGAAAAAGAAAACATTATTGAGGAGAGAGAAAAATAAAAGAATAGGGATTAAGAAGACAGAAGATAACGATCGACATGGAATTTAGATTTTTGATTGAGAAGCAAGAAATTGGAAGATAGTTCCACAAGTGAGAAATAAGATAAAAGAAACTGTTAGCAAATAACTCACAATTACATATAGTCATTTCAATTGTAAAATGATGAGACCTTGCTGACAATCTAGGACTGGGCTTACACGTATAAAGTCTAGGTAACAAATAGGAAAACTCATCAAAACAATTATCATGAAAATATTTATAGAAAAGGTACAGGGAAGTTATGTTATGGTGGTGGGAAAGGGATCTGAAACAGAGATGCCAGGTCAGGACTGATAACATTGCAGATTCTTTATATTTTATCAAGAATCTCTAAATACTCGGCAGAAGCACCAAACCAAATGTGGCAGCAATATTCAATAGATTGATAATACATTTATAGATAAAATGGCAATTCTTATCCACAGGGCGTGAATTAGAAAGTTTCTTGTACAATTTACTCAGAAAAGAAATGATACCATGAAAATACACAACAGATATAAACATTTCTGCCCTGCTGGTTTGGTGGATAGAAAATTATGAAAGGTGAACAATGAAAACTTATTCTCAGATTTAGTATGCATTATAGTTTGGTGTCTAGAGTTTACTGTATAAATATATATCTCCATGGATGCATGTGATATGATTATTACAAATTTGTAACTGTTTAAATTGACATTAAAAAGATGGAAAAGAACTAAGAAATATAAGGTGAAGAAAGCAAACTGTATTCACAAACAATGCACCTATCTTACATACCTTGGAATATTTTTAGAAATAAATTTAAATCAATATAGAGTTAGTTCTTCAAACATATAGTGTCCATTTTTGCCAGTGTAAAGGCATAAAATAAAAAACTGGTATACACACAAATATTTATATCAGTCTTAGAGTTTTTTAAAATATTTCAAATATTAAAGGCATTTCTTATGATTTTTGAAAATTTACGTTCTTCAAATAAAGCCTTTGATATTTTTTTTTTAAATTAATAAAAATTATTTCAATTTATTTTTGTCTGAAGGTTAAGTAAGATAAAAAGGAAAAATAGGAATGACAAGAGTAATTCTTAATCTAATCTAGGTACCACCACTAATTTTTGATACCTAAGGTTTAAAATGAATTTAAAAAAATGAAAAAGCATTCTTGAAGATTTCTTTTTAGCTTTAATTGCAAGCTAAATGATTAAATTTACTATTTTCAGTAAGCAAAACATGCTACTGTATTTCAAATGGAAATTATAATGATTGGAATCTTAACATTTTGATCTCTTTCAATAAAATCATTAAAATTGGCCATTTTTGACACATTCTGATACATTTGTAAACAAAAGTTAATTCTTGATTTTAAAAATCTTCCAAAAATAAAATATAATTTCCTGAAACTTTATTTAAGGAATACTAGCTGATTTAAAGTACAATTAATCTGATTTGAAACAAATATTATTTATTTAAGTTGAAAATAACAGAGAAATGGATTTTTAAAACAAACAGTAGCAGTGATTTACATGCTTTTCATTGCTTGTCAATCACTTAACAAGCAGTGATAAGGTGTTGACAGGTTTACAGAGACTTTATCTGTTAAAATGTAATTTAAGAAAATGATGGGTGAGTGCCTTTTTTATATAATTTTTAAGTAAATAATCTTAAGATGTTGCAAAATATTCTGCATAATCTAATTTTAGGAATGTTAACTTTAAATTTACTATAATCATTGCTCTTATTTTCTGATGTCATGTATGGTCAACCATGCTTTCAAATTGGCAAAATATGTAATATTTTATACACATAAATAAATTAAATTATTTTAAAACTTGGTGCAAAATACTTTGTATTAAGCTTTTCAATTGTTGATTAGTAAATATAGCTTTCACTTAATAACAATATCACATAAAAGATGGAAATTAATACAGAAATTAAAAAGAGTTAAAACTATAAATTATTATAATTAAAATTTAAAAAAATGAAAACAATTCTTGTAAAAATTTTAAGACAATAGTGTCTTTAATAAATCTTATTTATAAAAGCAATTAAAAGATTTTCTAATTAAATAATGACAGTTTTATTGCATTTTTTATTTTATGATTTGGAGCAGATTTTCTAGAAATGAGTAATAGTTAAAAAACATTGTTGATTTACATCAATTTGTGAATTAGTCCTGAAAGTTTCATTAAAATCTGACAATTTGATTTTTTCAAGAATTTACAAATCAATGTGTTTTTCACCAGAAAAAAAAAAACGAAAAAAAAAGAAAAAGAAAAAACACTAATCATAAATATCACGTTGACTGCTGATGCAAAAAAAAAATTTTAAACTTTTGAACGTGCTAGAAAGGATTAAAAAATTAAAAAATAATAAAAAATACTTTGGTCTTTCCTCTTAATAATAGCAAATATTTTGATCATAAAACTTTGTTTTTATTACATTTGGGGCCTTTTTCCATCATGTTATGCTGTTTTTTCAGCCCAAAATTGGGAGGTATCTAATCTAATCTTAAGACAATAATCTTTAAACCAAAGATGTATAACTGATTCAACTTTGATGCTCCACCTTTTGTTTCTACCCAACACTCATCTTTTTTGTAATTTACTTCTATTATATTTTCTCTCTTGCCCACAATCATGCTGAAATATACATTGAGTAACATTGATAGGAGTTTGGATATACTCATACTGCAACAGATAATTAATTATTTAACCATGAATTTAGAGACTCATTTGTATCTGCCAAATTATATCCCATATTATAGTATCAGTGGAATGAAGTGTGTTTCCCCAATCAATACTGATTAAACTATAGTATCCCCACTTTAACCAGCTTATATTGAGGTATCTCCAAACAAACATGATACCTAAGGTTTAAAATGAATTTTAAAAAATGAAAAATCTTTCTTGAAGCTTTTATTTTAGCTTCACTTTCTAGATAATAGATTAAATTTAATATTTTCAATAAGCAAAAGAATTTGCTATATTTCAAAACTAATTTGAGTGGAATGAGTTCCTTTTTTGTGGTGAGAAATATTAAAAAAATAATGTTTTACCAAGATTTTCTAAAAAAAAAAAAAAAAAATTTTTTTTTAAATTTCTAAAATAATTTCACTCATTTGTGTCCTGAAAGTTTCATTAAAATCTGACAATTATTTGAATTTTGCAAGAATTTCCAAATCAATATTTTGCACCACAAAAAGATGCTAAAATTTCCTATGCTAATCTTTAGAACTCTGTTAATGCAAGAAAAACAAAAATTTTAACATTCTAGAAAAGATCAAAAAATATAATTTAATAATCAAAAACCCTTTGGTCTTTCCTCTTAATAATAAAGATTTTGACAATAAAACTTTAAGTTTGGGGCATTTTTTCATAATGTATGCTCATTTATTGTCATTAACTTTCCTTAAAATTTTATTCCTCTTTAATTTTACCTTTGACCTTCCACAACCACACAGCTGAGTTGAGGTAGAGATAGTCAACTTTAGGCACAGCTTTAAACACAGCACTGATAATTTTCAAGTCCTAAGATACAAAAATAAAGACCAGTGAAGATTCAAAATACTTAGGAGAAAATAAAAAGGAAAAACAGATTCGTGTATAACTTGTTCAAACTTTGGTCTAAGAAAATTGCTTTAATAAAATTTCATTGTTCACATGTAAATTTATGCATGGAATGTATACATAAAGACAAAATCTAATCAGTAATGAAATTTGTAACCTCCAACGAGTTCATCACATCAAATTCAATAGTTAGCAATCTATGACAAATCACTTTGTTCATTCATGCATGTTATGCATCAATCATCTGGTTATGGTCTGGCTGAATCCATATCTTGCTAATGACAAATTTATTTGGTATTTGTCTATATAATCATCACATGGTATATACATGGATGTTGAAAAGTTCTTGCTCCAACATACTTCCCACAATCTGAATAATGAATAAACAATTTTTAATTCATTCTTGGTTGAGCTGGGAATTTTTCAGCTTACCCTTATATATCCATATAAGTGGAATTTAATTCACTTTGGATTCTTTTAGAGGGTGAGTGTAAAGAGATCAAAAACTTAATAAACAAAAGATAACTGAACATGTTGAGTTGATGATGATATACACACTGCAGTTACCATTATGGCATGTAGCCTAGGCAGACAGGAGGGTAATGATCATTCAGATATTGACCAGTTAATGTTAAATCTGCAGATACAACAACTGAAAGAAATTGACACAAATATAAATTTATATACAGCAATAGCTTTGTTCATGCATGAAATTCGTGTAAATCAAATAAAAACTCAATCAGCAATAAATTCCTTACAAAATCATCTCCCTTATCCCTTGATTATCTGGTCTGGCTCACACTCCCCAAATCTTTGACATTCAGTTTCAAACAAAATCTTTCAAGAAGAAAATTGAGAGAGGTGGGAGGAGCAAAACAAAAAAGTAAAACAAAACATTTTTGTGGAGAGGTTTTAAAGAGACAAGAGAAAAGAGTAAATAATTGGACAATAAAATATATTTCTTTCATTTTACTCTCTTCAAAAGCTGTGAATCATTTGTTTCCAGGCTTTTCTTTTTTTATTTTCCCATTATGTGCACTGACTAAATGAGCTTTTATTAAGAATTAGCAATATTTTTTTTCTTCTGCATTATACTTTCAATTTTATTTTACAGTTTAATATTTTTAAAAGTCATGAATCAGAAGCTTAGAAATTATGACAAAAGCTTTCCAGTTTTCATTTTTAGCCATTAAGATGCTTTTCTTTTGAAAGGATTCACAATTTTTGTTATGTTTTAATGATTCAAGTTTGATAGAACTACCTTAAAATTACAGTGTATAGAATTAGGCTAGGTACAAGTACTGGTTATGGTGTCTAGATAAATATTAACCTACCAGATACATCTTTTTTATATGTCTTTTTAGCGAATTTTGAGGGAGAGAAAAAAAAGGCAGTTTTTTTTTTATATACCATTGAATAGAGATGATACACAAGACATTTATTTTTCTTAAATAAAATAAAATCTATACCCCATATATTTTTAAATAACAGATGTAAATTTTAAATTTCAGAAAAAAAAAAATACATTAATAAAATAAAGAGTTGGTAAAATAATATTAACATTTGGTAGTTTTCTAATTCTTTACTAAATGGAGATTATATATATATATATATATATATATATATATATATATATATGAAACAAATAAGTCTCAAGGATTTAATTTCTTTTACTTTTGTCAAAAATACAGTTATTGGTCTTGGTAGATATTTCAACAAAAATATTCATCACTAATAGTATTAAATGACCCATTATTTAATTAAATAGGATGTTGTACAACCTCTTGAAATAGTTATATTAATTCTTTGAAGAGTAGATTTGGTTTATATAGTATTTTCTGAATTAAATGCAGGCAGGACCATATACCACTTTATTTCTTCTTTAGTATCCATTGACCAATGATTTTAGAGACCCCAACACACTGGGAATGCTCACTCTACATTATACCTTGCCAATCAAATAAACCAACAACTGGCACACAGCCTACAAATCTATAAAAACAATCTCTAAACTTGTTGGAAGCTATTTGTAGATTCAACTGTCAGATTATAATAGATATTCAGAAACCTTTCTTCAACATACATTAGGTAATCAAGTTGACTTTAGACATTTTTCATAGAAACAATTTAACAGGGCTTAAATTTTAATAGCAGGATTAAGGAATTTAAAACTAGTAACTTTTTATTTATCAATATAGAAAATCTGAAACAATTTACCTATTTCTAATGATTATAAAAATGTATAAATGTTAAAAGGTGTTTTATTATCTGCTAAATTAATCTGCATCGTCTGATAAAACAGGACACCTTAAAAATATTTTTAGTTATGAATAGTGCTTCTAGATAAAATATATTGCTAAATTGTATTTGATGGTTTTATATAGCAAAGATTATTCTTGATAGGCAAATAAGTTACTTGTATAGAAGTAAAAGTGAATTTGGATAATTTCACTTTTTCCTCTAAACACAAATCAAATCAAGTTTTACTAATGATAATAAATCCAAAATAACTGGGTACTAAACTTATATAGATATTACTTCTCATATTCACAATGTAATGTTATATAAGGCCAGGGTTCATGTTTTAACTAGCTTAAAATTTGATCTAGAGTTGACTCAGTAGAAAAGAACGATAATAAAACAAAGGTAATTCTTATCAGAAATGCTATGGGCCTTATACATATCCGGTTTGTTTTTATTAAAACTAATTAACAGCTGAATCAGATAATGTTTATCCATTGCAAATCATCTAACTAAAACAACTCCAAAGGGAGAAAAAAATGGAAGTGAAATGGTTTTAAGAGAAAAATGTGAAAAAAGAAAGAGATAATTTTATTGTGTTCAGAGAGTAAAAAAAAGTGAAATTATATTTTTAGCAAATAACCATGTAGAATTAATAGAATATCTTTGCCAAATAGATTGTTACTTTACTAATAATTAAGATATGTCAAGGGGCAATAAATAATTAATTTAATCTACCAGGCAATAAGATATCTTTCATGTTATAAGTAAATGACATTCAATTTCTTTATGAGAGCTTTTAAAATTGATACTGAACATATATGAAATAGATAATCTGTCTTTACTATAAAAAAGGGGAAAGTGTTTTTATGTTAAATGCAAATGAAAAAATTTCTATTCTGCATGCCAGCTTATTTTTCATTCAAATTAATTAAACTAGATTGGTAAGAATTTAAAGAAAATATTTTTGGATTTGGCAATTTAAAAACTATTGGAAATCAATCATTCCCTTTATACCTCTTGGTACAGACCATTATCCTTTTCTTTTGTTGCTTGTCACAATCCACATTATAGAATTACAAATCAATGCTTATTGGCAAACACTAGAGAAAATATTTATTCATGAATGTTGCAGATAGGCAGCGAGTGAGAGTCAATAAAGGTAACCAGAATAGATCAGACAGACACACAGTATGAGCAGCAAGCACTACCAGATAATGTTTCGCTTTCATACACTGCTATATCAACCATCTCTACATATTCAGTCCAATTAGATGCAAAGACTGCAAAATGATAATCTACACTAAGGGACATTATCATTATTGGAGCTAACATTTGAGACAAACAATTTTACAAATACAATTGCAAGTGGGGGAGGCAGCAGGTGCATGTATATAATTACCAAGATAATTTTTATATTTTTGCACAGAATTTAATAAGAACCCTGCTATATAATAATAATATCTTCCTCTCCAACCCACATAATGTTTTAGTCAGTTCATTCTCCAGGCAAAATGATCACAACAGACTTGACATTCGGTTGGGGAATAAATCAGCTTAAATGTTATGTAAAAAATGAGGATAGTTAAAAATAAGAGTAAAATTAAGAATATTGAATAATAGAAATATCGGTAACTACATTTTGTAAAATAAAAAAGCAAAAACATTTGATTGATGAGAACTTCAAAATGACATTCATTTTAAGACTATATATTTCACAAGAAATGTAAAGTAAAAAGAAACAGATTTACACAAAACTTAAACAGAAAGTAGCCTTTATATAGAATATATTTACCTTCAAGTATTGTTATTCATTAATGTATAGTTCACAGTACCTTTTAATACAGTACCATTAAATAAAATATTACCCATCTTGTGGACTTTTATGTGAAAGTGCCAAATTAATTTTCAATGACTAATTAAAAAAATAAATTGTAACATCATATACAAAAAAGAAAAAAGATAGCAAAGATAAGAATATGATTTCTTTAAATATCGCCAGGGGTTGTAGCAATAGGCAAGAGTTAAAAAAAAAATATTGGAAGAAATAAAGGTGGTTACTGAAATTAATACTATTATTTACAGTAACTGCTGTTGAAAGAGTTTTATATATTTTCATAATAGAATATCAAGAATCAAAGTTCTAATTTGGAAATGTAAATAGGTTTATTTTTGATCACGATACATTTTCATGGTTTATAAGATTCAAATGTTGTTGATATATAATTCTTCCTTGTATATCTCATTTTCTGTGTTTTTGCAAAAATGATTTGCTTTTTATATTTTAGTATTTTTACTACATTCAAAACAAATTGCATACAATGAAATCTGCTCACATTATAGTAAACATCTAAGAATCAATAAAATAAAATCTAAATGTTTTTTTTTCTTGCACATCTTTCAAAACAGAATAAATTAGGTAGCAGAAGAAAGAGGTGGTCTGGTATTTTATGAATAATAAAAAGGTTCAGTTTGTTTGCACTTTTTAATGTACTGTTTAAAGATTTATTTTTATTCTTGTTACAAATACAAAGAAACATACTTTATCAATATTTCTTAATAAAAAAATACATAGCTTTATGCTATCTGCAGTTAGAAATAATGCAAACTAACTTTAATCAAAAGACATCAATACCGCAATCCAATTCAAAAGAATGTTTTTTACACCTTGTATGGATTCTGCTATAATCCTATTTGCAGCAACTGACATAGCTAATAAAGGCAGCTCTTGGTAAACAGTTTAAAATTGAAGGTTATAAAACTCATTTAAATCAGCAACAAATATTCTTTGTTAATCAAGTTCTTGAAAACTCTTCAACATCTAGCATCAAGTAGGCACTGTGACACTATTTTAGTTTTTATAACATGTTCTAAACTTGTAAATGGCCTTGGTTACTTTTATTCCATAATCACAATTGTTAACTAATCAAGGCTGCCCAAAAACATTGTAAATATGATGGCAAAATGGAAAACTCCATCGTCAAGTTCTACCAAAGCATTGGTTCTCATTGAATCACTGAAGTTAAGTAGCACAGAACCATATCAATATTTAAATAGGTGACCACACAAGAACATAAAATTCTGTAAGCAACTTATGATCTTGTGCCAGTCTAAATAAAGTAAATAAAAGTGAAAATGTTAAACTGTTTATTTGACAGATTTCAGATTATGAAGGTAACAAATTAATTTTTGCAGATTTTTGCAGATTTTCATAAAACAAACTGACAACCATTTACAAGATGATTTCTTTTGTGGTTGCATCATCAAAGATTATGAGAAAACATTTTTGTATCTGGACAAATCATTCCGTTGCCCAAAGCAGAATTTATTTTATAATTACATACAGCAGAGGACAATGTTAATAATTTTCTGATATTTTAATGAAAATTTCATTTGTATAAAAGATCAACAAATCTAATCTAATCTACTTAGGACAAAGGTTTTGGACTTTAGAATCACTGCTACCAAGTACTTACTTTTCAAGTCGGCTAAAAATCTTTTATGTACAAAGTATTCATTAAGAACTAATACAAAACTTACTGACTTTGCATATAAGATATGATATTCTAATTTATGGGCAAATGAGGAAAAAAGAATAGGGAGCAAGTAAAAACTACAAAATAAATATTTTTTTTTTTTTGTTTTGCTTTTTAGATGGAAATTAAGTAAAAAAAAGAAAAGCCCTGAAAGGTTTACATCTAGGGAATTTTTCCCTTTTGCAAGATTCCAAAGTATGATGAGTGAAAGAGTGACTCAGAACAATATGGCAAGAAGCATCAGAAGGTGGCTTTTGAGTTGCTAGTTGCCCAGCTTTGAGGAGACTGCATTGCCTCAAAAAGGATTAAAATAATAGGGAAAAAAATTAGATAGAAAGGAATAGCACTGAAAAATGAGTGTTTCTTGTCCCCCATTTCAAACTGGCTACATTAGCAAGTTGCTAAGGAAAGGCAGCAATTTATCTTTTTCAGAAGGAAAATGAAAAAATTTATAAGAGTAGAAGCATTAATAATTTTGAGCAGATTTCAGCTTGTGAAGTCAGATGTGATAACCATTTGATATACTATAAAAAAGAAAACAAATATAGATACTTCCAAATTTTTTTTTTTTTTTTTTTTTTACTTAACCTGAATCACTACCTTTTCAATAAGATTAAAATACATAATGTTTGGAGTAAGTTAAACAAATAGAAATAAGTAATTCAAATAGAACTTTGATATTCAAATAAATATACTTTTATTCAGAATAACACTATGAGAAAAGGAACAGTTACATTTTTATCTTAAAACTCCCAAGCAAGATCAAGGAAAAAAAAGTATTTCAGACTTTATTAAAAACACTGTCAAATAAACAAGTATTCCTTCACTTGATTATATTTTTTGGTTTCATTTTTAAGCAACTATCCTATTAAATGTAAATCAGGAAAAAATTCATTTAAAGTAAAATTTACATTGACTCTTTTTTTAAATTTCTACCATAAAAGAGGATCTTACAAAATTATTTCTGTTGGCAGTTTTAGTAAGGTCACAGTAAATTGTTTTTTCTTAATCTATGGTTTCTATATGGAAAGAAAAAACTCCAGTAAATATTGTTAAGTAGTAGCAACTGCTACAGTGTAGATATAAAGTGAGCCAAGAATAGCCATTGACCAAACATATCATTATGACATTTATAAATGATTCTTAAGTAGGGCAACATCCAACAGTGAGTGAGAGTGCAATTCAATAAAATCATGTCCAACTCTTGTTATAGCTTGAAGGAAACAAAGGCCTATGCAATTAGGCTGGAACTTAGCCAATTACTTAGTCATGCAAAATTATGGAAACAGTTAAATCTTTTGACCAATCCAATACGTATCAGACAAAAATTTGTAGCTAGAAGATACCTGACATTTTCAGAGTTTTCATAGAAAATGAAGTGAAATTATAATCTCCAAAAAAGCAAGTATCTATGGTTTAGTATAGTTCAAATATCTTTTTGTTCAAAATGCTTGTATATTTTCATGTAAATAGTGTAGATAATTGTAACTTTCATAAATTAAATAGTTTCAAATTGATTCAAATGGACATGTTTATGATCACTATGACTAATTCAATACCTAGTTAATTCTTATTACCAGATTTAGCATAAACAAGAGCATCATAACTCATCAGTTTATTTTAGTAGTATGTATCTTCATTGAATAGTCAAGAGAATGGAGCTTGTAAATTATAATTTATATGTAACTGACGAACTACAAATGTTGAGATTTTAAACTGCGCACTACCATGTATATTTTTACTAAATAAGAATAATACATAATATGATCTGTTTCATCTGTGGCAGCAAACAGGTTAATATTTCAAGATTCAAACATTCATCCTCATTTGTACTATGTAAACCTAACTAGAATTAACATTAATGTAACTCACTAATACTGAATTTCAACAGACCAAATGAATTGAATCAATCTCAATAAGCCATACAAAAGATGCTAAAAGTTAACAAATTTATATAATATATAAGATTAGAGGAAAACCTAATTACTTTGGATGTGGGGAAGAAAAAAGAAAAATAGTTCTAAGACTAAGCATAAACTTTTCAAAAGGTAAATATCAAGTTAATAGAAAACAAAAAAGATTGAAAGTCAACTTGGATTCACAATATTTTCTAGAGAATAGATCAGATATGACTCTTGTGAGGCTAAATTAAGATTTCAAAAATATTTCATCTACAATTTATGAAACAAAAACAAAAATTCTTTATATTTTTGTTCTAACATAATATTGAGCAAATACATTTTCCTGTAAGTAGTACTTTTATAACATTTTATTCAGCCAGGTTAAAATTCATGCAACCTTGGTGATACAATACTCAAAAAAAAAAAAAAAAAAAAAAACTACTACTACTACTACTAAATAAATAAATAAATATGCCATTGTAAAATTAAGATTAGCCTTCAGCAGCTAATCGCCTAGCCTAAAACCAAATTATGTAAAAAAAATCCTGTCTAAATTTCTAGGATGAGGAGTTATCTTTATTTACACTATTTGTATTTGGGCTATTGTCCTTATTGTCATGATAACAGCAACAAAGATTGTCCATGTATAAACAGTGTAAGTTATAGTCACAAAACATTAACACATGAAAAAGCAATATAATAGGAGAAAATATCAAATTAAGATGTATAAGCTTTTTAATGACATTTTTTGGCAAATGAGTGAGCAAATAAAAATACAAACCAAATTCTTTTTTGGATGTTATTTTGTTAATTTAATTTAATCTAAATAAAGTTCAATTTAAACTGTTGGAAAAAAAGTTAATCCTTATTTCATAATGACATATGACTGATTAGAGAAGATTAGTAATTTCATTATATGACTAATAATATTTATACCTAGAGGCTAAGATTTCTGCTAGTGTGCAGGTGTGTGTATGTGAGTATAGAATATAGTATTAGGGGAGAATATTTGAGTTAAATAATGTTAATACCATCCACAAAATTACTGTTTAAAATATTACCCAGATAATGATTCTTACTTTGTGGTAAAATCAAGAATACAATTTGTCAACAAAATTCTTTAATCAAAGCTAAAATCAGTTGCAGTGATTTTTATCTATGAAGAAGTAACAATATTCAAAAGGTAAAATAAAAATAATCCTTTACAAGTTTATTATTGCTAATAGCTGTTGAAGATTTTAAACAAGTCTTTTGTCTGATAAAGAAAAATTTTGAAATGGGAGTGTGGAAGGCATGGTAAGAAGATCAAAGCTTGGACAGAGTATAAGAGGATAAACAAGGGAGAAAGAACTAAAGTGTATAAAAAGAAAACCTTTGCAGACATCTGAGCAATATATCTTGTCCTCATTCTTATAATCATCCAAATAAGCACTCTCAATGTAGAGCTGAATATCTTAAGGCCTCACATCACGAGGAATAACTTCAATCTTCGCAGACAGTTGTGATACAAAGCAAAAGATCATTATGTTGCTAACAGATTCCAGCAAACTTGTGTAGAAAAGTTGTTAATGTCATGGAAATGAAGAAAAATCTGTCAATCAAAACAGCATCTAACAGCATTGCAGAAATTAAAAGGCAAAGAAAATTTGTTAGATAAACTTATGCTTTTTTTTCTAGTATGTTAGTGATGTATAATTTTCTATATGGCAGTTAATGCTGACCAATTTCCTCACAGATGAAAGAAAAAAAAAGACCTGATACAACAGATGTGGTTCTACTAATGGATTTTAGGAACATAAGTGAGAAGCAAGAAAGTTTTAAAAATGGAAACTATAAAGAAACCTTTGCTAACAATCTGAAAGTGTTGAGATTCTGGAAGATGCATAATAAGGAGAGGCCTGGAGAATGAGTTAAATTCTCCAAGCATCTTTTTCTCATGCTTGTCACAGGGCATATTGAAGACAAGAGAAAACAGAAGGAAACATAGTGTAGCCAACTTGATAAGTTTGAGTAAATGAATGGAGGAACAAGTATCACAAAAACAAGGAGAGGTCATAAAGGAACAAGAATTACTCAACAGAATGTTATAGTGAGCCATGATTGCCCACATCCTGAAGGAACATGGCATATAGAGAAAGAGAGAAGTTATGTATGTATAAAATATTACAAAACCTTTTAGTTTTAGAAAGATTAAAATAGAAGTTTTAAAAATATCAATAGATTAATGTATAAAATGCATACCAATATCCATGGCATTTAGAGACAATGAACTTTAAGTGAAGCATCACCATGTTTTGTGCACAAAATGAAACAAAAGTTACAATTGGAAAGTAGCATAACCATATGAAAACTGTTTAATATCAACCAATAACTATTTTTTATATTACTTTCTGGAAATGTCATTCAACTCTAAAAGTCATCTAGGTAATGTTGCATTCTTTATAGACATGATTCAGTTTAGGGTTTTATTATTGTTTTTTTTTTTACAAGTGTCTATATATTGGTATATATCTGTAGATGGGATGGGTCCAAATTATGACAACCAATAAGTAAACAGAAAAATTCACGAGTGCTTAATTCGTATTTTTTTTATAACAAAGGCCTCACTTTCTTTGCATACTGACGAGACCAAAGTAGCTAAATTATGCTAAGTTATTTATAATAGCATTAATAAACAAGGCTAGTCATCTACATTAGGTCATAGCTGTTATAAATAAAACTCATGTAAAAAAGAAGAAGAAAACAGTAAATAATGAAATTTGTTTTTGCCAACATTAAATTACAGAGTAGAATGCAGTATTGAAATGCATATAACAAATGTTCAACAAGTACCTTCAAATGAGAAATGCTTCTGAAGATAGATTTTCATAAGGTTAAAAAAACAAGCATTTTTCTGTGCCTGGTTTTGATAAAGGAAAATTATTTGCAGCTAGAATATATCATTACAGGAACAAGTTTAAAAAGAACATTCAGAGTTGATAAGCTAAGCATCTCACAATTAAAGTTTGAAATCACTGGTTATGTTACTAATAATGCACAGGAATGTATACCTACAGTACGAGTTATAAGTATCATTCTCTTTCAACATGAAAAATCTTGCAAAGAAATTTCTTATGAATATTAAATTTAACTATACTCTTTGTACCTTTTACAAATCTGCAGAGGTGAATTTTCCCTATGTTTATCATATTAAAATGCAAATTGGCATTGTGAAATAAATCAGAAGGCTGCAATTAGCAAAAGAATCATAGCATAGAATTGTCTATTGAGTAATAATGCTATCAGGTTTTTAAGTTTCTCTCTTCAGCACACCCCTCAAAAAAAGATTTTCAAATTAGAACTAAATATATTTTTTTACATGCTGCCAAGTATGAATTACTGCTTATTTGTTAATTTTTGATTTCTTTATTCAAATATGAACAATATTTTCTAAGAAAGTTCTACTTTCCTATTAAGATTGAAAGTAGATCATGTAAAACAACCATACAAGTAAAACAAACAAGACATATCCAATATTCACTTTATCAGGATTCTAATGCGATCCTATTGACTGCAGCAAGTAAGTTCAATAAAAGAAAGAAAGCAAAGAAAGACTTGTTTCAGTACAAAGAGAAATAAATAAATCTAACATCAAGAATCACTGAGAGAGAAATGACATTTTATAGTTATTTTCCTCCATTATGCAAATGTGTACCAAATAACACAAAATAAATGTAATAAAAAGAAATCAAAGTAAATAGCGATAACAAGTGAAGATGAAATAAAAAGGTGATTAAATGTATTTTATAACAATTTAGTTTTTTCTTTCTTTAATGAAGTAAGCAGTATTTAATCTGAAATTTAAATTACATGATCCTATATTTGTCATTTTATTTTGAGCAATTTTACCATGAAGTTGCAAAAACTGACAATCTTGAATATCAACCAGTTATATAACTGAGAATTAGAATGAACTAACACTTCTAAATCCAATCATTAAATCTTTTAAGTGGGGAAAAATATTTAAAATTCTTTCATTAATTTTTATCCCATCAATAAATTGGTAAGAATCACTTGAATTTTGATTAAAGTATTGTTTGAGCATGCATTGAACTATGTAAATGAAGCATTTACAAAATTATTCAAATCCAGTTAATGGCTTTTTAAGTGATATCAAGAGTATAATCAACCATACTTGGTCTATCTCACAGATTTTACAAGCAAACTTTTACCCAAAGAAGACATGTTAGCTTTGTCTTTAAAATCAACATGTTCTTACCTTATTTAAGAACATGTACTTGAAATTCTCAAATAATTACCTCTTTGTTAATGAAGAGGTAGAGTGTTTAATTCAAAAATCGAAAGGAAAGCGATATTTTGAAATAAAGACTAAAAAAAAATAAAAAATATTCTTTACTACTCTTCATTGAAGCACAAGATATTAAATACGAATGAAAGCAAAAAAAAAAAAAAATTTCTTATAAAGTCATTATATTTCTGCCCTTAAGGGACATCTTAATTACCTACTAAACACGCCCACACATTGTGTCATCATATGTCTTCGGATATTAATAATGATGACTCCTCAGAGCTATCTTTTACTCTCCAACCTGCTGGGGGAGGGGTTATGTTAGCGGATTATATACACAAGGTTTTCTTTTTTTTTTTTCCTTAATCCATTTTTAATTGGAAGCAGTAGGTAAATCAGATTAAACTGCAATAAGAACGCCTATATGATCATTAGAAAATTTGTTTTATTTTTTTTTTTAAGTGTTTCATTTACATCAAATATAAATGCTCATATTAAAGTAAAGAACATTTATTACCAAATGGTTAAGTATCAACATTACAGTATATGAGGCTGATATTAATGTGACAATATGCATTTGTAAATCTATTGTTATACTTCTATTGAATATGTGTTAAAAAAAAAAAAATAGAAAATCAACTCATCAAATGATGCTCTTTATCTGGGTGGGAGTATGAGTCTAAACAGTCAATTTATTTACACTTCATTTACATATTTGATGTACATTATGGAAATATAACTATTTAATCTATCTAAAGTTTAAAAAAACTCAAATCTATCTAAAATCAAAAAGATTTTATTTATATATTCTTCAAAGTAAATTCTGATATTTGGAATTAAGTTGTATAATTTAATGAAAAATAACTTTCATCTCTTTTAGCAGAATTTTGAACTGAGAAACATAATAATAATGTAAATTAAAATCAATCTTCATCAGTATATTTTAAATTTTTTAATTTAACCTATGAGCATAAAATAACAATTTACTTGGCTACAACACTATCTGCAAATGAGATTGATAAAATTTAGAGAAAGAAATGCAAATAAAAATAAATCAGCAGGGATAGTTACTTTTTGATTCAGAGAAGTGTAAACATTGGCCCAGCATTGCTTAACAGCTACAAGTGACGGATTTTTTAAGTGAAAATAATGACTAAGTAAATATAAGAAAATTTCATAAGCAGTATTTTGTTTCCATATCTTGCAACATTTACATAATAGGCAGTAGATAATATTAACAGCAAAATGCATTAATCACTCCCTATACCAAGTATTGTACCTTATTTGTAGTTTTTCTCTTTTTCTCTTTATGAGTCAATGCTATACTGAAGAAAAATTCCCAAGCTTAAAAATAAAAAGGATTTTCATGCAGTTAACTGAGTATAGAAGCAAATTAGAATATTTATTGTATAACCAAAGTTTATTTTTAATAAGAAATAGTGTGCGTGTATATATATATATATTTGTGGGTAAATAAATATTAGATAATTCCATGTAACTCAACATTTTTTTAGATATTTAAAAAAAAAAAAAAAGCTAAATCTTTTTTTTTTATTGCAGCATTTTAAGACCTTAAAAAGTGTGTGTGTGTGTGTGTGTGTGTGCGTGTGTGTGTGTTAGAATTTGAAATATGTCTCTTCCTTTATTTCACTGCAAGAGGACAGCAGCTACACTTTAGCACATTTTTTTTTTTTTAGAGATACACTATTTGATTTGACAAGCACCATTCTGGCTGCTATTTTTTTATGAGATCAGGTCAGAAGCAAAAGTTTCAACCTAGCAGATAATTCAAAACCTTTAACTGAATTGGGGAAAGTGAGGTATCAAAATGAACATTTTTTTGATTATAGTAATTTAAGATTCTTTAGAAATAATAAACCTTAATGGTCATCAAATTACAAGGAAATTAAACTGTAAAATACTGACAAACAAATAAAATGTATTCGGCAATGAGGAAAAGTCTCTCCATCTTTTTGCCTTGTAAACTTTGGATCAATTTTCTCAACATAATTTTCAATTTCAGAACATTCTTCATCATATATACAAGGGAGTAATGAAAAGTTTTCATTCACCTCCACCCATTTATAAACTGTTTAAGCATCAGATTTTTTGATAGAGATCCTTGGTTGAACAGAGAATTTTTCAGCACTGCTTCATATAATTTGACTTTACATCAGATCCAGTAATGCAAAACGCTGTAGAGTAACCAAATACACTGGAGAATGTAGAATCTTCAACATAACCACATAAATTTTGTTTTACAAATTCTTAAGTACATACATACATACATATAACTTTCAATAACACAGCTTCTGGAATATGTCTCTTTGCAAAGAAAAGGACGTTTGCTTACAAGAAAAATTAATAATTGCTTTTACTGGCAACCTTGCAAAACAAAGATATCTCGATGGACTACATTAATAGTGTGTCTCATAAATCAGTAGTTGGTGAGTTTAAGAGTAAATTAACAACTTCTTTTATTTCTTTTCTTTTTTTAACCTGAAGTAATAAATTTATTATTAAAAAATAAATTTTATTTTATCAACTAGAAGAATTAATTTGATACTTTTAAGCAGTGAATTTTAAAAAATCTTTATGCAAAAACTAGTTAAATTCCTATATTGCATACATTCTTGTAAATTAAAGATACAACTTATATATGAAATTTATTTTTGAATGATTTTACTGTATATTTTGTGATGTATAAAGTGAACTAAAATATTTTAAGTGGAAAATGTTTTCCTATGAAGACTTTCTTCAAAACAAGCCTAAAATTCCTTGGTCAATAGTTGTTTAGTTATCTTCTTGTATCAGAATGTTACAGATTTGTATTTGCTTCAGATTTTACTATAACAACATCACTTGATAAAAGAGATGTTTGAAAGTACAGAAAATAATTATTATCTTAGATAATGATGCATAAAGTTGACGTAAAAGAATTTAATTTTCTTTATTGAAGAATTGAATATTTCATTAAATCAACAGTAGACAAACTAAAAGTATAATACATTTTCAGGTAACATTTCTTACTGCTTCCTATACAAAATACAAAAGGTCCCATTAGTAATAAAGTCTTGAACTGAAGGATGTAAAAATAGAATAAAAAAAAAAAAAACAAGTTTTTTTTAATTATTTGTTTTTTTGGTGGGGTGGGGTTCAGGGAAAGTGCTCTGTTGTCATGAACTTCCTGCAGCTGATGACATATTTGAATTTGGTTCACTGATCTCCCAGTGAGGTTTATGTTATTGTAAGGAGTGCATCTGCAATGTTCATCAAAGTGGAATCAGCAGGTTTCATGTTGCTAGTCTGTGAGTCAAGCTCAAAATGGTTGCTGCAGAAATAGCAGAGAACTGGACAAAGAATAAAAAGGGCATCCATAAATGGAAACATTGCAACAAAATGTGCAAAAACCAGAATCATGTTTTAATACAGTGTGTGGCAGAAATACCTCCTATATAATGGTGAGAGAGTGTAGATACTGCCAAAGGAAAGTAATACCTAAGGTTTAAAATGAATTTTTTAAAATGAAAATTTTTTTTATTGAAGCTTTTATTTTATATTAAATTTAATATTTCCAATAAGCAAAATACTCTCCTATATTTCAAAATGAATTTAATTTGATTGGATTGAGTTAAAAAAAACAAAAAAAAAAACAATCAAAATGGGTGACACACTTTATTAAAAATTCTTTAATTGAAGATTAGCTGATTTAAAGTTTAATCTGATTTGAAACAAATATTACTTTAATTTACAATATTGAAGAAAATAATTTGTTAACATGGAGGTGGCAGTTTTCATGAGGTGCTGACAGCTCTATTGACAACTTGATGTTTGGAAAATTTAACTAATTTTTTCTACTCTTTCATATTCATAAAAATTACTTGAATATAATGTGAACATCTTTTTTTTTATATATATATAATTTTTTAACTAATCAGTAAACTTAAAACATTAGGAAAATATTCTAAGTAATCTAATGTTTTAATGAATTTTAGTTGTTTTGGCTTTAAGCTTAATTTAGTTACTGCTCTTATTTTGTGATAATGTTGTGTATGGATGTCAGTATTTATAAAAATTGGCACGTTTGTACACACACAAAAAAATTCAAAATTCTTTTTAAAATACTGGGGAAGAGAGGTGCTGAATTATAGTAAGCTTTTTCATTTATGATTAATAAACACAGTTTTTTTTAACAATATCACCTAACAAATACAAATTAATACAGAATTTTAAAAGACTCAAAATTTTATAAATTATTCTAATTAAAATTTTTTAAAATGAAAATTCTTGTAAAAATTTTTTTCCTTAAGGCAATAGTGTCCATAATACATTTTATTCATAAAAACAATTAAAAGCTTTCCTATTGCATTTATTATTTTACTATTCAGAGCAGATTTTCAGTAATTGAAGTTCTATTTTACAAAAAAAAATTATTTAAATTCTCTAAATTGTTTACTTCTGCTTATAAATAATATGAACATTAAGTTGTACAAAAATGAATTTCACAAAATTTCATAAATTAAATAAGTCGGTGGGAGGAGAACAAACGTAAAAAAAAAAAAATTTATCAGGATTTTCTAAAAAGGAAATATAAAATAATTTAATTCAGTTGTGAATAGGTCCTGAAAGTTTCATTAAAATCTGACAATGATTTGGTCTTTGCAAGAATTTCCAAATATATATTTTCATAGCAAAAAGACACTAAAATTTTGTATACTAATGTATAGTCATCAATTGATGCAAGAAAAAAATTTCTAACTAAAATTTTTAAGGTTCTAAAAAGGATTAAAAAATATAGTTTAATAATAAAAGAAATTCCTTGGTCTTTCTTCTTAACAATAATATAAAGATTTTGACAATAAAACTTTGTTTGGGAGACTTTTTAACAATGGTGTTTTCATCTAGCTAATGTCTTACCATTATGTGGGAGGTATTTCTGCTGCACTCTGTATTATGTTGTTAATTGAGAAGCAAAGTGACAGATCAATGTTAAGTCAATAATAACATTTGCTGCTGATTGGAAACACAAGATGACTTATTTATAGAGTTAATCATCCTAACGTCAATACTATTTAGCTTTTCAGTTAAAGACTGAAAACTAAATCTTGTGCCAAATGCAGCTGACAGTGAATCTGAATTTTTTCGCAAATTCATAAACTCAGATATCAGTACAAGTATCAATTTTCACCAGAAAAAGAAATACCAGAAGCGACAATTAAAAGTTTAAAAATACAAAAGAAACAAAAATTTAAATATGTAATTTTTAGGTCATTGTTGCCAATTTAATGACTTTGCACTTCATTGAGAAATGAAGATGAATACAAAATGTCGATATCCAATAGTTTTATCCAATTTCCAATCAGGAAACATCTAAGAAAAACAACATTAATCTCAGAATTATAAAAGTCTATAAAATATTTTTAAATTTATGAACTTTCAAAGATTGTGCTTAATTCAAATTAACAATTGTTGTTACATGTACAGAATGACTAAAAAAAAAACTGCATTGATTGAGTGCTTTCTATGTCATAATACACTGAAATAAGATTCAGGTAATCTACAATACAATGGGTCAATCAACAGTGCATTCGACTTTTATGACAAGGACAATATCAATACATTTAAAAGAAATCTGTAATAGATTACTGTTGAAACAACATGAATATAATAATTACAAGCATATATTGCTCGGGTTAGATTCTACTTTAAGCCAAATTGACCTACTCAATACAAGACAGTCACCTGAAGATTTTATGACCACGAACAGGATGCTAAAATACAAATTCTATGATACCATTTATGTGAAATGAAATAGTAAATCTTTAATAACTTGTACTAATTTTTTAATATTGTAAAACTACTTTTTTCTTAACATAAATTATTTTCAAATTATGTACAAGAGGGTGGTGAAAGGTTCTTAGCCCAAACCAATGACCAAACATCAGAATACTGATTTCAGGAAGCGCGTTGAGCCATAATTTTTAAGCACCTCTTTATACATTCCACAGATTCTATTTCTTTTAATAGTTAAACATCTGTAACTTCTGATATCATTTTGAATATTTAATTAATGAATTAAATATTTGATTATTAACAGAAAATGAATTCAGCAAATGGTAAATAAAAAGTAAATTTGAATTAAAGAAGATGTGTGTGTGTATAATGAAATAATTTCATTTGGGTATAGTAAGATGGTTATGTTTTATCAATACATGTAGCAGATATTTGTTTCAATCTTAAATTCTGAAACAAACTCCAAGTGACCAAAACAAATAAAAGAAGATACTTGCATAAATAGAAAAATATGTAGTCATGTGGTAAGATTTAAGAGAAGAGTCATCTGATGATGTGTTAATATTTCTTAATTCTACCACATAATATGAAAGTCAGTAAAGCAAAGCAAGAGAGGAGAAATGAAGAAGGGAGATAGGAAGTGAAGATTTCAAAAGTGTCCTTTCTGCTCAAATAATGGCCAGAAAATGAGAAGACTGGTGTCATGAGAGGAGAGGAAAGCACAACAAACAACATTCAATAAGTGATGGTAGAGGCTGGGCAGTCAGATTAAAACAGAGAGGAAAAGTAAACAGAAATTAAAGCAGGAAATCATTGACAAGCAATATTGACTAAACTCTGATAGATGGATGGAGGGCCAAAAACGGTAGAGATAATGAAAAAGGGTTTGTTGTTTTTTGTTGCAGTTAATGATGTGAAGGGTGTAGGCTCAAGGCAAATACATGAGCGATGGTCCATTAAGCAAACAATGCAAGCTAAGCAAGGAAAAGAAGAAAGGCAGCTAACAAAAAGTGAATTGGACAAGTTGCATAAAAGAAGCGAATTAATGGAGAATTGACAAGGATCTTAACATTTCTACAAAATCTGATAAACAAGGAAAAGGGCTTCATTTCTGGAGAGCTGAACATTTCAAATAATAATCAATGTTAATATAATGCTCATCATTATTATACAGTTTATAAACTAATTCTTCATTTGGGAAAATCAATCATTGAATACATAAGATGTGTTATCACTGAACAATGTTTTCAATAAAGAAAAATTGTATGTATGAAATGTAAACTTTGTATAGTAGATGTCTGTAATACACAAATTAAGTCAAATGACTGAATTTACAAAGCTGGTCAGTCAAGTTGCAATAATTAAAATTTAATGTAGTCAAAAAATTTAATGGTTTCCTAAAAGTTTAGAATTATTACTTATATATTAGTCCTTAAAAGCATCTAAAGAATTTTGAATTTAGTACGGTTAAAAAAGTTTAACAGTCTTTATTGCTTATTTCAGAAAGCCTAAATTTTTGTAACCAAACAGAATAAAATTAATCACAAGGAATCAAAAAATCTGTACAATTCTACTGCACAAAACTTTCTCACTTCATGCTTATATGCAAATACACAAATGATTTAGTAGAGAAAACATTGATAAAAATTTAGGTAAAAAGAAGAAACCTTGATAAGCTTTTAATAAATAAAAAAAAACATTTTATTCCTAAAGACAGTGTTTTATTGATATTTTATTAGATTTTAACAAGTCAATAAAAAAAAAATGTACCAACCTCAAATCATAGGAAGAGATGCATATCTGAATCAAAATTTGATTCATTTAAAATCAGGAAAAAAGCAAACATTTTCCTAATTTATTTATAAAATGTATTATCTTGAAATAAGTTGGTATTTAAATGAAATACTACAAAACATGATAGGAATAAAATCCCAATTTGGATCAATAAGTTTGTATTATTGTGAGACAAAATAGTTATTAGAATCTACTCCTGGTTTCTCTGGAGGTTAAAACATAAAAGTAATTGTGTGATTATAACTCATAATAATGGCTTAAAGTGAAGAAGACGTTGCATAAATGAATAAGTTTTTATGAACCATTACCTTATTTTATTTTCACTGATCATCACTACATTCATTAATTTCCTTGGTCCCAATGTCCATTGGTACCAGCAGCATTTTGGATAATCACTCTCCAGTAGGATTATCCATAGTTATTGAAATCTATCGCATTTCTTTCTTTTACAGACATAGTATCTACAGGCCATGTCTAAACATCTTTGTACATCTTTAAGGGGCTGAGTTATCCTACTCCTAATCTGGTTGCCTTTAATGTCTTTAATGATTTCTATGTATAGTAAGAATATAAAGCTGGGTAAAAATAATCCAATCAGATCATGCAGAATGTTAATACAACAACCATCAATAAATAATGTAATACAATCAGAGAAATGACAAAAAATGCTGTGTCTTCTTTGTCAGCAAAAGTTGTTTTTTATCTTTCATTAATCATTAACTTCTTTGGTCCCAATGTCCATTTGGGTCAACAATATTTTGGATAATCACTTTCCAGTAGGACTATCCATAGTTATTGAAATCTATCGCATTTTTTCTTTTACAGACATAGTATCTACAGTCCATGTCTAATCATCTTTGTAAAGCTTCAACTGGTTGAGTGTTTTTGTCAGAGATACTATCTCACAATGACCTACTGTTTTGAATTCAGAGTTTTCCATAGTTGGGTGGAGAAGAGATGGATTACTATCTTTCCTAAGGGTATTTGCACAAAAGTTAATGTAACAAACTCAATCTGAACAGGATATATGAATTTCTTGTTTCATTTCATTAACCATTACACTACCTGCATATCTATATGATAAAAAAAAATCATTAATGAAACAAGGAGATAACACAAACTTTAGTGATGAAAAATGTATGAGAGTTCATTACCTATCTATACTTAAATAGTATCAATTGAAAATTTATTTAGTAATTTTTAATAAAGATAAACAAATACCATTTATGCTCCTTATTTTAAGAGCATAAACTTGCAATATTCATTCTAACTCATTTTTGTGAAGGATTTAAATTTTAAGACTCAAATACTTTGCCTAATGTGAAAGGTTTTATAATAAATTTTATCTTGATAATGAAATTAAATATGGCCAACACTTGCAAACATAGTATGGTTGTAGTGATGAATAAAATGTAAGAGGCCCTGTCCTATGTACCTGGTTAGTGGGACATATTGTTATACAACAAACCAAGAGAAAAAAATAGCTTAAACTAAATCTAGAATTATATATGAAATAATGTAACAGCTTTAACATCATGAAGTTAATGAACAACAAGATAGGTATAATTTAGTAATTCATAAATTAGCATTATTTGACTGAGTATAAAACCAAAACAGGTTGGTGCTAGTTCATAAACTAAATTAAACCAATTTGATGAAAATTTATTACTACTATAATGCTGGTTTTGAGTGGGAGAGAGTAAACACAGCTTGTGTAAGTGGAGTGAAGACCAATGACTACAAACTTTATTACTATCAATATGACTTTCTGAAGTATATACACTTCAAACTCTCATACCAAATATTTTCATAATGATAAACAAAAACATTCTTAAAATGTTTTATTTCAAACCTTATGAAAAGAATATCCTCCTTCCAGCATCCTCACTGATGAAGAGTAAAAATTGCTCATCAATAATATTCATAGAAGTAAATAACTTGAAAGCAAAAGATGTGGAAAGCCTTAACAATAGTATGTCAGCTCTTGTTAGTTATTAGAAAATGTTGGTCAAGTAAAAGCACTTAAAAAGAAAAGGAGCAAGGGTTATTTAATGTAATCCATCTTGTCTAAGAAGGAAAAGATACAAGCAGTAACATGACAAAGTAACAATAATGGAAGAGAATGATAGAAGATGCAAGAGAAAGAGCATGCATGTTTGCATGATCAGAAGATTGGATTCATTCATTCTCTCTTTCCCTCCCCTCCCCAGTCATCTCATCTCATCATTGCTAACTGCTTTGCCTACTCACTCATTCATCCAATCATTCACTATTTTTACTGCAGTTGTGAAAGAGAGTCTGGACTACAATGACAGCAAGTGACTCAGTATCATAGGGAACAGCCGGCAGCTAAGTATTAAAAAAAATAAAATAAAATAAAATAAACGGAACCACTTGTCTGGAAGCTGATAATCCAATAATCCATCAGGTAAGATGGGCAGTTATCCATTTACTATTTGCTGGGAGGCAAAGACAGAAAAGCAGTGGTGCCTGATGGGAACCATGGCAGCAGAACAGAAGAAATATCTATCAGCACAAGCAGAATGCACTTATACATCACTTATAAGAGAAAATCGGATAGGGTCATCAACCTAAGACAGAGTACATTTGTGAAAAGGGCACTCTCACAGAGGATGTGTTATACTCATAAAGAGAATAAAGGAAAAGGTGCTTCCACTATGCCCATAACCGAAAATCATGACTTACAGTCAGAAAATATGATTATCTGGTATACTGACATCTATAAGATGGTAGGCACTTACTCTTCTCACAGAGGTCTTTATCAGAAAGACAAGCAACCAAGGAAATTCTTTTTTTTGCTTTATACAAATGTTCTGATTAAATGAATCCTTTTCCAGTCTCCATGGAGGATACTTAAAAGTGCTTATCAAAAAATAAAATATTCTCACTTGATACAAAGCTCCCCATTTTAAAATGTCAGTCATAGAATTCCAATTTATATTATAGGAAGTTAACTTTTAATTGCACCCAATTCAACAGTCAAAAGAATATACTTTTCTTTAGATCACATATTTTGTTTGAACAATGCTTTTTTATAATCCATTAAAAAAAAAAAGAAAAAGAAGAAACGGGAAAATCTTAGCAGCAAAGATTGGAAATAGTTTCAACAGAAATCTGCAATGGATATCTGGACAAATCTGGAAAACTAATAGAAAAGATACATTTAGAGTAACATTTACTAGTTAAATAAGTAGGTGACTTTTGAGTAGATCAGATTCCTTATTTACAGTTTTTGTGAGATTCAAATGAGAAAAGGAAAATCCTGTGATTATTGGCAACTGAATGAGAAGAGAAAAGGAAGGAAAAGTAAATAAATTTCATCTTTTCATTCTTGATGACTTTTTACAAGATCATAATTCAAAATGTACCTTTATTTGACAAATTAATGGATCAAAACAGAAACAAAGGGTAACTGCTTTATGAAGCATCTGATAATTTTCTAAAACTGCTGCTAAACCTCAGGATCTATAATTTATCTCAGTCTCTGTTAAGCAATTTAGTGATTCATCTGCAATGATCGAAGGCACACTGAAAGTCAAGTCAATATTTGTGGCATTATTCATTTGAGCAAGGACCTTAATGATTCTCCTTGCCAGGGTCCTTATCAAAATTTATAAACATGACAAAATATTAACAATAGTCCCAAAAGGTTAGAAGTTATCTACAAGGCATGCTGCAAATTAAAGAGAACCAAACTACAATGGTTTAAACCAAAATATGATGGACCTAAAATTTTATAAATTCTTCGCTATAATGTGGAAAGTACAAATTCAACAAGTATAAAATGGAAAGAATGTTTTTGTTCTTTTAGAAATAAAAAAAAAGTTTTCTATTTTAAATGAGTTGAAAAATAAAAATAGACACTTGCCCGAGGTGAAGAGCTTATAATTTCTGGTTTAAGATAAAATAGGATATTTGAAAGAACTATTAGAAATGTTATACCACTTGAGTGAAATTACCTTTTGAAAAAAGGACAAGTTACAGTCAACAAGTCATGGCCTGAGTGAATGGCTAACTGATTAGGCATTTGTTTATGTATTCAGTATATATTTTAATATACAACTGAACAAAGAAATCAAGATGCCACAACAAATAACTATATCTACATAGGTAATTATTACTAAATTATAAAAACTGCTGGCAAAATTTTGTTGGCAAGAGATATCATGTGAAACTATCAGGAGCTACACAACAACAACAACAACAACAAAACTCTAAATAAGTAAGTGAGATTCAATGCAATTATGGCAGTGAAATACTGGAATCTGAGTGAATCAATGAAGATGAATTTACCAGAGTATCAGGGTGTAAGAGAGAGTGAGGCAAATAGAGAATGAGTGGGGTGGAGGTAGTGTTTCAGCCAAGTATAAAATTATCTCTCTCATTTGGGTGTTAGCAGCAGTAAAGGAAAAAAAAGAGAAAAGAGTAGCAGAAAGAGAAGAAGCAGTAGCAGTTGAGGTGCTGGGTTAGCAAGAAGAGTAGCCAGCCAAAGTGCACTAGCAGAGAAAACCAGAGTTCTTGCTGAATGAACAGTACAAGCCCAAGACAAGCAGAGTTAGTTCAGCAATTAGATACAAACTGATTATTGTGTCTATATCATAGTAGAATAAATTCCCTGCATAAGTGTATGATGGTGTAGGTGGAGAGGCCTGCTGCTATCTGTTGAAGTGTTTGTTGCTATCTTCTCTCTCTTTTTTTTTCACCCTCCCATAACCAACCATCCAGCCACTAATGATTGATGATGATAATGGGCATCATCAGAGGGGAAGGTTGGGTGCAGTGCATGGGTAAGAAGAGAAAACGAGAGAGAGGGGAGGGAGAAGAGACAGTAATGTAGCTGTATAAACAGAAGCAGATGTATAGAGAGGTTCATGTTGTAACATGTCAACTAACTATACAAGTGTCGAGAGGAGGAGGAACAGCTCCAATCTATAATGTTCGACCACACAATCAATACAAATAATGGATTAAAAATAAATATTCAATTTTCACCAGCTAATTTTTTTAGACAAAACAACAGTGGAAGGAGAGTGCACTACGTAGAGTGGAGGGACATGAGAAACACAAGCAGCAGCAGCAGCAAGGAGAGATTTTAGTCAGAAGACAATATAAACACAAAGTGTAGTAAGTAGAATCCATGTAGATCTGTGTTACAGTGTTACTGTTATGTATCAATAACTGGCAGTTGATGTACAGGATGTGATAGCTTTAAGAGAATTATAACAATCAGTACTGTACTTGATATGGTGGTGGTAGTAGTAGTAGTAATGCACGAGGCAGGGTAAGTGAGAGGGTGAGAGTAAAACTTGACTGCTGATTAGCAATAGAAAGAATAACCTAAAAGCTTACCAGCGAAAACTAGTCGATCATTTACACAAGCACACAGATACAAACGTTTCAAAGTTAGGAAATATACAGCTACATATTTTTCGTGTTTAGTCAGGGTTAACAAAGAGCAGTGGTAGCACCAAGGGCAGAGAGTGGAAAGGAGCTGGTGGCCAAGGGACAAAGTTCAAGTGCAAAGAGGGGCTGAAAAGAAGAAGAAGAGGCAGTATAAAGGGTCTTAAAGTCGCTACTGCCTGGAAACCTGTAATAAAATTAAATGCTTAATTTCTCAAGTTTTTTTGTTTTTTTTTTGCCTTGTGGATAAAATCAGCTTTTTGCACAAAGACCGACAGAGAATGAGAAAAAGTGGGTCAGGGATGGGATCTTCCTAAAAAGTTAACTTCCAAGCAATATCAGGAATCAATTATAAACAAAATAATGTTTGTTAGGCAATGAGAATATTTTAACGAGACTCGTATTGTGAGATGATTTTAAAGAAAAAATACTTTCGTAACTTATAAGAAAAAATAATAATTCATCATTCATTTCGGGAATAATCCGGTGTTACCTCAATTTTAGTTCTTAAAGAGAAAATTACCTTGCAATTTTTCTTGGTTGACATTTGACAATGACATTCTCTGTCACACACACACACACACACACAACGTTTCAGTTTTACAATAAAAATATTTACTACCAACAAACCCCACTGGACACTTATATTTTTCGGCGGATTTCATTCATAGAAACCATACAATTATAACACGAAGAATATGTGAGAAAGTGGTGTAAATTTAAACTTTAAAGCGTTAAAACGAGTAAAAAAATAACTATCTTTTCTTTTACTCCCTAGTCTACTTTCTTCAGAGTTAAAAAAAAAAAAAGGAGTTTCCTTGGATTGCATTTCATAAATAAATGGATTTGAATTTTATTTATAACCCACCTTTTTGTTTTTCTTTCATTTATTAATTATTATTATAATTATTGTGGTGAAGGTACTTGTCTTGTATTAGGTAAATAATTAAAAGAAATCAGCATTATCTACTTTTCAAAACATTCTGAAATATTGTTTAAACAATGAACGTTATTTTTCGTTTTGCAACCATAACTGATGACAACAATGTCACATGGTCTAAGCAACATCTTTCTTTAAAAGGAATATCCCCAAATAGCCATGTGACTATATTTATATTACCTAACTTTTTCTTTTCTGCATTTTCAATGAAAATATGGTTGGTTAGATGTTGATATTTTCTATTCCTAAAAACAAAAATGGTTAACTCTGACAATGTTTTTAATTTCAAAGACACATTTTTTTGTTATTAATATTGGAAGGAATTATTAAAAAAAACAAAAACATTTTATTTTTTTATACATTCAAGTCAAGCTGAAACAATATTATAGTCGAAGTAAATTCAACTTTTAAAAACTTATTTTCTTTGACCAGTTTTCGTCTTTCTTACCTGCAGGTGGAAAAAATAAATAGAAAAACAAAAACAAAAGATAATGAAAAACAAAAAAGCCAAAGTAAAAATAAACTCCAATTGATGAGACAGGATTTCTATCTCCATCATCGCATATTTACCTTTTCTACTTTTATCTTTTTAATAGGTATTCCGAATCCGTCTTCCACTTTGGCATTAAATTCATAAGGATCCGGTGTAGGGTTTTCCTTTTTAAGGTGTGGCACATCGCCACCTCGGGGTTCCACCATTGAAGTGGAATTGTTGCTACTATTATTACTACTATTAGCGTTATTATTACTATTATTAGTGTTACTATTACTGTTGTTATTACTATTATTATTATATATCACTGGAGAAGAGGTATCCAAGCCATTGGTGATGGAGGCGGCGGCTGCCGGCGTGGAGGCAGATGAAGAGGAGGAAGATGACGATGAGTTTGTGTTGTTATTACTGCCATTGGAGACACAACAATCAGCCCCAGACACCAGAGGGGCACAAGACGACGAGGAGGCAGATGATGGACATGATGAAGATGATGTGGACGACGGTGTACATGAAGTGGCAACACAAGAAGTGGCCGAAGAAGACAACGATGACGATGTGGAAGATGAAGATGAAGACGATGTCGTCAAGGAAGATGACGATGAAGCGGATGTCGTCGTCGTCGTTGTCGTAGTGGTGCTGCTCGTGATGGTATTTGTTGTTGTGCTTGTATTGTTGTTACTGTTCTTGTTCTTGTCTTTCACTTTTTCTTTTTTGTGAGACCCTTTCATTTTCGGCGACTTTTCCTGCTTGCTGTTGTCGGCGGTGGGAGAGGGTTTTATCTTGTCCGGCAGGAGTACCCCATTAGCAGTGGTGTTGCCACTGGTGCTACCCGGAGTGTTGGTGGTGCCACCACCCTGGTTGGTAGCACCAGTGCCCCCGCCAGACCCTGCAGTGTCGGACGAGGTGGTAAGACCCACATTCGAAGAGGAGGCCCCGGACGACGATGAACTAGACGAAGACGACGTACACTTGGAATCAGATTTCACTATCTCATGTTTAGGCTCTGCCTTGTTATTGGCTCCACTCACATTTTTTCTTTTTATTTTCATTTTTAATCCTTTATCTACAGTTGCTTGGTGCTCAATATTGCTATTCATCTTCCGCTGATTGGGCGTAGAAGTAGAAGCAGTGGTGGTGGTGGTGGTGGTGGTGGTGATGTTAGTGTGTCTATATCTTTAAATGATGAGGTGATTGGTGTGAATGCGTCTGTAGATTCGTGTGTTTATATTCTGTGTGTGGCTTTGTTAAGGTGAGCAAGCCACACTCCAGCTGAGAGTCGAATCAGTGCTCACACACACCGAGGGGAAAGTAGACATCCAGCTATACATCTCCTATAGATTTCGATATCGACACAAACATACATATCTTTTTTCCTGGTGACGGTGCTGATGTCGGTGTCCGGGGAAGCAGTCTGCTGTCTTGCCAAGGTAAGATATCTGGCTCCGTAGCAATAGTAGTCGTCACCGTGGTGCTACTAAATTCACTTAGTAGACAGGCAGCACCAAGAGCAGCAGCTCCTCCATGCCTGCCATTTCTCTCTCTTTCTCTTCTTCCCTAAGATGTTAGCCAGCTGCTCCCTCCCTCCCTCCAACTGCTGCTGCTGCTGGTGGTGGTGTTGGTGAACAAGAGACTTCTTCCTTAACACTGTTATTGTCCTTATCATCGGCTCGGCACCTTCTGCATGGCTCTCCTCAGCCTGGAAAGAGAGGAGACACAACAACCGTTTACATCTCACACACTGACCTTAAACATATATATGGATAATACACTATTTCATTCAAGCCAGAAGCAGACATCATGACAGTTAAATACTTAATCTAATCTGGAAGAAATATAATTATTTTCCAGTTATTTAACTTGACCTTTCACCCTACAAAAATGTTGACCTGCCAAGAGTAAAATGATGGTGTTAGTTGAAAACAATATCTTTTTTATATACTTCTACTACTAAATATTTTTTGTGGACGGTGATTTCGCTCAAGTGGTAAGAAAAATCTAAGCTTGGAGTCAGCAGCGAAGTTTGTGGTCCCATCGAATCCATCACAAAAGTTCAAAACGGCGATCAGAAGCTTGAGCAAAGTAGCCTTTCTTATAGTCAATCAGTCTACTCTACTTAGTACTTGTAGCCTCTCTGCAGGTAGAAACTTGTACTACACAATGCTGTTAACAGTACAAAGTTATCCTTGAGAAACAAAAGTGAGCAGTTAGCAATTAAGCGCTAAGTCCAACTGATATGCGTGGTTTGAAAGTTAATAAGTCAGCTTTTGTTTCTCACGCGTGTATGGATGTGGGAGGGGGTGCTCGCGCAAGTAGTGACATGGGGCGGCAATGGACATCCAGTCGGTGTAAAATAGAATCGCTATTTTTACTACTGCTATTTACCACCACAACCAAACACTATTTTAAAAGCAATAGTGATGATGACGTACGTTTGTTTAAATGGTGCTCCGGCAAAGAATAGCGACCAGAAAGGAAGTAAAATTCACTGCCAACTTAGCTCTTTCCGTACACTGCTGCTACTACAACTACTAGTATCACTGCTGTTGGCTTGTATCACCCAAAGTACGAATTAGATTGTGTGTATGTATTTGTAAGGAAAACAAGTCACTGGTGTACACAACACACAGACACAATGCGGAGAAGCAGAAATAATAATAGTGTACTAAGTCTTTAGAGCAGAAAATGCTTTGTTTGCTATTGTATCCGAGTAATGACTAATGTATTTCAGTGCATCTACATGTGCGTGTGTCACATATGATACACATCATATGTGTTAAATTTGCTAATTTATTAACACTTACGTCTCTTCATCACTAGGAATAATAATGATCTGATTTTAGCGTACTGTTTGAATATACGAACTGTTAAAATGCTGAATAAATCAGTGATTTATAGACATTTTCAGAATAAAGTTTTGAAAGCTTCAAAAATACAAAAAGTACGAAACCGTAGTACATATGATGAATAACTGGTTGCTGTTGGTGTTGTGGTGGCGATAGTGCCCCTTTATAGCGGTTATAACAAATTGTATATGTGTGTACACGCGCGCTTGAAAAGGCGATCAGCAGGAAGTTGGTCGTTTGTTCAATGGCCACTTCATTTACACACACACACACAAACAAACACAAACAAAAACAACAAAGACCCATGCTTTTTAAAATCTTAATCTTTTTGTGTAAAGCTTTCCACTTCCTCTATTACTTTACCAAAAACTTATAAAATCACTCGAAAATTCGTCATTTCGTCATCCACCGGCAATGCCCTTTTTTTCTACATTTTCAAATTTTTCTTATTCTTTTTTTTTACTTTACGTTAAAAGAATCGTTTACAATTATTTACAACACTTTAGACATTTTTTATTAAATTAGAAATGCTCAAAGAACTTTATTTGTTTCACATTTGCAATTAAGTTTGTTTTCTTTTTTCCAAGCAAACAATGAAAAATAAAAGCGAATAAGGCGTGTTATTGAGCAGCTGCATTATTTCCTGACTTATTTTTAAGAAAATTATGAACAAAAGAGAAAGTAGTAAAAAAACAAACAAACAAAAAAAACAATAACATTATTCGATTATTATTTCCTCTCATCAGTCGTTATTTAAAAACATTTTAAGCACGGGATTATGATACAAGCAAGAAGCCTATATTGACACGCTAGCAAATCCCCAAAAAGAAAATTAAAAAAAGGTATCATTATTTTTTTTCAATGGACAAATTTTAAACTAAAGCTACAAATATGATTGATCTACAATTCAGCTTAATATCGAACAATAGAAAAGAGAACGTAAAAAATTAAAGTTAAATAGATGACGATATCATCAAAAATGGTGAGAATTGAGTCATGCATTCAGAGAAAGAGAGCGAGCCATTCTCGTTTTTTAAACAATTCAAAAATACTGAGATGAATAAATCGTTATTAATAAGAATTCCATCAACTGTGTATATTTACTTACATACTAGTTTCATACTATTTATTTAACCATTGCAAGCAGGTGGTTGTAAATTAATTAGCAACTTTAAGGCTTACCTATATACACTGAAAATACAGGCGAAAGAGTCCTCCTCGTGCTGTGGCTAGTGAAGACAATAAGAAGAATCTATGTCTGACTGGCTGGGATATGTCGCAAGTATATGTGGCCCACCTTCGGTCAGCAGACAAACAATTGGACAGTGGCGATCAGCATCGAATTGTGGCCAAATTACAACTTTCTCACGACCTGTCCCAGACTAGAGGCCACATAAAAGCAGCCAGTATTAGATTAGCCCATCGGAGTTTTCTAAGCTGAAAAAGCCACTGTTACTAGGCCAAACGGGGCCGACATCAGTAGCTCACGATTACTTACTCATAATATGGATGACCATCATCAACACAAAAAATTGCTTTGTTGGCTTATAACAATATAAGTATAAGATTCAATAAAGTAAAACACATGATTCAATATAAAAACGGGTCATTTGAAAGTTCGTTTAAGAATTCTGAATGTACGCGGTTTAGGTGTGATTAAATCCTCGTCGTGTTTAAAATAGAAAATTAAATTAAAAAAATGACAGATGTGAAAGCTGGAAAAATAAAGGAAATGCTTCGGTTTAAAAAAATCGGTACAAGTATATCCACAACCACAGCTGCTGGCCCGTTTGTTGATCCGTAGTTAAAAAAAAAGAAAATAAGCTAGAGCTGTCAGTGGTCGGCGTAGCTAAGCTTAGCTGCTGCTGCTCCAACTAACAAAGAATCCGGTCGTCCGCGTGAGGCCCACTACATGCAAGCGATCTGACTTGAGCACTATAAGAGCAGTGATAAGAAGAATGATATTATTAACAGTTACATTTCACCATTGCTGACAAGCTGGTAGAATTAATTAAATGTTAAAACAAACGTACCTTATAATGTTAGTTTTACTTTAAAGAGAATTCCTAAAGTTAAAGAGAAAAAGTGAATAGTCAAGAAGCCTTAAGTCCCGAAATCTGCTACACTTGCGTAAATATAGTAGATGTCGTCGTGGTAGTAACGGCAGTAGTTGTTAATGTGTGAATAATGATAATGCGTGTAAAATTTACTGATGACTTTTTAGAAGCGAATGTTTTCAAAACTATATTTTCAAAGATCGTTGTTTAAATCTGTTTTAGTTATTCCTTTCTTCTATTTCTTTTTATAATCTGATTGAGCATTTCTAAATCAGATTTTTTTTATCTATGTCAGAGTGATGTATTCATTAACGCTTTTCTCCACTCACATCTCTCTTCTTGTCTTTGTCCAGGGGTCCAACATGAGGTCGGTTGGTACATGGTGGGAGGAAGAGGGCAACATCTGAAATCAACAAATACTTTGCTCTTTTTTATTTTTGTTTAAATTTCCTATTGTTTCTAATTTTGATAAATTGACTGGAACAATAATTTTACATGCTACACTACAGCTACACATAGTATATCTGCTTGTCTGATAATACACATTTCAAACACTAGTTTAAAAAGCTGATTTTAGATTGGCGTCACCGAGTGAGCAGTAGGTGAATCTGAGAGACAAGTTTTACACAGTAAAAAATAAAAAGGTTAGATTGAAAAATAATCTGTCTCTCTCTAAAATCAAATAAAATAAAAAAAAAAGTTATCTGAACTTTTTTTTTTTTTGTAGGAAACAGCTTGGACATTTCATTGACCGGAGCATGGTTGGTTCAATTCACCCATGTTATTTCTGACAAATACTTATCTACCAAGTTCAACAAAAAAACGAACACACATACACACACACACACACACGCGCGCTCACTGAACGCGTGGAATGCTTTTGAGAACATTTAAAACAAGATTTAGAGGAGTTAAATGAGATGTGAATGTTTGTGAACATTTATTTAAAAACTAACCAAATAAAAAAAGACAACACTGATTCATTTCAATAACTTAAATTAGTTGAACTCTGTAAACTTTGCTAACCTGTTAGCAAGTCAGAGTTGATTTTCTTCATACTTTATCTATTCAACTGACATAAAAAAAGATTAACAGATATCCTTGTGACTGCTCAAATGGAAAGTGTGAAGAAGAGAAAGAAAAGCGATGGTGGTTTTTTTTTTAAACGAGCAATGCTATTGTGAAAATAAAGCTACAGGTGGAAACTGTTAAGAAGAGTTAAAGAAGACTGAGAGAGAAAAGGAGAGATCATCAAATAAAATCCCAAACTAACTGGACATGTAAAATCAACTTTCTTTTCTTTTTTTTAAACAGACGTTTTTGTATCATTCCTGTACTCGTGGTTTTTTACAATATCTCATAGGTTTCTTTAAACATCCCCAAAACAAAATATCACAAACTCTTCTAAATTCAAGAGAAGAGATGAGTGATAAGGCATGAAAAAATACTTACTTATGCATTCATCTCTAACTAAATGAAATTCTAACCCTATACATAATGAAGGAAATTTCAAACCATCCGGTGTCTCAAAATCGGATAGTGTTAAATTTGTCTGAACTTCTGAAGTGAAGCAGTTTGTAGGTGTGTGTAGGGGGGGGGGTCCTCTCCCTTCACTCTTCAGTAAGAAAAATCTCTCTCATAAAAGTCTACTTAAATAATTGATAAGAATGTTTTCAATATAAAAAAGAAGACATTTCAGATTGTAACGGAAATAGAAATTCATAGGTCATAAATTATATATTCATTTAAAAAATTAAGATATTTACATTACTGCCACGTTGAACTAACTGAACAGATACAGACACTACTAATTTATTCGACTTAAAGGCGAAGATGATTTTGTATGGCATCATTAATTCTCCTGGTATGATTGCATCTGAGGGGTATGCTGAGAAATATGTCATATCTATTCAGGCATAAATTACTTAAAGAATGAAGAGTTAACACATGTCTGATTGGTATGAGGTTCATAATGTTGTCTTGCTTGAACTGTACATAAATGAACTTTCCAATCCAGTTATTACCCATATAATATTTATTATCATTATATTAACCATCAATACTAGTTGCTTGACAACTTAGAATATTTTTCACAAACATTATCAATCTTTCATACAAGGTAAAAAAGAAAACATTTTTAGCTAGCTATTAATCAATAAGTCAGTGACCTAATAATACAGTTATTAATTGAATTTTGATCTGAAAGTTTTGTTGTATAATGTTTGATCTCTGTGCTTACTGAAGAATTGTTAGGTTAACCGTTAAGTGCAGTGAAAAGAAATGAGATTATGTTGGAAAATATTTGCATAAAAATATAGATAGTTTTTCATCATGAGGCTACAGATTTTTACTGATGTACCTCCTATGTAGATCATTAGAGAACATTACTAATATTTTAATTGTACATGAGCATATAAGTTATACTGTATCTGCAGTTAGTGTTTTAGGTTCATGACTCATCAAATAACATTGATCATTCTGCCTTTTTATGGACTTATTACTGTTCCAATGATTACAAAAAACTGCAAGACATCTCAGTTTTCTTTAAAAAATCTTTATTAACAACATGGATAATGCTTATTAGATTCAACTGTGTGGTCAGTCACAAAAATAACAGTATAACCATTTTTTATCAAAGGAAAAAAAAACAGCTTTGAATACTGACTTATTAACCAGTTAATATTTTATAATCATATTTCTGGGACATTTTTTAAAAGAGATACAATATGCACAGGCTTATTAGAATTTCTCTAATACAGTTTAATATTATAAATATTAAAAAATGTAAAGATATTCAGTGCTTCTATAAAAATGTTATATATAATAAGAATTAACTTCTCAAATGCCACTTTTTAAAAAATTATTTTTCATAAAAAATACAATTGAAATTATATTTATGAACTCAACAATATGAATTGTATGAAGCAAAAATCATTACAAACTTGTTTTCAAACCTGAAAAATAGTCATGAATATTAAGACATGCAGAAGCTATGTTAAATCAATAGTGAAAGTTGTTCTAATTTAATTATAACTGCAAAAATGTACAAAAGTATTAAATGTATGTAAAAGTTGCCAGTACGCTCTTTTTTTTTTTTCTTTTGAAAAATAGAGGCTGAACTCACAACAGAAAAGTCTTTTTTAATTAATTAAAAAAAGAAAAGACAAACATACATTTTTACAAATACTTGATAAAATGTTACCAGGATCAATTTCGATAAGTATCTCAAATTAATAATCTGTTTGATTATATAATAATAAAAACACACTAACTCTTTTCTTAAATAAAAGACAAAGTCAGTCAGTTTGATGATGGGAAATTTAAGACAGATTGTGGAAGGCAGAAGTTACCTTCAGTAGAGTTCTGGAAATGAACAGAAAAACTCTTAAAATGTAAAGGGTGTCCCTTTTGACAGTAAGTACATTATTGGTTTTTAGATTTTTTTTCTTTTATATAATTAAAAATACTTGTAAGCAGAGTATTTAATTTTAAAATAACTGCTAACTTGTCATCATTGACAAAGAACATTTATGACTGGATTGGATCGAGTTTATGTAAAGAGTAAAACAAGCTACTATATTCTAAAAGACAGAATTTAGACAGAATTATTACAGTGTCACCTACAAGTTCCCCACCAAACATAATCAATGTAAGAGAAAATATTAAGTTAATAATGGTTTAAAAAGTCATTTTGTCCCAAACAATAAATGACTGGAAAATATATGCAAAAATACGGATCTAATATTATTGTAGGATAATAATGAAAGAATATAACTGTGTGTCAAGTGACTACTAGTTTACATTAGAGAAAATAAGGAAAGTAAACATTATTCAAGCAATGATTATAATAACATTCGGATGATAACGATGGCTTATTTCATGCTTCAACTGCCATGTTGTCCAATTAGCTTCAATTTAAATGGTATGTAACTGTCCAGTCATGATTAATAAGTCCTTATCTCAGTATAAAAACAATAAATCTTGATGAGGTTTTGTTGCTAATTTTAATAACTCTGATTTTCTGGGACATCAATAGTAAATGAAATTATGAATTTCTTAAATGACAAAACCCTCATAATTTAATACAATAATATTTTTTGAGAGTTAAGCTTCAGCTCTCATAAAAACTATTTTAGTAAAATATGAAGTATTAATATTGACTATAAACACTGTCCATATTGCTAAACATAACTCCATATAAATGTTAAATTTAAGAATTCACTAATTATCATTTTAAAAATAAAATAAAAATACTTGAATGACAAAACAGTGGCTGTATCAAAGTATCCTTGACAAAATCGTTTGCTCATGCTTACATTTTTTTTTTAATTGTGAAAGAAAAAAGTAAATACCAAGAAGTTTTTACATCACTGACTTGTTTACTATGGTACTGCACATCAGTTATTTGAATGTCATATTTCTGGAGAAATGTTAAACTTTTACTAATATACAAGAAATGGAATTATGGTGACAATAGCTTAAAAATCAGATGAAAACATCAGATTTCTCATAATTCATATACAACAGAATTGTTTTTCATGATTTTGTTAACATCTTCTCAATCCAATTTTTCTATAATATTTGTAAAGACACAGATCATGTTCAAATTTTAGTTGAATCAGTTCATGCATTTGAGAAACAGTAACATAAAAACACAGTCATATAATATAGAAGCTAAAAAATCAATCCAGGCTCAGATATAAAAATTACACTAAATGTGAAATGTGTAGATCTCATATATGTTATTGTATTGTTAACATATGGGAGCATATAATTATCAAATGTTTCAAATTATTTCTATTTCTGTATGCATACAAACATTATATTATAGCAAATAAATGAAATTTACAATGCATGGTTCAAAATAGTTTGAATTTAGCTTAATTAAAAAATTGCCTGAATTTAGAAAGCTCAGCAGATCATTAAATTTAGCTGATTCATTTTATATGGTCTAATCTTTTTTAAAGATAATTTTACATCACAAATAAAATAATTAAATCAATAGATTAGAGAGACTTTTAGAGTTTAACTTTAAAGTGTAATTACAAAAAATGTTTTTTAATGATCTTTTACCAGATATTAACTAAACTAAAATGTAGGTGCTATCTGTTGGCAACAGCTTTACAGTTATTTTCTGTTTTCTTTCTCTTTCTCTTTTCAAATGTATTCATAATGTAACTCATTTTCTATTTCTCCTTATCCTCTTTTTTTCTTCTTCTCACTTTTTCATTCTATTCTTATCTTTTGTTATGATGCTTTGGATTAAAAAACTAATAACACCTTTTTTTCTTTTTCATATTCTTGAACTCAATTTGAATTTACTAAAAAATGGATAACTTGATTCAATGTCATAATCAAATATAACATTTAAGATACTTTTAAAATTGGAATAGACACTTGAACATTGATGTTTCTTTGTTTTTAGAAAATGGAACATTTCAACATGACATTGTAGCCTCTCGGGTAATGTGTAAATGGCAAAACATTAGTAGAGGCCTAAGATTCTATTCATTATGGAGAAGGAAGCATCTGTAAGGAGGAATTGGATAAAATTAGAATGATTTGAAGTGCCAGGAAATCATCGACTGAAATAATCAAACCTTATCTAATAATAGTTATATCTCATATTATCAATTTATGACAAACTTGTCAAGACTAAGTATATCTGGTTATCAGTCAAACTTAAAATACCTTACCTTATATAAATGGCATTTTTTTTTTTTTTAATAAAAATAGTGCCTGGGCAGAAATATGAAACATTTATTTTACAATTCAAGAACCTAAAGTTATAAATCACTTTGTATCTAACCTCCAAGTAATGAACATAAAAAAGGCAATTTTAGCAATGATATTAAAATCTTTATATGGAGGTGGTACTGAAAAGTTCTCAGCCCAACCCACTTCCCATAATTTCATCAAATGACTAAACAATCAATATTTGTTTTTGATATATTCTTCATAGTTAGGTCAAGACATTTTCAGCAGTCCTTTATAAAGTAATACTTATAGTTTGTTTAACTGTCTTATGCCATCTGAAATGTCAAATAACTATGTATCTCAATCCTATTTTATAATAATAAATAGCAATTAAAGTTCAAAACTAAATTCTTCAGAGAAATCCTTTCAAGTGGCAAATGACTTGATAAATATAGAAACTACAAACCAAAATGTTTTAAATGATATAAAAAATATTAATTCATGTTTGAATCTTGTTAAATGATGTTTTAAATCACTGTATATGTTTTTTTCAGATACATTTTATGGCCTCTGCTCTTTATTTTTGGACTTAAAGAAAAGAAATAGAAAATAAGATATTGATTAAATGTTTATAATTGATAAGCATTTTGAAACTTTATTGCTCTAATAAGATTAACATACAAAAAGCTGTCAGTTATCTTACATGGGCCTCTTTGGCTAGTAATGATTGCACCTTAAACAGCAGAAATAAAGATATAGCCATAAATACAGCGGAGTAATGGATAGAGGCTTGGATTGAGAACCGAGTTCAAATTCAAGTCAAATCCATTACATTCACTTGGAAAAGGTATGAATCCTCCTCCTCTTCTCTCAGCTATGGGTAAATAGCAGGACAGACTGGGTTCTATAACCTTGGATGGCAAATGGTTTACTGCAGAAAGAAATGGCAACCTACTGCAGGAAAAATCTGCCTCATTAGTCATGTATTGAAAGATGCATGATTGCCTAAGCATGTATCATGCATGGCACTGAAATGGGAAATAAAAATGAAAAAAAAAAAAGAATTATTTTGTTTGGTTAAGAGCCAAATTTTTGATAATTTTAAGTGATGAGAATAGTATCAATCTGATCAAAAAAGACTGTTTAAGTTAATAAGTACAATAGTTTAACTAAATAGGATATTGTGTTCTTGAACGTTTTCTTACCCTCCAGTTTTCATAACTAAATTTCATTATTTTTTTCTCCATTTTTTAGCTCATTCTTAATATAATAATTAATTTTTCTATTATAAGCATAAATTAACTTACTTCCTAAGTATTCATTTTATTCAATTTTTTGAATATTCTAAAAATATATAAAACTGAGTGTGCTAGAATATAAAAGAACAATTATTGAAATATTCTGAATTTACAACAGTCTTAAGTTGAAATTAAATTCTTAGAAACAAAGTGTTTAATATTAAATTTACGTTTTTAAGTGTAGAAAAATATGAATAATTGAGTAAATTAAGTTATTCACTCTTCATGTTTCATTTTAATTTCATTCATCTTTCAATGAAGTATTTATTTACCAGTTTAAGAAGCACTGGAATAGAAAGTAGACCCTGGAGGTAAAGAGCTGTAACCTTAATGAATGTGAAGAGAAAGTTGAATCACTCTTTTAGAGAGAGAGAGAGAGAGAGAGAAAGGAAGGAAGAATATCATTGACTATCATATCCTGCAAAAGGAGAGCATATGGTTGAGGCAAGGGACTCCCTAATCCTTACCAGTCCAGCTGACAGGAGTAGACTAACTGAAAAATAGAAAGGGTCCAAAGTTGAGACAAATTTTTCTTCTAAGAAAATGAACCTTGTAATTATTATAGGAATATAGGGCCAGATGATACATATGAATAAAAGAGGAGGACTATCTTCATTCACTGTAGTAATATGATTAAACAACATTTTTTTGTAAAATTGAAGATTGGATTAATATAATGGTTGAAATGTTCTAACCATTTTAAGTTCCCCCTAAAGTATTTTATTGATGACTAATTCATACACTTCAAAACATCATCCCCCACTTTAATTTGTAACAGTATTCTACAATTAACATTAATCTTCTTTGAGATTATTTATTATCCTTATATAAAAAGTAGGCTTTTTAAAACACACTCATTCTTCTTGTGTCTTTCATTGGTCAGTTTGCCTTCTAGGTGCAGTGTCTCTTCAGAACATGGGCGATCATGGCTCTCCACAACTTCCTATTTTTGCAGCTCTTAGTAATGTGTCTTTTGTTACTATCCATCCCATTTCCTGTTCTGCCATCCATCTACACAAATTTACTTGCTGTTTTCCTCTGTCCCTCTTGCCTTAAATGTGTCTTGTGAGTGTCTAATTTTCTAATCCGTCTTCCCTCATTATGTGTTCCTAGAAATTTCAACTCTTTCTGATTTTAAGTTTCCTTTTTATTTTCATTTTCCTTAAAACTTGCTCATTGTATACATGCTCAGTCTATGGTATTCTCAGCATCCTGCTATAGAACTCCATCTCTGTTGCCTAAAGTCATCATGTGAGAGGAAATTGTCCAGCATTCACTGCCACGTAGGAGTATTGATATTACATAGCAGTTCAGCATGCTTTTCGTTGTTTTTAATGACATTTTCCTGTTTCTTAATACTTTGATTAGTTTTTGGAAGGCTATTTTTTATAACTAATAACTTTTGAGGTGGATGTGCAGATGGTATAACAGTATTGTATGCATAGTGGCTCAGAATGTGAAATTAGAGAGCCGAGTTCAAATTCCAGTTGTATTCATCACATTTGCTTATGGGCAAATATCCTTGGGAAAGGTAGAATTTAATTTCCTCTCCCCAGCTATAAGTTAAATAGTAAGACTTGTATCTGGAAAAATCATTGTTATTCTCAAAAAATTGTTAATGCAATATTCACTTGCAAAAAAAAAAAAAAAATTATCCTTACAATCCAAAATATGTTTTGTCTTTAAATAACCCACAAAGGGTTGAAAAAAATAAGAATAAAACTAAAAAGTCTTTTGATTTCTTCAAAAGTTATCCTCTGCAGGTAAGATACTGATGACTATGTTTTAGTATAGTATTGCCATGACATGTTTGATCTTGTTAACAAAATAAACCAGTTATTAGAATTGACAGCTGAATTAATTACAATGAAAGAGAAACTCCTTCCAATGCAAAAATATATCTGAAAACTGTTGATACCTAACAAATTCCAGAACTAAATCATGTGATACTTTGAAAAACAAAGATTACTATTATTATAATTTCCTTGACCATGATCATCTAAATAAGTTCAGGCAACAAGTAGGATTAGCTTATGTAGAAAACGAATATCAAATCAACAATTGTGTCTTATGTATCTGTGAACAAGACAGAGGCATATAGTTATATACAAATCTTTAGAGGCAAAAAGTAAAAAACTAAATAAACATCTTTATATCATAAGGGGATTTACAGAGTTTACAAGCAGTAAACTGGTAGGTGATATGAAAACATATTCATCCAGGTCTAAAAATCAGTTTTAGATATTATTGGTTACTTTTACAAATTTTTGAACTGGAATACCACACATCTTGGTTTTCAGTCTTCTTCCTTACCACTTAAACTAAGTCTGCAAATGCTGTAAGTGGACAGCTATATAAAGTGATATGTCCATTGGATGATCATCATAAATCAGAAGAAAGAAAGACAAAAATACATTTGTTAAGAAAATTTCAATAGTAAACAACTTACAGCAAAAGTCAGAAAGCCATTGAATTACATGTAGTTCAAACATTAAATACAATGATGAACCCAGGTAAATTAGCCACATTTATTATAAGAAATATTTGTTATTACAATCTGGCTCTAACTAGGAACTACAAATCAAGAGCTATGAAAGAGCCAGGTAAAAAGGGGCATAAGCCACTTAACATCTATATTTATATCAGAGATTTAAAAGGAAGGGAAAAAAGAGAAAGAGAGGCCTAAAGATACTCTACATACAGTATCAATTACTAAGTTTTCATTAATTTATAATACATAAAAAGAGGAGAGTCATTGTACTGAGTAGGCCAAAAGAGGGTGTTAGTTTTAATAAACTTCATTAAAAAAAAGAAAAAAAAAGATCACTTTTGACTGTATTGTAATAGCTGTCTTAGAGTGCATTTTTAAAATATCAAAATTGGAATCTTTAAAATTATTGATTCTAACAGTGAAAATCTAAGAAAATAAGCAACATTTTCAGTAAATGCTTTTTTTATTTAATAAAAGGTAAAAATGCAAAAACAGATTTGTAGTGTTTATGGAGAAGAGATGATGACAAAGTGAAAATGTTAAAAGTGGTCTGCCAAATTTTGTGATATGTATTTTTCAATGAATGATACTTCACTGTTGGGTACACAAGTTGAGGTTAACAGCAATCAAATGAAAACAGTGCTTGAAAATATTCAATACTATATAATAGCCAATGCAATCAAAATAACCAAATCAAATAGTAAAAATCAGTTTGGTTATGTTAGTCTCTTTGAAGTGTAGCTTTCACAGAGATGAAAAAGAAAAGTTACTAAAGCATATTTCTAGATGTACTTAAACACAACAAAAAATGTTTTTTTTTTTTTTTAAATTGTGATTGCAATGAAAAGCAGACATTTACAACATGGAACATACAAGATCACAGGCTAAGTGAAATTACTAACTGTACTAAAGGCAGTTTATCCACAGGTCATACTGTGTGTGTGTGTGTGTGTGTGTGTGTGTGTGTGTGTGTGTGTGTATATATATATAAAGCCTTCTATTATAAGCTCCTTCTGGAGAATTAAATGAGTGGTTTAAACAAATACTTCTGCCAATTAGAACAAGTGAAGGTATAATGGATTACTTTGATGACCAGGCAAAAACTCATCTGCTGTATACAATCAGATATTACACTTTCAGATTTCTGTATTTTCCAGCTTGGAAGACGCATCCTAATATTGGAAAGAAATTTCTAAGAAAAAAATCAAGTCATTCTCATACAACAACACAGTCACCATGTGCCCCTCACATACCGGCATCATGTATTGTTTGCATTAATCACTTCCAATTTTGTTTTTATAGCAATGACATACTAGTCAAGAGCAGAAAAGCTCCCACTGCTGCTAGTAAACAGAGTATGTTTAAGCTTGTGGCTCAGCTTCAGGAAGGTTTTTAGTCCTGGAAATACTTGTAACAGCTAAGTACTGAGGTTACATCATATAAAAGGCTTAATTAGATATCTAACATTATAGTGTAATGATTCAACATACAAATCCATGTCCCTATCAGTCAAGCCAATTAGATTATTGTCCAAGTTTACTTGGGCATGGGCGTTGCCTTACATTCATCTTCGGAAGATGCACATGTATTTTGCAGGGTATGTTTTATGAAAAAAAGTATGCCTTGTAAGCTGGAAAATTCTGTGCTATTTATACTGACCTTAACAACATTCTTTTAATAACAAAAAAAAAAAAAAAAAAAAAAAAAAAAAAAAATCAAAAATTGTCACTTCTCTGGAAGACAAAAAAATTACACAGAACAATTTTTTGTTGAGAAAGATGAACAGTTCAGAGAGAATGGAATTATGAAGTAGCCTGAAAGATGACAGAAGTTAGTGAAACAAAACAGTTACTATATTAAATAAATTAATGTCAAAAATAGAGATACAAATGTTCTAATTTTTATTTAATAAACAACCAAAATTTCTGGCCACCCCAATATCATACATGAACTAAATGCTGTGAATTCCAAACCTCAAATGGAACTCATATATCTGATCTATTGCTAAAGATGCTGGAAAAAATGTTTGGTTCATTGTACCATTCCAGTTCCCCCACTGCTATACACTAACTTTACAAGAGCCAGATCAGACCAATGGAGTATTACTGCCATATTTGGGCTGGAGCTGCTCAGTCCTCACTTGCCTTATCTTCAAAAGTGCCTATGCAGATGTGAGTGATGAAGTATTTTCCACCCTACAACACTTTTCCCACAAAATGTTGTGGGCCTCTTGCTGCTCCATTTCTATTTCCATCGCATGTGTTCTGCCAAGCTACATTCTTCAGTCCCACCTCAACCTGATCTTTATAACTGGAACCTGCCATACCATGTACACAAGTGTGAATTATTTCCATTCTCTTCTTATTTCATTTGGAAGAAGTAAATTCCACACAAATAACCTCTTCCAAAGAACTGCTGCTTTGTGGAACATACTTCCAGCAAGAAATTTTTCCCAGTCACTACAATCCAGACGTAAGTCTAGTATTAACCATTATATTTCCTGCATAACTCCATGAATTTCACTTCTTGCCTTTTATTATGCTCATACAACACCACACAGTAACCCACTACCTTGAGCAGTTCTTGTACCTTGTATTGGGTGAATATTAGTGTGTGTGTGTGTGTATATATATATATATATATATAAAAAGCTGTGAAGTTGCCTCATATCGAGATGTCAAGTAACTGGCGGAATCTAAAACTACACACTATGTTCTATTTTATTATGCAAGTCACTGTTTTTACAATATAGTTGTTATTAACCAACTGACGTTACCTAAAGAACTTTTTGGAATATACTTATATAAGCAATACATTGTGTAGAGTTTTAGCTTATAATATCTATCCTTATTAAAAACTACTACCTTGTTTTTTTGGCATGTGTTATTATGCAAAATCCAAAAGTCTTTATTTGTAAATAAATCCAAAAATATAGACCTTATTTGATTAATGCACTATTCCAGAGGAATAACTAAATTATTTTATTTGTTAATATGAACTTCTTGGCATTTCATAACTTGCATTATTCTTTCAGCCAATGATTTTGTTAGCTTTTTCTACTGTTTCAACTTTAGCATCACTTACAAGTTTTTATAGAGAATCTTGACTTTGGTATTGTTTTCTGTTCTTATACACATATCTTTCAACAAATCATAAGTTGTCTATTAGATTAATATCTGGAAGGGCTGAGGTCAATTTCATTAATTTGGTACCTTTGAAACATTTTTAGTAAGGTGGTCAATAGTCAGCTTTGCAGGATATGAAGAACAATTATCATGAATTTATTTGTCAGCTTAAAGCTTCTTGCTTGTGCTTTGTACCACTTTAAATGTCTTACCCTAAAACTTAAAATATTCTCTGCATTTATCTTGATACCATTATCAAATTTGAAGAGACCTATAACCCTACTGTCTACAATACTAGCACCAGATATTACCCATCTAAGGACACTCACTTATTTTCTTCAAAGCCATGTTGATTAACTATTTCTATGAAGGACTCAACCATGAACCCAGTAATCCAGTCAAGTTAATGTAACTCTTTTCACAACTAAAAAATACTGTTGAGAAACCAACTTTCATGTATCTCTTCACCCTACTTACATATTTCTCTCAACGATGATGACACAAAAAGGAGGTTGTTTGCATTCATGTCTTCAGCCAATGTTCTTAAAATTCTGTATCTTTCCTCTGTTTACATTAGCAACACCAGGTTCTTCAAATATTTTCTTGCTAGGTAATTGAATGTTCCTGTTTATTACCCTTTCAAATCTCTTAAAGCCTGTTTAATTTTCTTCTTCTTATCTTGTCAATGTTTTTTGTTTCTTTTTTTTTTATTCTTGCATGATCTCCATTCAACTTTTTCAGATTTTACAACATTGTCTTTCCATCACTTAATAACATTATACTATCTTGTTTCTCTTTTGAGGTCATATCTTTCTTTGGACCCATGGCAATTTTTATATAGCTGAAATTAAAAAGCATCAATAATTATATTATCATATATATTATTTAAATATAATGAACAACCTTCAGCTGCATTTATTAAATATCATATCACCAAATAAATAATTGTAAATATTTGTAATAAAAATAGATTTTTTGAGCTGAAATTCAAATAATGTATCTATCTATAAAAGGCAGGATGTGTGTGTGTGTGTGTGTGTGTGTGTGTGTAACGAATGCACAGTCACAATTTTCGATGGATTTGCACCAAAATTTACATGCACATGCTCCAAGTTAGCGGGAAGGCCAAGACCGACTACATTTCCCAACTCCCATCGATAGTGGAAATAATCGATTTTTTCATGCTTCTACGTCAGTTTTCATATAGTTTGCGGCCATTTTCTACTGGCCAGAGTGAGAGCCTATAGCTGGCTGCCACAAATAGGCAGGAAGATTCTATTGGCCAGTGTGAGAGCCAACAGCTGACTGACACGAATGTTAACTATCATGCAAAAAAAAAATAGATAGCTGCATTCGTCAGAAGTGGGAAAAATTTAAATTTGCATGGCACTTTACTCCAATTGGTTCATTCGTTTGCTTAAACTCAACATTAATTCTGATTCCGCAAAACTGGGTTGGGTGTGAAAAAGTATTTGTTGTTAACATTCTTTTTTCATTTGATTTTTCCAGTTACGAGTCCTTTTTTAAAGCTGATCGTTTTGTGTTCATTTTGTTTAGTTCTTTTTTCGTAACAGATTTAATGTTTAGTATAGAGCTTAGAAAAAATTTGCAGTGTGAGATAGGCAAGAAGTAAGGCATGTAGCAACATCAGCACGGAAAAAGGCACTACTTTAAAGGCAAAGAAGGGCAAAAATATTTTAAGTCAAGTGATAGCGATTGCTGTATGAGTCGTACGATTTTTGAATCAAGCACAGGCAACGCCGGGCCATGCTGCTAGTTTATCATATAAATATAAAGTTTAATATATTACATATATCTTGAAAATATTACCACCATATGCTTATATATCTTGCAGAATAAAATCTGCATTTGGAGTAACTAATTAAAGAAACAATGCAATAACTCATTCCTTATCCAGATGATTCAAAGAAATAACATTTTCAAAGCTTACTAAGGAATACTCAAAGAATCAAAATACATCACCAAAATGGAAATTAGATCAATTTTGAAAAAGCAAATAAAATCTAACAATAAATCTGGAAGGCATGCCAACTAAATTTACTTTCTAGTCAATATCTCAAGTGGCATAGCAGATTTGAGATATGAATAACTAAGTTCAGTGTCTGTTTGATAAAAAAAATTTCTAGTGCACAAATCACTAAAAAAAAAGTTTACTTTTATCAAATCAAAAACGGATGGTGAAGTGAAAAGTTATTACAGTTAAAACAACTTTGCCATCTTTCAGTTTTGCAAATTTTGAAATGTCATTAAATCAAATAAGATTACTGCAATATCTTTTTGTTTATCAAATGACAGGATTTGAAAATCAATTTTAAAACATCCTTCCTATACCATTACCATTACAATAGACTTTTCTCCACATTATGTAAATGTTTTTTTTTCAATCTAAGGTAGTTTGACATTTGATCATATCATATGCTTTATTAATAATTTCCTTAGATTAGGCAAGTGAGAATAATTTATCACAAATATAATTGTTTTTTGATAGTAACACAACATATCACTTTGTTAAAAGAAAGAAAAGCTCATGCAATTACATTTTACCTTGATAAATTGAGAAGACTGATGACAATATAATCAAAACTGCTTCACAATGACATCCAGCATCGCATGGTCTAAGTCCCTTTCCTGCTGCACAGTGTCTTTAACACACACACACACACACACACACACTACAAAATGTATTATTTTACTTATTGATTTACCAATATTTAATAAGGCTTTATAGGAGATTGAAATCAAGCCAAGCATGTCAATAAGTTTTTAAACATTTCTGTCAAATACAAAGAGGTGCTGAAAAGTTATCAGCCTGGTACATTTTCCAAAATCTAACTGATCAAATATGAAAAATAATTTTAGAAGAGCTTCTTAATTAGGCTGAGAACTTTTCACCACCTCCTAATACTTAATGTTTCAAAAGCCAATTATATCATTAGGAGAAAATGGTCATAATTTAATATATTTTAGAACATAAGGAAAGTACACTCAATTTTAGATTAAAATTCATATCTAACATTTACTTAATTATATTTCAGTAAGAAATTCATAAAATAATGGTGATAAAATGTTCAACCACTTTCTTTGTTTTCATGAGTAATGCCAAGTAACAAAAAATTATTAATATAACCCATTCTCTGTCTGGATTTCTGTAATAAAGAGTTATTGTTATTTACATGTTAACTATTTGTCTTCATTTTTGTTGTTATCATATTTCAGCCATTGATCCTCGAGCCTTTGTCAGGAGCTTGTCTATCCGGGGCATCTTCAAGGAATTTCGAATTGAACCCTTTATTTAACTTACAAGGACAGATTGTTCTCATTCTGCTGACCATGTCCAAGGATATTTTGTCTAGTTTTTATTTAGTACTGCTTAGTTAGTGCTCACCATGTTTGCACAGTGTTCCAAGTACACATTACCTGGCCCATGGACAATAGCTGAGTGGATTAAAATGTTAATTTGTGAATTTAATGACATAGTAATATGTACTTGGACTCAGTAAAAATGGAGCGAGCAATAATTGAGCAGTAATAAATAAGAACTAGATGAGACATCTCTAGATATGGTAATCAGAACAAACAATCTAACCCTGTAGATTAAATAAAAGGTTCAGTTTGAAATTCCCTAAACGATACCTGGATCAACAAGCACTTAACAAAGAGAGTATAATGGCTGAAGATGAAGAGAGTACAATGGCTGAAATGTGATAATAATAACAAAGATGAAGACAACAGTCTACATGTAAATAATGACTCATTCCATTTATTTTTAACTTAAAAAGAATTTCAATACTAATCTTTAAAAGGTTTGTATTAATATTCTTTCTTTATAGATTCTATAATGATAACAAAAAGTAAAGAAAAATTTGTTTTTATTTGGGAATTTCATCAAGATCAGTATTTCATTGAAGGATATGAGAACTGACTAAAAGTCCTAAACTCCATAATCATTAACAATTTTGCAAGAACCAGAGATTCACGCTCTAGGCCAGTTGTCATGTCAGTCACCCTGTGTGTTGATTTATTTACCAACTGAAAGAAAAACTGTAAAGCCCTTCCTTCTTTTAGACAAGCAGAGGGTGGCCCCCGGGTTGTTATTTCTATAGCTGATTAGATTATACAAAGAGTAGTTCAAGAATTCTTCACTTTATAAGGCACTAATAAAGTGTTCCTCACTTTCCCTGAGAAATATTCTCTAAAAGAGAAACTTAAAGGGTCATTCATGGTCAGCTTTAACTTTCAGTTGAACAGATAAAAACTAGTGCTCCAAATCCAACATTCAGCTTAGTTTCCATAAATCTATTGCACATAAGAACTAAAAACAAAACATTCCAGTAAGATAAGGAGATAAGTTTACATTATTGCCAAAGTTCAGTGCCCAACACACAAACTCTAGAGCTTAAAAATGATAATCAGAGGACATTTTTCATACATTTAGTTTTTAAGATAGATGCAGTCACAAACAAGTACAATGAGTGACATTTTACAAAACTGTTCCATGTTTAGTAGGAGTGACTTCTTGTTGAGTGGGTCAAATTCTCTCTCTTTCTGCCAGCAGAAATATTCATGAAGATTGGAGTTGATCAGTGATGGGCAAACAGCCAGCCTGAGAGGGGGGTGTAAAGGAATAGGCTGAGGCAAACTACATTATTGCCAGACTAGTCTTAATAGGATATTGGCCACTGGAGACATCAACAATACAATTCTCTGGTTAATGGAGATATGCCATATATCGATTGATGCATTCACAGTTTATCTTTTATACAAACAGATGTAAGAGTAAGACAAAGGACAGTGTAGAGAAAATCAGAAGCAAGATAGAGACAGACACTTTTGTTAGGTCCTCCAATAAACTACAAGACAAATAGTATGTCTAATCAGAAGAGTTCAAGTTTAGCATTCCTCCTAAAACTGGCCATGCTTACTAGATATTGCCTATATTAAGTTCATATTTGAAATCATGAATTGCATTTGTTTTTGGTTAATTTTATTACACTATGCATATATTTATCATCTGATCTAATTAAAAAAGAAACTAGATAAATGTAGCAGAAAATCAAAGATGGCAAATTTGAAGAAATAATTATTTATCAACTCAAGTAATTAAAAAAATATAATTTCTTAGATTCATAAACCTGAAAATTTTATAGAAAGTAGGATATAGCAATTTTTTGATGGAGAGAATAATACCATCCCACCAAATATTGGCTTATGTTAACGAATTAGCGAGTGAAATGTGTGAACTTCTCAATTTCTATGACTGTGTAAAAGCTTAGCAAATAAAAATATAATTTAATGCTAAGGCGCAAGGCAAATAAGCTGACAACAGTCCACAAGTTGAAAAAAAAAAAAAGAAATGAAAAGAAGAATCAATTATTCTATCAATATTACTAAGAGGTCAATCTAAAGCAGTAGTTCTTTTATCCTACAGATTATATAACTAATATTATTGAAAGTATTTGCTTGGTTAAAAAGAAAAAAAGAAACTAAGTGAATGTAGAAAAATTGTTTTCTAACAGTACTACACTTATCATCATAAGCAATCCAGTAAATAAACAATTTTCTTTTCATTTGACTTTTAAAGGATTTTTTCTTTCTTTTTTTTTCTTGTTCAAATATTACTATGGCAAAGAATCTGTATATAATAATTAAGATAGAGAAATAATATTCTACTAAAGTTAAAACAAATAGTAAAAACTTTTTTCATTTTATTAATATACACATTAAAGTATTGAAGAGAACTAATACTGATTGGTAGTAAGGAATTTCCAAATTAATGTGTGTCACTACAAAAAAGAGGCAAAAATTTGCTATGCTAAAAGTTTTTAATCAAAATGTTCTAAAAAGGAGTAAAAAATTTAATAATAATAATAATAAAATAAATAAAATAATAAAAAACTTTGATCCTTCCTCTTAATAATAACTTAACAATTTTGACAATAAAACTATGTTTTCATTAATTTTAAAGCATGTTTTCATTACGGTATGCTTATTTTTTAGCGTTTTCATGGAGGTACCTAAAAAAATATTATTAAAAGTTATTTCAAAAATAGAAAATAAGAAAAAAGAAGTGTCTGCATCAACTAATTACACTTCCAAGAGTAAGCATTTAAAATAGGTACCTCCAAAGAAAAGCAATACCTAAGGTTTAAAATGAATATTTAAAAATGAAAAATCTTTCTTGAAGCTTTTATTTTAGTTTTAATTTCAAGCTAATAGATTAAATTTAATATTTTCAATAAGCAAAATACTTTGCTGTATTTCAAAACTAATTTAAATTGGAAGGAGTTTTTGTTTTGAGATTGCTGAAATTTTTATTTTAGTGCCAATTTTAGCCACCAGTCATCAGAATGTAATTCTCTTTATTAAATAAAAAATATTTACAAAAATAGAATATACTTTTCTGAAACTTTATTTGAGGAATATTAGCCAATTTAAACTATAATTAATCTGAATTGAAATAACTATTATTTAAGTTTAAAATATCACAAAAATGCATTCTTGTAACACAGTAGTAGCTGTTTATTTAAGCTCTTGAGGTGTTCGTCTGTTGTTCTAGAAGTGGGGGGAACTTTATGTGTAAAAAAAAAAAATAATTGTATAATATAATGTCAGTGGCTTGTATATATAATTTTTTAAGTACTCAGTAATTTTCAAAATTTAGGAAAATATTTTCCATAATCTAATGTTCTATTGATCTTCAGATATTTTGGCACTAAATTTATTATAGCTATCACACTCATTTTCTGATAATGTTGTAAATAATCATCTGTATCTACAAAAATTGGCTTATTTATATACATACAGAAACAATTCAAAATTCTTTTTAAAATACTGGGAAACCTCAGATTGTAGTAAGTTTTTTGATTTTTTTGATTTAAGATTAGTAAATATAGTTTTACTTAATAACACTATTCCCTAACCATTACACCATTGAAACTGAATTTTAAAAGATTTAAAAACTTTCTAAATTACTCTAATTAGAAAATTATTCTATTTAAAAAATAAATGAAAATAAAACTTGTAAAAATTCATTATTCATCAAAACTTTTTCTCTTAAGACAATAGTGTCCTTAATATATCTTATAAAGGTAATTAAAAGCTTTTCTAATTAAATAATGTTTTAGTTTTATTGCGTTTTTTATTTTACAATTCAGAGCAGATTTTCTGTAAGACGGGTCTGATTTTACAAAAGAAATTGATGATTTAAATTCTCCAAGGTGTTCTGCTTTTAACTAATATAGTCACTAAAAATTATCTTGTTGAATTTCTTAAGTTTCCATAAAATTAGGTAAGTCCGGTGTAAAATATATATATATATATATATATATATATATATATATATATACTAGGATTTAAAAAAAAAAAAATTCTAAAATAATTGAATTCATTTATGAATGAGTTCTGAAAGTCTAAGATCCAACAATTATTTGATTTTTGCAAGAATTTCCAACTTTTTTCAGTAATTTTGTGGAGGTTAAGTTAATACATTGCTTAAAAATAGATTCCATGTTGAATACAATTTTAAAATCATACATATTTTTCTTCCTTTGTTAATAAAAGATTAAACTACAACTGTAAATGGTAAAGTCTCAATTATTTAAAGAGAAACTGAATTTACTCAGTCAAGCTACAAAATCTGCCCAGTTGATAGACAAAGAAACTTTTAACCTTTTAAAATTGCTCTTGATGGATACTTTGAGAAACCAGAGTCAAAGAAGAATAAAATCAGTTTCAGACTTCCTTATTTATTTGCCTTTTTTTTATTTTTTTTTACCTCAGTTTTCCTTTGTGGACTACTGAGGGAGAAAGGAAGGAAAGAGAAAAGGCATGAAATGACTAATGGCCTTAAGTTACTGCTGGGGGTTTCATTGAAAAGAAACATGAATGTTAACGCTAGTCTTGCAGATAGAAATCATTTAATAACAGGAGAGAGTATCTGGTAATAAAAAGGGCAAAAAGGGAAAGAGGAAATTAGGAAAAAGTACAGAGAGCAGTTAACACGGGAAGAGAGAAGCTAAGAAATACCCAACAGAAGACAACATTCAGATCAGAAATTGACAAAGAAGTCTCATAAAAAGAAAAAAACAACTGGTTGACTTTTTATAACATTTTTTTTCTATTGACTAAAATGTTGGAGTGAAGCATTAAAAAAATAAACAAGAATAAACTTAGAGCTTGGCTTAAGCATTTTTTTCATTTTGAAACCTTATGCCGATTTATTAAAACATTTTGTTGCTGACTCATTCAATGAAAAACATAAATAAAATAAGTAAAACATTAATGGCTGTTTATCATTTGGCAGCTGTTACCAGATGCTATAGAAATAAATAAATAAAATTATCCCTCCACAAAAATAAATAATAAAATATTTAGAAGATAATCTCATATTCAAAAAGTATTAAAATATTCTATTCAAAAACATTCAAGTTATGTTTTATCTATAAAACAGTTTTCAATTTCATTAACTTAAGTAAACAATCAGATACTGAACTCTAATGTAATTTTATGACCCAAATATCAACAACTGTTAAGTTAAAGTATCATGTGTATACTTTTAGAGCTATTGATTTAAGTAATAACTTTAATTTTACTATAACAAATGTAATTTATTTTTCAGCCAATGTAAAGTTAGTCTTTGTAGCTGGTTACTTTGTTCAAGTGACTAAAAATCATCTTAAATCTTTTTTGTATTTTCTCTCAAAACAACATTCATATAATAATATCAATACAATTAGCACATTTTGTAATACTACTAGCAAAATTATCAGTGATACTTTTTCTAATTATTCACAACTGCAGTACATCCATTTACAAATCCCCTTATTTTCAATGTATATTCACAAACTGTGTAAACTTAAAAATACAATTCTGTACCTTTTCATTAAACTATTTTAAAATGTGAATACAAGGTTTGAAAGAGTTTTGAGAAAATATTGCTATAAGATTATATCAAACTGAACAAAATTATCCTTTTCTTAACATTTACAAACATATTTATGAGAAAGTGGGACATATTCTTTCATGCTTAACAAGAAATTTGAAGAATACAAAACACAAGTAGAGTGATTTCAAAGACACATTCAAAATTACAGGAAAAAGTCATTCAATGGGAGAAAAACTTTACACTATATTTAAATATATAAAAGATTGCTTTAAGAATTAATGAACAATAGTTTCTTCTTCAATCTTTCAGTAATATGCATATCACTGTTGCTTGAAAGATAAAGTTTTAAATTACTTCAGATGTTGATTTATATTAAAAAGAAGGTGGGTACATTTTCATGAAACTTAACTTGAGAACAACATGAATTATGATGATTATCAAAATCATTTGAACAGAGCATTAACAAGAATTTTTTTTTTTTTACCAGTTAATAATAATAATAATAATAATAATACATAGGCAGCTTTTTACTTTAAAAATATCATTATTACCTAGTTTAATAGTTCTAAACTTCTTCACCTGCATTAACTACTTTTTAACCTTCTAAAAATTGTTTTTATTTCAACAGTAAAGCTTGAAAATTGCCAAAGCATTTTTCATACAATTCAGACATGGTTTTATTTTACTAAGTATTGGCAGATTTTAGTTTCTATTTGTATATTTTAAATAATGAAATATAAAACTCATTCAAATAAATGACCTTGAATAGATTTTTGTTAAAAGAAATTAGCTAGAAAATTTTCTTTTTACATCTGTAGTTTATTTTTCTTGTACAGTGTCAATAAATGCTCCTTTATAAAAAGCGCTATAAAGATGCACTGTATTTTATTTTTCTGAATAGTTTTGTTTTTTGGTAATACGATTAAATGAAATGAAATATGGCATATACCAATTCACCCAAAACTAAAGCCAGCACTATTTACTACATTAAAAAACCAAAAACAAACATAGCTTATAATAATGCATTCAGCTTATAGGTAACATGACCTGGCTTTACCAGACAAAAAGGCTCACATACTCATCAGTTCAACTGTCACAGTTACATTATTTCAATCAGTTCACTTATCAGGTATCATGTTCTATTTGAGAGATTTTAAAATATTTCATGTTCTTGAGGTATTATGTTTTTAGCAATTTCTGGCAAAGTCCCTTCATGAGAAAAGGTTGAATAATAAAAATATTATTTTCATAAAGTTAATGCAAGAGAAATTATAAACAAAGTGGGCCAAACAGATAATGAAATTGATTATCACTAATCCATAGCAATAATAAAGAGGAATATATTTGCCTAATGACTGAATTTGAGGATTTTCAATTTGGAAAAAAAAAAAAAAAAAAAAAAAAAAAAAATATCAATATATACCAACTTCACTATCAATGATTGTATTGTGAAACCAACACACATTAAGCTTAGTGATTCTATTATATATAACATCTTTAATTACACTTGGGTAATTTTATGCAAGTATTTAGAAGTGGGCAAAATACTGAAGTTTGTTTGCAATAAAGATTTAAATTTCTAATTGAGGATAAGAAGTTCCTATTATTTAAATTTACAAATCTGATTATTAGCCACAAACTTACAATTAAAACCAATTTCTAACGTAATGTCAAAACTGATAAAGAATCCCAGTAAGACTCATCCAAAAGGCAGTTGTCACAACCTGTTGACAACTGAAGGCCAAACAAACAGAGCTTCATTCCTCAATAAATGATTAGCAAAACTCATTATATGAATTGGTGTTTTAAAAGTCCAAATAAGAAGTATTTTCAAAGATTTGATGTTTAGTCATTTGGTCATATTTTGAGATGTTGGTCATGCTAAGAACATTTCAGCACTCCTCTCATAGTGCTATCATTAAAACACAAAAAAACTACCAAATAAATAGAAAGAAATGTGTTCAAGTGGGCATGAATTTAATGTTGGAATGGGATTCATAATAAATGTTAATATATTTGGACTAACAAATGGTTTTCATTACTGTTATGAATATGGTTCATTCATTAATATTTTCACATTTTTGTGATGGTTTTCATATTGGTTTGTATTTCATTACATTATTGACCAATCGCAGAAAGAGAAGTTATATTTCCTTCAAAGAAAATTAATACCTAAGGTTTAAAATGAATTTTTAAAAATGAAAAATCTTTCTTGAAGTTTTTATTTTAGTTTTAATTCCAAGCTTATACGTTAAATAAAATGTTTCCAATAATCAAAATACTTTGCTGAATTTCAAAATAATTTTAAATTAATTGGAATGAGTTCTTTTCTTTTTTTAAATTGCTAAAAGTTGATAATTTTAGCCATATTTAGAATTCTCTCAACACAATGTAATACTCTCTATTAAAAAAATCTTTCAAAAATAAAATTTACTTTTCTGAAACTTTATGAGGAAGATTAGCTGATTTAAAGTTTAATCAATCTGACTTGAAACAAATATTACTTGCTATATAAAGTTTTAACTACCCAATAATCTTAAAAATTTATGAAAATATTCTAAGTAATATAATGTTTTATTGAATTTCATGTAGTTTGGCTTTAAATTTACTATAGTTACCATTTATTTTCTGATAATTCTTGTAAAAATTCATTATTCACCAAGAAATTTTTTTTTTAAACAGTGTTTATAATATATCTTACTCATAAAAGCAATTAAAAGCTTTTATAATTAAATAATGTTAAGTTTTATTGCATTTACTATTTTACTATTCAGGAGATTTTAAGTTACAAAAAAAAAAAAAATCAATGATTTAAATTCTTCAAGGAATTCTGCTTATAACATTAAGCTTTACAAAAATGAATTTTTTAAAGTAAATATGTTGGTGGGGGATAACAAATATAAAAAAAATATATTTTTACCAAAATTTTCTAAAACAAACAAAAGAACAACAAAAGATGGTTCATGTATGCGTCTTCGTGATTCAATTTAGTCTAAAAGCCTATATCATATATATATACATACATACATACATACACACACACACACACACACGTACGTGATGCATTTGGTGGAGGAGGGATGTATTTGATAATTTTGTCGCAATATGCACTTAAAGGTTTTAAGCAAGTTTTGATTAACATATCTTTTCATGGTTAGCCAAAAGGAATTGTAAATGTAGGATTATCTTACACTTAAGTAAAATAATAACAATATTTATTAAGAATTTATTACACAAAATATCAAGTTTTATGGAAACATTGTTGACAATTATGTATTTAGTTACATAACAAATAAAAAAAATATAAATTTTGATACTATATTCAATTTGTTGTTAGGTATTTTTCATTTTCTTTGTTATTGGAAGCATTTTAGAATATTTTGGCTGCAAAGCTAAGTTTCCTAAGTTGAACAAACTGGAGCTATTTCATTTACACTTTGTTACCTCTCTTTACCATTGTTATTTTTAGATTGCTTTCTTCCAGCCATTTTGATGAACAATAGCAAAAATCTGAAATTTAGAATGATCTTATTCCATTTCAAAAATAAAGCCTGTAAAAGGGAATATTTTAAATTAATATATGACCAAAAATAAAATGCTTTTAACAAAAAAAAACTTAATGATTTCACTATAATTTTGTAACAATAATGTAATGATATTCCACAGATGGTTTATGTTACTCATCTCATTGCATGGTTATGAACTATAGACCTAAATTGAACTTGAAATATTATACAATCAGGTGTAAGTTTTGTAAAATACTTGGATAAATATAATGAATAATTTGCAGTGAAAAAAGCAATTTTCAAATTTTTTTTAATCTGCCCTTCTTCCACCAAATGCATCATATATATATATATATATATATATATATATATATATATATATATATATATATATATATATATATATAGAGAGAGAGAGAGAGAGAGAGAGAGAGAGAGAGAGAGAGGACACTAGTTGAAATAGACTATACTCATGAGCTAATTTTTTTATTTCTCTGTTGTGTAATATATATATATATATATATATATATATATATATACACACACACACATATAAATAAAATAAAAGTTCATCAATCTTATTGGCAATATTGTTATTTTGTGTTTTTTATTCCTCAAAAGGCCTATTTTATATATAAATAATTATTTATATATATATATATATATATATATATATATATATACACATACATACAGAGAGAGAGATCCTTTGTTGTTGTTCTGGTCAGAGAAAAAAATGAAACTGAACTGGACATTTCCTAAAATCTATTAGATTGTTGGGGGTTATATACTGAATAATTTCTCTTTATAGCATGTCCAAGGTCAATAGGAGTTACTCTCCCAATGACAATAGCAAAAAGTTATCAAAATCATCCCAACTAGATTTTGAATTCAGTTCATATTCTCTTTCCTCTACCACACTTCCTAGAAACATATATATATATATATATATTCCTGGTTAACATTTACAAGATTTTATCAAGGAAGATAATAGATTAAAATTTCAAAGTTATTGACATACTATTTAGCAAATAACAATATAGGTCATGACACTTAAATGATATTAAAATGACTTAAATTTTAGATAATTTTATAAGCAATCACAGATTACTAAGAAGGGCATTCTTTGGCCATCAAGAATAGCGCATTGAACTTGTTACATGGAATATTTGTACACCAACTTAAAAAATGATTCCATCATTCTTCTTTTATATGCCAAGTTCTTTCAGAATATGGATGATAACAACTCTCCACAAATTCCTGTCTTTTGTTGCTCTTAGTAACTTTTGACCTTTTACCATCCCTCTTTGTCCATATTTTGCCATCTATTCAGGTACATTAAGTAGGTTACTACTCTTCTCCCCTGCTTTTCTTGCCTCCAATATCCAGTGAATATTAAATTCTCTAAGCTCTCTTCCCTCATTATGAATCCCAGAAATTTCAACTTAGAAGTTTTGTTGTTGCCCCTATTTTCCTTATACCCTCCTCAGTATTTGTCAGCAAAATCACAGCTCTAAATGATATTAGTCAGTAACTATATGAATTCAGATTTGTTCCATTAATTCCATTACTTTTATAAGAAACAAAATATTCTTCTGAGGCAGTATCAAGACCAGGAAGATATTTGCAGAAACAACTATATTTCTTTATTAGATTTATCTGTTATTGTCTACATCCCATTTAACTGGTAACATTAAATATGGATCAAACCAAATTAAATTATCCATTAAAGTTTTAAGATGATTTGAAATAATTTAATTTTTGGGCAATAACCTGAAAAATAACTATAACTGGTCAATAATTAGATGAAAAGTGACTTTTTATCTTTTTTTTAAAAATAATTTCACCCTAAGCAAAAATAAAAGCTATAAAGATGCAAGTGGTTACTGAAAGTGAAAGAAACAGAGGATTCAAGGAGACAGAAGATTGATGTTGCATTTAAAATTTTGAAGATCATGGTTGGCAGGAAGCAAAACGTCAGAAGAAAGTTCCACATGTTAAACTATTAGCATAGAACTTACGGATATATTTAGCAATTTCAATAGTAAAATGAAGAGACCTAGCTGACAATCTAGTACTGCGCATAAATTTGTGAAGTTGAGATATCAAAGAGGAAAGCTCATCAGAATAATTACCATGAAAATATTTAGAGAAAGCACAAGAAACCTATGTTATGGTGGTGGAGATAATATAATAATAATAATTCCATTTCATGTCAGTGGAAAACGTGAAACTGAGAAGGCACAATGAGTTGCTGTCTTGGAGGTTAGTATCAGCCATTCTCTGCTTTACTTTACTCCTAATGGGATTTTAGGCTGAATTTAATCACAGCCAACATTAGTCGTACTGGTCAACCTTACAGAATAGGATACAATGTTCAGTAATTCTGTTCCAACAACAACATTTTTTCTACTGACTTTGCTGAACTAAAGTTTAATTAATGGCCGATTTAAAAACCAACTGCAAAATCAAAAGCGATTAGTGTTAACAGTACACATTATTATATATTAAAATATACACAAGAGAATTTTTTTTTTATCAGCACTATTTTTATATCTTGATTATTGGTTACATAACTATGGTTATAGCAAACTTTCAAATAAGTTTTGCTTTTCACACCTACAAGACTAGTTGAAAAAAGAAAAAACAAAACAAAACACCTTTACCATATAAATGATGACACCATTAAAAATGCACTTACAGTGAGGTGTTAAATTATGTCAAAAGCCTAGATACCTACTAAATACTATGAACTGATGAACTGTCGATTAGAGGAGAGGTTAATGAAGGCTGGTGCCCCTTATTGTGTACAATTTTGGGCTTATTAACTATCTCTCTGATTAAAAGAAAGAATGGTATCTCCTAGTACAGCTCAAGAAATACCACCAATTCAAACCATTTATGTTAATACTATCATGTTTCTAAGATGAGCCAATACACAAGCAACCCATGAGCCATTTATTAGCAATCTTTAACTATTAGTTTGACGATAAAGCTTAGATAAAGAGAAAAGAGAGCAAGCTGTCATTTAGTGAATGGGAGTAAGCAGGTCTTTTTCTCAAGTCATAAATGCCTCAGTTGTTAAACCTGCTGAAGGGAGTAAAGTTAGCCAGGGACACAGATTCAGATCAAACATTCAGTGTAGCATACTATAAAAACCAGTGTTAAAGAGAGGGGAGAGAGAGAGAGGGGGAGAGAGAGAGAAAGAATGGCAGGCTAAGAGGGGGAAGTGATAGGAATGGGTAGGGGAAGACTGATGAAGAGAAAACAAGTTCAACATGGTGAAGGGCCTACTCATTTACTTGACTGACTTGTACATATCAGCTCGGAATCCTAAGAGCATAAACCTCGTCTACTTCTTGCTTGGTGCTTTTCAGATAAGAGTACAGCACAGTGAAAAGAATCAAATACATAAATGGCATTTTTCCTGCTTGTCTATAACAGGACATTTTTCACATACACAATTATTTTTATTTTCTTAAAAAACTTCAGAATGACTCAGACAAGTAATTTTCAAATTTCTTTTCACAAAGTTATGCAGATAAGAGTTATTCTATATTGGACTAAGAAGAGTATGCTCAATAATTCATGGAAAAAACAGAATAGCATGATGAAAAAAGGCCCCAAACTTAATAAAAACAAAGTTTTATTGTGAAAAAGTTTGTTATTAATAAGAGGAAAGTCCAAAATATTTTTTGATTATTTTTTTAAAAAATGTTTTATTCTTTTCTATTACGTTTGAAATTTTGGTTCAAAATATTTTTTTTAAGGTCAAAGCATTAGTTTTTTGGGTTTTGATTGCGCTTTTTTCAGTTGAAAAACACATTAATTTTTAAATTCTTGCAAAAATCAAATAATTTTATGAAAACTTGAAAATCCCAAACTTTAAATTTCTGTGTTTGTTTTTATTAAATGCCGAAGACTTTGAAGAATATAAATCATGAACTTTTTTTGTAAATTGATGAACTGTTCTACCTAAACTTTAGCCCTGAATTGTAAAATAAGACATTATTTAATTAAAAATGAATGGCTTTTCTGAACAATACATATTAAGGACATTTTTATCTGAAACCAAAATATTTTTTTGATGAAAAATAAATTTTTACAAGAATCGTTTTCTTCTTTTTTTAATTTTAAATGCAAAATGTAATAAAGTTGTTAAATATTTTAAAATTAAATTTGAAGCTGTGTGTCTCAGAAAATGCTCTTATTAAAAGATCTACTTTTTACAGGTCTTAAATTTGAAAGCTTATTACAATCTGCGAAACAATGTATTTTTACAACAATTTTTTAATATATGAAAAAATGTATTAAAAACACTCCCAGCGAAACTACGGAAGCACAATTCTAAAATAATGTCACGTGTGCTTGAGTTGTTTCTCCTGATAGAGTATCAAATTCTCTGACTGACCAACCATCATCGTCGCATTTTCACAATTTTTATTTTTTTAATTTTTTTTTTTTTTACATATTTCACTAAATATTTTCTTTTCATTTTTTAAATATAATCTTTTTCTTTTTCAGTGAAAGATAAACTGCAATTATTAATTTTTCATTTTTAGATTCAATTTTAGGGACAGAAACAGTGCAGGCTTTGGACATATCTTTGTTAAAAAAGTAACTAAAAGAAATCAATAAATACTAGACTTTTGAAAGTATTTAATTTTTAAGAATTATTTTATAGTTAAATAAGCTGGTTCACTTAAAAATAAAAAATACAGTCACTTCTGCCCTTCCATCGGATAAAGTAGCCTAATGTTACTTGTTGATACATTGACGTAAATGTCAATTCACACCTCCAAAACCAACCACCACTGTTAGACATGCTTCTCTTATTTTCAACTAAATTTTTTTCTACTAAAAAATTAAGTAATGTTTCTTTCAAATTCCATTAAGTATACTTTAAATTTTCTAATTTTCCTAAAATAACTTTTGAAAAAAAGTATAATTGAATTTTACAAGATTTTTAAATGGAGAAATTCACTTTTGTTTACAAAACTGTCAATAACGGCTGACATGATTGATTTTGATGACTCAAAAAAAAAAAAAAAAGAAAAAAAAAGATTTTTAGCTAAAATTTCAGGCGTGCTAGAAAGGATTAAAAAATTAAAAAAAATATTCAATATTTCCTTTTAATAAAAACAAACATTTAGATGATGAAAAAATATTCAATCAAGTTTGGATCCTTTTTTTTGTCAGAGTATACTCTTTTTTAGTGAAGTTTTGAACATACCTAAATGTCATGTTAAAATGAGAGTCAAAAAGTTTTCTTTTTACTTCAGTGAGAGAGAAACTGTAACATGAACAAGTAAAAGGTCATGGAAAATATATTTTGTTAGGATAACATATCTGACAAAATATTACCTTTCCATTTGTTATATTTCAATTAACAACAGTGTTAAATATGAATCGGGAAAAAAAGTAGAAACAGTGATGAACTCAGGTTATCAATCCACTTTTCAAACCTGGTTTTAATTAACCAGATCAGTGTAGAGATGAGGCATTTAAAAAAAGGTTTGTCTACTACACAGATATCACAACAATATAATTGGATTTTCCCCTTCTTCATTCTTTTTCAATTATTTATTTTCACCAAGCTTAAAATACTTAAGCTACATAGGACTGCTTAGACATGTAGAGATATGGATAATTACTTTGATAACATGGAAAACATGTAACTATTTTCACAGACCAAAAAGTTAGGTTGCAATGTACAGAACTGTTCTGCCTTTACCATTAAATTAGTTAAAAATATTGCTAATTAACTGATGAAGTGGATAGCTCTGGCTTTTTGAAATCTAAAATTAGGTATTTTCCCCAACCAAATGAAAAATTCTTACAACTTCATACTTTCATTTTCAGGATTGAAACAGAAATTATATTTCAGGTGCAATAAAAGTTAATAAAGACAATATATTCATCTACAAATTTCAATTTTGCTAAAGACAAGGAATTATGACTGACATAACTACAATGTGGGTTTATAATATCAATCATTATCATCGGTGTCAAAAAACATGTAATAAGCCATAAATTTTTTTTAACCCACTAAATATGTTCAGTACAATGAGTCATTGTTAAGTAAATAGATAAATTTAAAAAAAACATCTGTTTGGAAATAAAGTAACACTGTGTACTCTTGATGTAGTTGTTTAGTTAAAACAATTGCTTTACTTAGCATAATGAAGGTGTACCAAAATTGTTAACTGACACATCTTAAGACAACAGCATTCATTGACTAATTGCATTTGAGCATATGACTTAAAAAAAAAGAAAGAAAAGACAAAGAATACTTGTGAGTATGATTTTATTTATTAGAACATAGCACACAGTTTCTCTGGCATTTGGTAAAGTGTAGTATCTGTTCCTTGTCTTTATGACACCAGAATTCTTTTCCTCATAAATTACCTAATTTAAATAAAAGAGACAAAAAGCTAATCAATAGAAAACAGCACTCTTTAAATCTACTTTTAAGTTTTTTTCTTTGCAAAAGATAACAGACCTGAACAAAAGATTTTACTTGATTTAATCATTAAAACATTTAATTCTTCCAACTGTAATAAGTATTAGTTTTAGCTTAAAATTGTCTTTTTATATATCAGGCCTCTTCAGAACATGATTCTCCACAGCCTTTGTTGCTCTCAGCAATATTTCTCCTTTATGAGCTTTTTCTCTTGTCCATTTGCACAAATTTGTCAGCTGGGTTATCTGCTGTTTCCCTCTATTTTTCATATCTTTGATGTGGCTAGTGAGTGTTAAAACCTTATTTCCTTATTACATGTTTAAAAAATGTCAGCTGTCTGAGTGTTGGTTAGGTTTTTTTTATTGTAATTGCTATTCTTAAAAGTTTCATTTGTTCCATGCTCTGTCCATTGCATTGTCAACATTCATTGGTAGAATCACATCACAGTTGCCTCAAGTCGTCTTCATTTGTGACAAAATTGTTCAACTTACATTGCTAGACAAGAAGGTAGATACCATGTAGCAGTCCTGCATTCTTTGTTTTTAATGTTATTTTTCAATTTCTTAGCACCTTACACAAATTATGGAGAGCATCTTTTGCTATTCTTATGTAACTTAGAATTGTTAAAATTTCTATAGTCTATTATTCAACTGTCAAGATACTTGAATTCCCAAACACATCTCCAATGTGTAACTCACATTTTGGGCTGTCCTTTTTGCTTATCGCAGTGTCTTGCCGTCCTAATAATCACTCCTTTCTTCTTACTTTCCTTAACTCTCTTGTCTTATTATTTCAGTCTTCCTTTTGAATCTGCTATTAGCATAGTGTTATCTGTATAGCATATGTTGATAAGGTTATGTCTACCAATAATAAACCCTGGTAGACCCTCTAATTCATTTAGAATCATCTCACTTTACAGAATAAATAATTCCAGTGATAAAACACTTACTTGCTGCAATCCTCTTTCTGGTGTACTCAGTTCATTGCCAATTTGCAGACAAGTTTATTAGCAATAAACTACCAATTATTTGCATATTACTTTCACTGGGATCAAGCTTCTCTAATATTTCTCTAAGAACTTCTTTGTTTTGTACTTTATTGAATGTCTTCTTGTAATTTATGAAACACAAGTACAGGTCTTTCTGCATTTCTATTGTATCTTCTGATAGCATTCAAGTCCTGAATATAGCATTTCTTATTCCAGTGATTTGTACAAAACACTGATCTTCCCCTGTTTCTAGATAGTTTGGCACAGAATCAGTCTTCATTAGTATTCTAATTATAAGCAATGTTATATAGCTCATTATATTGTTTGGTAAAGCTTGCATTCATTTACAGCTGGTTTCTTTGGCAATGTTATGAAAACTGATCTTTCAGTATTTCACTACTATTGTATATTTTATTTATCATTGTAAAAATCTTATTAACCTTAACAGTCATCTAAAACTGATAGCATCTCTATGACAACCTCATTTGGTCCTGCAGTTTTGTTTGCCTTCATCTTGACCATTACTGTTCTAGTTTACTATCTCAGGTCCTATCATGATTTTACATATTGTAGGTTTTTTGATCTCGTCCATTGTCATAGAAGAGTTTACCTATTTATTCATTCCACAATTGCAATACTTTTTCTCTAATGTTCATTCCTTCTATGGGTATTTATCCATTCTTGCAAAGAGCACGTTTTTATCCTTCTATTTCATTGATCTTCTTGTGCCTGCCTGCTGTATCGGTGTCCTTTAGTTTTTCAATCTCTGTACATTTCCGATTCAACCATTCTTCCTTAACCGGCTTGCAACTGGTTTTCTTTAGTCTTATTTACTCTACATCATTTCTTGGCATTATTTGTTGTCTCTGCTTCATTAAGCTGAAAATTTCACTTAGCTTCAACTTTTTTCTTTGGTTTTACCTTCCACTGGATAACTTATTTTGTTCTTCTCACTAGTGGGTCACTTAATGATGTAATGGAATAACCTGTCACTCCCATGAGTGACTACACTATAGGTAGTAACTATCTATAAGTATCTCTAAGTCAATGGACTACAGAGACTATCTGTGACCCGTTCCAGCTAGAAAGTCGAACTCTCTGTCTTCAGGCAGAGAGGAACCCAGACGAGGCACTGCCGAAGGGCAGAGTCTTGTTCGGTGGAAGTAGACTGACCCCGAACCCGTTTTTGGACGCGCCTATGGGCTCGGAGAATCCACGCTAAACCCGGCCTTGTGCCACATGCAACCCTCGTGGGGGGGTAGCTAAATATACTAGCTGGGATCTGTTGAGTATGACTCAGACTTACGTGAGAACTACCAACCTTCCAATAGTAGCACTCACAATTGGATTGACTTGTGTCGACCTTGTGCATAACTGTTACCTTTATTCTTATTGTACTGGTTTGTTACAATAAATCTTTACTTATTTTATCCACCTTGTTTTTCAAGTATCTATTCCTATTAGCACGGAACATAACACTTAAGTTGTTCCACTTAAAATCCCCGAGATATTGAAAAGCAGTTATGCATGTTTGCAAATGGATTCACCATCGAGTTTTTGACAAAGTTTAACATTCATATCTCCGAAAAAACAGTGTCCAAAGGACAGTTTTTCACTTGATATCACTATTACTGTAGACTCTCTCAGCAATTTTTATTGTTTTAAAAAGTTATTTTTAGAATTTTAATAAAACCCAAACATATGAAACTGGATTTATGCATTCTCTTTTTTTCTTGAGAATATGCAGTAATAGCAGTGTCAAGAGAAAAACTATCCTTTTTGACACACTTTTTGTGCAGGTACAAATATTAATCCTCACCGAGTTTATCTTTAAAACATTAAGTTCTTTATAATTTGAATTCCTTTATTTTATAAATAATAATAATAATAATAGAATGTAGAAATGAAAACAAAATAATACAATCAGTTCAATGACAAACATATAAACATAATTATACATAGCTATATAGGCCAATAGACTCAAGTAGCAGTTAGGAATAAAAAATGAGGCTAGAATTTAATGTACTGCTCTTGAGTTTCATTATAGAAGAATATAAAAAGTGTTCTTTGGTACATCACCAATAATATAGACTATAGAACACAGAAAATAAATGATTTTACAGTAATTTAAGACTTTATTGCTTATCAAAGCTAAAAATTTAAGGATGGAACAAGGTCTATTGTTCATATCTTAAGTCATACAGGACACGAAAACCACTGTAAAAAAGCAATATTTATATTTAATTATCATCCTTTATAAAATATGTATTGCAACAATCACTTGGCAACTGTTTTTATGTAAGTTACAGATAATTCCACAAGACAGTCTAATACCATTTAATATCAATTTAAGTGTGAGGAAGCAGCTGTACAAGTGTTACTAAAACTAGCCCTTGAAAACACCATAATTCAGCTTCTGGTTTTTGATGACAGTGATTAGAGCAGCATGAACCTGTATGTATGTATATGCACACATTATGTACATACAAATATGCAAGAGAAAGAGATTACTCTGAATTTAAAACCAGAGCAAAAGAATTTCTGGGATGAGGAGTTATCACTATTTATACCATTTATATTCTGACTGAGTTCAATCCCTGGATCTGGCAGTATGTACTTGCACTTAATGGAAATGGGCAAGTAATAAATGAGCAGTACTAAAAAAAAAAAAGAACTAAATACACCCAATCAGGCATATACATAAAGTCTTTTTTCTTCTTTACTTGTACATGTATACATGGCCATTCATATATATCTGTGCATACATATATACACATACATACATACATACATATATATATATATGAATATAAACACATTATAGAGCCTTTTTGAAGAAAAAAAAAAGGCTGAGCAGTACTAAAATAAGATCTAGACAAGATTTCCCTAGACATGAGCAGTGGAACAAGAACAATCTATCCCTATAGATTAAATAAAAGGTTCAATTAGAAATCCCCTGCAGGTTACCCAAATCAATATACACCTAAGGAAGGCCGGAGAGCACAACAACTGAAATGTTGTGATACCTACAACAAAGATGGGAACAATAGTCTGAATATTAACTTCATAAATAAAGAAAAATAAAATTTTCACATGATAAGTAGACCAGTATTTAATAATTATGCAATTTAACATCAATAACCCTACACACAAACGCCAATCTGCTACTGGGTGGCATGCCACTAGCATTTAGCGCTGATGGCCCACTGTTGTACTGCCAATATGTTCCTCTCAGCAATATTACAACTGGTGGATCACTAGAGGCCCACCAGTGGCTGCTACCAGAGGACTTCTGGCATTGTAGGGAAGTTAAATGATCATTAATAAAAGTTAATTTCCACTCTCAATATATTAAAATGCAAGATATGTAAAGCAGGGCATATGAAGTGTATACCAGACAAAGTAGTATGTCAAAATCGAAAAAATTTTAAATCCTAAACATTTAAAAAAAAAAACAATATTCTTGAACCAAAACATATGGACACTGATGATCAGTGTCATGAGAAAGAACATAAAAATAAGGAATAAAGTATTAAAAGCAATAATCTTATGAGTTCTTGGCAAACAGCCAATTTTAAACAAAGGAAAATAACGATAGTGAATAGCTTGGATATGAATGAATAAACAATTCGCCATACTCTTCATTGACTTTTTATTTTTGGCAAAGGAATTGGTTAGTTAATACATAAATAATAAAGTGACTCAACAAATATTAGATACAGAAACAATTTGTTGGCTGCCTTTGAGTGATTGATTAGATCTGAGCAGAGTAAATTAGATATTTTTCATCAGATAGTTGAAATGGCCAGACTTGCAATGACACACATATCCATGTTCTTAACCTCATCTGCTGCACTTTGGTAATTCAAGCAATATTATCTATACAGATTCTAAGGACAAGCTACCAGTATGTGTCTATAAATATATGAGGGGGTGCTGAAAAAGTTCTCAGGCTAATGTACTTCCCAAAATCTAACCAAATATAAGAAGTGTTTTAGAGGGGATTCTTGATTGAGTTAAATACATTTTAGCACCCCCTCACACACACACACAAATACAACAGAAAATATGTAGTACATACAGGTGGCATTCAAGAGATAGAGATAAGAATTGAATATTTCATTGCACAGGTTATGTTTGTAACAAAAAATTCAAAGAGACACAAAGCTTCTAAATGCCAGAATATAAATATTAATAAAGACAAGTCTACAGCAGTAGAGAGGAAGACATACTTTTATTAAGTAATTTAATGAAACAAATATACAAATAAGAAAAAAGATTTGGGTCTATTCATACTGATATGATTCATACAACTATTTTCTTTTACTTTGGCAAATTACATTAATATAACAAACTGATAAAGCACATCTTTTCATTGCTTATTACAGATAAGAGCAGAAGAATATATTAAATTTCTTTGGTCATTAATCTTAAGAATTGAAAACAAATAAGAATATTTCAAAACTTGATTGTTCACTCTAGATTCAGATATTTAATCAAAATAATTATTGGTGAGATAAAGCAATTGGCATATTAACAGATACAAAACCTCACTTCAATTATTTTCAATAGCAAGTAATTTAGTATCTGATCTTCAATAACTACAAGTACATTTCAAACCAAATGACTTGATTCATTATGTTAGTCTTTTGTGATAAAGCCTTACAAAAATACTTAATATATTTTAAATAAATTCTTGATCAGTTAAGATGAATAATTATATAAATGCAAGTTAATCATTATTGTCTAGACTTGTGATAAAAAGTAGCACGAGACTACTAAACCATCTAGTTTACTAAGAGCCTACTATCAAGATCATTTAATTATTTACATAAATAAAAAGGTGTCTATCAATACTGCCAAAACAGTACACATTAAAATAGATGAAAAAATTGAACAGGCAAGACTTCAAAACAGATTTATTTCTGTTGAAAAAGAGAGTTACTAAATTTAAATTTCTGGTAACTGCCCCTATTAATACTAATATTATTGATATGATTGAAAGCAAAAATAGTTCAAATTTATAAGTTTATTTTATAGAAGAATTAAAAAGAATATAAAACCCAACTCCAATGCAAATTGATACTCTTCATTTTCTTCTGTACAAGCAAATACTGAACACAAAATGGTGTTTATATTGTAGTAGTACAATGTATGAGCTAAAGAAGAAAATAAAAATCCAAAGTGAATATATACATCCAGGCTTAATCTACTTTAGGTGCAAAGTGTTAATTTTAATATGCCTCATTTGTTTTCTGTTCACATTCAGGTTTTTCTAATAGTGAAAAATTATTAAAATGCTTGTACATATATCTATACACACACAGGTGTATATGCATAAGCATGAGTATCTCTATTTTTATTATTCATTTTAATGCAGCTGAAAACTACAAAAAATACATTTTATGAATACCAGACTTTAGAACAGTCATATTTATAAGATGACTGAATGCAACTTTACAGTACATTGATTCTAAAATAATGGTCATATTCTGCTAATTAGGCTAACTAGATTCTGCTAATTCTTTTATCATATATCCAAGCTAACAAGTTCTCATATATATATATATATATATATATATAAAAATTCTGAACTGGTGTAATGTTAAGACCATCCAAGGGAGATGAACAGATGCTACACATTAAGCAATCACTTAGACAAAGCATAGCACATATAAGTTAAAAACAAACAAACTTGCAGACTTAGGATATATGTCATTTTTTCAGGTATTTTATATAGCACTTATCAACAACTAATCTAACACTGTAAACACACACGAACCTTGGTTTTTCTCAGATACTATTAGATAAGTTGTCACTAAACAAATATCTGTGGCTATATTGCGACACCTATAAACCTTGAATATCGACTCTTGCAGATGCTGAACTTTCCAGATAGTGTCAACAAAATAGAAACATTCAGACTTATAGAAACAAAAAATAAAACCATACGTTAATGTATAACGCTTATATTAATTTTATTCTTTGTAAAGCATATGTGTTTCTTAAGTGTGACTTAAGATTTTGTAAAAATAATTTTTTTAAATTACTAATATTTTTTTTTCTAACCATCTCTTTTTCTTTACTACCCTCAAATGCTATGAAGCTGTGAATCTAACAATAAAAGAAAGCTTGCCACATGGTTTATCTACAGTATATACATCTATTATGTAAATCAACAATATTGCAAATTAAATGAGTTTCAATTGGGATGTAACAATTAAGTTTATATAGGCTTTAATAACATTTCATAAATAAACAATAACAAGGCATCAAAGGCTTTTATCTTGTGATTCCATAAAAAAATGGCTCACAAATAGACTGAAAATGACTACACTGAGGTAAAATAGTAAAAACAAATAATTGTATGACATTAATTGATGTACATTTAACTCTTTACAAAATATGAAAATGCATATTTATTTCTCATTATTTGTTTCTTTTGTTTGTTGGGATTTAGATATCAATAAACTAACAACTCTTACCCAGTCCAGATCCAACATAAGTGACTTTAAAAATAACTGATTTATCTCAAAATGGAAGATGTTTTATTTCTGTATATAAGATATGTGGGAGACATGATAACTATAATCCTGGAAATTGGAATTTAGTAGGTCAACTTCATATTCTGGCTAAGGTTATTTTATCAAAGTTGCATTAATACACTTGAGAAAGGAATAACTCTTCTCTAATGATAAAACAGTAGAGTAAACTTTGGTTTATCACTTTGGTAGGAAACCAGCCTAGATGAAGGGCAGCACTGAATTTAAAACAAAAAACAATTTCACTACCTATGTTAAAAACCTTCATAACTATACACAATTTACAGTGATTAAAGAAAATTAATTTTGCATCTTCAGTTTTGAAAAGGATACAAATAAATATTAAAATGTTAAACATGGCAATACTTTATTGTTAACTGACTGTCTCCAAGCATGTTTTTTTTCAGTTACCTTCATCCTTTAGTGTTGTGGTGGGATCCACCTAATCTGCATAGGTGGCTACCAACTATATAAATAGTGGTTGGTACCGGAAGACAAGGGAAGAGGAGAATCACGAGATCCAACTAGAGACTCTGATCGACTGCGACTAGTCAACACATTCTCCAGGAACGTCTTCCCAGAAATATACAGAAATACTATATGTACTTATTGTGTACACTTTCTTGTTATAATACATTCTTGTTCTAAGTACATTTTGTGTTGCATTATTATTCCATGCAATAGGCGAGATTCAACATTGAGTCAAGACTCAACATTTAGGTTTTAAAATTGTCTGATAAACAAAGTTATTAAAAATTAAATTACTTAGTAAATAACCTTGATTTTCATCTTCAGATTTAGGGCCTATACAATAATCTTATGATATATGAGCCTATCTTGAATTGAGAGTATGTTTCTTTAAATTGGAAAGACTTCACCTAGGTAAACAAGATAAAAGAATGTTCTAATAAAGTAACTATTCAGAAAATTTAGTCTCAGAAAATACCAACATATTTAAACTTTGAATACAAAGATATAGGAAACAATTTACACACACACAAAACTTCCTTACAGTTTTATAACAATTTTTTCAACAAATGATAAATAGAGAGTATGCTTATGAAAAGTTGTTCAAGCCAGATTCATGAGACAACCATTGAAAACTGGTGAAGAATGATTTGACTGAAAAATTGAGGAAGAATTTCTGCACATTTTGTCAATCCCCACATTGGATGTTCTTTCTTGAAAAGTAGGATAACTTGACACCCAAAATCAGTGGGTTATTTAGCCATAGAAGAGCAGAATGAAAGACAAAAGTTCTATACAAATAGCCTTTAAATGATGAAGCACAAGAACAAGCAGCAATTACCCAATCATATAAGAACCAATCAGAGTTAAGTAATAATGAGAATTGAATAATTATTTAAGGTCATGAATATTCCAAAAATTATTCAAAGTCAATTATTCCTGAAAGATAAAAGAGTGATAATAAAAATACCACTTTATTACTGGTCACCTTATATTTTCATAGAGTTGTTTTTCCTCAAGTTTGGCACCAAAAATTATAATCTATTCATAAAATTTGGTATCAAAAAAGTACAATCTATTCATAAAATACTCAATTTGTTCAAATCTAGAAAGACAATCTAATACTTTGCTCTCTTAATAGAAACTAAGTAGAAAAGTAGAAAATCAGTAACAATATATGATTTGTAGAGGAGAAAGAAATAGCCAAAACATTTTTTAAACATGAAGCTATAATTTTCATCTTTGCTTAAGTGATCAGAAGTTAGACTACAAATGATTGCAGTTTTAGCTGATACTGAAAATTTGATTGCATGATTATAGCTTTTCTTTTATCTCTTAGGGTGCTAACAAAAATGCTTTCAATTGATACCAAAGATCACAAATGTATCATCTGGGGATTTGATTGAAATAAAATTGGCTCCATTTTTGCTTTTATTTTAGTTCAAATTTATTCATTTTTGTCCAGCTGTGATGAAAACATGATGTTTGTAATGTTGGTAAAAATATGAAACAATAATTACTTGCAACATCTGATCGTGATAGAACCTCTATCCGCTTAGATCTATGATAATCTAAACTGTCACACATTACTGCTGTTCTCATTCACTTTCATATAGCATATTTATCGGAGCTTTAGTTTTAAACAACATTTTTATAAATCATGTTTCATTGCTATGAATTGATTAGAATTTTGATAACTCTAATCTATCTGAAAGTCCAGGCTCAAACTATAGCTGCAATGCAAACACGAAAGGAAAGAAATTAAGATCAATACGTTTAAGTTCCTAATACTTAATACTGAGAGTGGGGGTAGAATTTTTCTCTTTTATACAAACAAGGTTTGAATAAAAAGAGCATGCTGAAAATTAAAGAGTCAAAAGTGCAAAATTAATAAATGGGGGTGGTCTTAATAGGGGCAGAAAATTTCTTTAAAAAAAATTAAAATAAGATCGAAAAATAAATAAATAAAAACGTTCCCACTTAAGTGTATTTGTCTATGTAGGATTTTTTGTTTGATTTTTTTTTTTTTTACAGCTTATCAACCTTTTGCAGGTTATTTACAGTCAGAAAATATTTTGAGACTGTAAGAACTTTTTTTTAGATAATAATAATAATTTACTGATACATGTCTTATTAATTAACTCATAGCTGGGGGAGAACTTTCACAAGTGTATTTGGACATAAATGAATATATCAAACCCTAATGGAATTGAAACTTGACTCTCTGATTTCTAATTCAGAACCTGCACATCCAAGCTTACAACACCTTGTATTTCCAAGTGGTCACCCATCTAGTTAATGACCAGGTTCAATGTTGCTTGAGTGATCATATGAGAACTGGTGGTGTATGCAAGAAGAAGTGCTGAAAGGTCCTCAGTCTAACCAACTTCTTGTAATCTGACTAAAGACCCAAATATCAGAAGTTTTTTTTCAGTAACACTTCAGCATCCTCTCATATGTGTTATATATATATATATATATATATATATATATATATATATATAGGCTAAGAAGAATTTGGTAATCCGTATAGATAGTCCCAAAAAGGATGAAATCCTGAGAGCTCAATGTAAATCCAGAGCTAATAATTTAAAGGAAAAACAGACCACTTTAAGGCTCCATGTAATAATTTATTTTGCCTTAAAGTGGTCTGTTTTTTCCTTTAAAATATATATATATATATATATATATATATATATATGGGGGTAGTGAAGACCAAAAAGTACTCACACTCATACACCACAAAATGTAAGTATAACCTTAATATTGACTATGTTTAATGTATAAAGTAAAGGCAAGCATGAGTCATCAAAAGGACAAGTTTATTTAATAAACATTTTTCTTAATGAAAGGAGTAATGTTTAATCAGGTATTGCTGATTTTACTGCACTAAACATTCTTTGCATACCTAGCATTGAATTACTTTCCTTTCTTTTCTTTAACTAGCCTCATATTCTGAGTCTTCTTTTGGATTAATAATCATTGAATTATTCTTTATTATACATTAACTTATATTTCAAATTTTACTTCTGTTAGGGAGAAATAAATGAAATTATAATACATTTCGGATGCTATTTTACATTTTATTTCTAATGCAAGACATTTTTAAAGCCAAGGTAGGTTCGGAATATTAGGAAAGTAAGGGGGCTAATTCAGTATATCGGTGGAAAAAAAAATCAACAATACCTGCTTTAAAATAACTAAAAGTACCAAAAAGAAAAAAATGACATAACATTTTTTTTGTATAAACTATCAATTCAAAATTAAAGATAGGCGCAAAAATAAAAATTCTTCTATTTTTTGCAAATTGATATGTATCATGTGGTGCCCAGTAGATTTGGTTTAAGTAGTTTTTGAAATTCGATGCACTTGCTGAGAATCGAACCCACAATAACTGCGAGATAATTTTGCTATGCACTATTTCAAGGTGTAGCTTCTTGGTACTTTTTTTTTTCACGTGAGAAAAAAAAAAAATCAAAACATTTTAAAATAAGTCATTTTAATAAGAAATAAAAGGCTGTTTGCAGTAAAAATCAACAAAGATAAAACAACAAAAAAAATACAAAAAATGACACTGAAATAATCGTCCCAAAAATGTAAAAAAAAAAAAAAGAAAAGTGTTTCATATCTAAATTTTAAAAATGTCTTGACTCTTGTTAATATTTGCTTAAATAAAAATCCATAATTTCAGATGCATGAAAATTGTTCATAGGTTATTCTTGAAATAAGACAAATAGAAATAAAAAATAAATGACGTTGCGTTTGATTAAAAATAAAATTATAATTATTTTATTTTTGTTTAATTATTTTTTATCAATTTGAATAGGGCTCAATTCAAAGCGGCTAATTTTTATTTTATTTTTATTTTTTTAAATACACCGCCTTTTTTAACGAAAATTTCATACGCATCCATTTATTTATTTATTTTTTAAACATTTCTTTTATTTTTTAAATTTAAATACAAACAAAATTTGTCCAGACTGCGTGAAGAAAGAATCGCTCATTGAAAGATTTTTTTTGTATTTTTAATTTTATTAAAATTTTAGTGTTTAAAAATTAAATGCCATTATTTGTTTTCTACAAAATTAAAAAAAACAAAAAACAAACAAATATTGTAAATATTCAATTTTTAAAGACTCTCTAAAAAGTATAGTAAAAATCCAAATATTATTAATTAATAATTGTCTTGTTTGTTGATGACTTTTTAGGAGACTATTTTTCTAACTAAAATAAATATTGATTTTTTTTTTTTACAGAAAAATCTGATCAATTATAATTCATCCCCTTTTAATTTTACACCTTTTTTTTTTATATCTTTGATTTTTTTTATCGATCATTCATTTTTATCGTTCAATAATTATTGATTAACGTCTCTATATTGTATATCTTTCTTTTCCCCCATTTGAATTTAGTATACAACTAAATAAATTGTCACTACTAGAAAATTCATAATTAATATATTTAGCCAAAAAAGAAATAAACAAAAACATACCTTTTTTTATTTGTTTTCCTGAGTCAATATTGCCCGAAGCCAAACATTTGTCGTTATCGTTTTTTCTTCTTTTGGCATATTTGTAATTTAACAATACAATGATAGTAATAGCTCCAAAAATAATTTTAAAATGATTAACAACTTCAATAACGAATATAATGTTATTTATAAAGAATTTACAATATTAAAAGAGAGTAAAACGATAATATAATATTTCCTCTTAAATTAAAAACGCATGAATTCTTCTAATGGAGTCTGTTCTGAGCATGCGCAATTCGAAGGAAAAGTGAATTTCAAATTGAATCTATGGAGTATTTCGAATATCACGTAATATGTCAAAAAAAAAATAAAAATAAATAAACGACAAAATTATTTCTTTGATATAATGACACCAACATTAGCCTCAGGTAAAATTATCTCGGTAAGTTTTTTATTTATTTATTTTTTGTTTGTTTGTTTTTTCAACGGTAACAAAAACTAAAAAGATAGTCTGCTTTTTTTCTGTTGTATAAATTTTGATTGAAGAAAAGCAGACGACGAAGAAAATTGAACATTGCTGAGTTTTGAAATGTCTTTTTTTTTTGTTTCAAGTAAAAATAAAATTCATTATCGGTGTTATTAGTTTCTTTTGTTGAGTGACTCCGTTAAAAATAATCTGCAATTCAATATACATTTTATAATTGGAGATAAAAATCTATTTTCAAAATAGGTTTGTTTTCTGTTTCGTTCGGTTTAATGATGAAGTCTATTTTATTTTTTTTACATTGCAAACGAATTTTTTTAATACCATATCCCATCAGAACGCGGGTGATCATGGCTCTCCACAACCCCCTTCCCTTTCTGTAAATTGAATAACTTCTTGAGAAAGATAATTGGAACGAATTCCCGTTGCCATCTCCACATTTTTGAATTCAGAGTTTTCCTTTTCCTAGGTTAACTGTTTTATCAAGGATAAAGAGCTCGGTCTACTCTGCTGCTTACCCATGGTTACAGAAAGAAACGATAGATCCATGCATTGGGAAAGCTATAGTTCCATCTACAAGACAATGCAGCAGCCACAGCAGGAATTTGAACTCGGCTTGCCGATTTCATTTTCAACACCAATAACCATTGACTACCCATAATCGTTAAACTTAAATATCATAATTTAAAAGTTAAAATAAACAGATATACATTCCTTTTCAACTGTAGTGATAGAAAAGAAAAGAAGAATGAACACGTCCTGGGTATGACGATAAACTACATCCGCGTCCTGGGTATGACGATAAACTACATCCAACCAAAAGGCCGTCGATCCGATCAATCGGCTGGTCATGTCATGCCCCATCACATCTAACCCATCCCAAAAAAACTACAACTTACAATTAACTTTCCCTCCCAAACCCTACACTAAATATACTAACACCTTACCCCTAAAATGTGATGGGAAACAATGATGTTGCCAGCTATACGTTTTTGAAACGATGATGTTGCCAGCTATACGTTTTTGAAACGATGATGTTGCCAGCTATACGTTTTTGAAACGATGATGTTGCCAGCTATACGCTTTTGAAACAATGATGTTGCCAGGGATACATTTTTTTGAAACAATGATGTTGTCAGCTATACGTTTTTGAAACAATGATGTTGCCAGCTATACGTTTTTGAAACAATGATGTTGCCAACTATACGTTTTTGATATATCTAGTAAATGCTGGATCTGGCATTAAATAACCCATAGTGGTTGATATGCCATAAAACCCCAAACAAACAAACAAACAAGAATGAACAAACACAGAAAGTAAGCAAGAAAGAACAAAAAATAATGGAATGGATGGTATAAAGAATTAGCGACTAGCCGTAATGTAGCTTCCTTGTTCCTTTTCTATAAATACTTTCATGGTAATTGTTCTGGTGAACTTTGCTCTATAGTACCTAGAATTTATGAATTTAATCGCAGTACTAGATTAGCAACAAGGTCTCATCATTTTGCAGTTGAATTGGCTAGATGTAAGTACCTTGCTAACAGTTTATTTTCTCGCACGTCTCGCCTAAATGCTATGTCAGTCGTTATCTTCTGTTTGCTTAATTTCTTTTCTGTTATTGTTCTCTCTTCTTAATAATGTTTTGTTTTTCTTATTCTTTCACACTCAGTAACCCTTTATGTCTTAGCGGCTTGCTTAGGGTGAAATGATTAAAAAACATTTTTGAACGTTAAAAGTAGGCCAGACAAAAATTTCTAGGAAAGTAATAATTCTGAAACTATTATAATATAATAATATTATAATAGTAATTATAATATATAATATATAGTCTTTCTGCTATCAGACATGATAATGCCAACTGCGATGAAATATTTCCCAAACTGTTGATATGTAAGTTACAAATTATGAATCTTCTTATCGTATTGTTTCCATCCAAACTGACAGTCGTAGTTTGGATCAAGAATTTCAAAAATACTCTAACTAGCTCTTTAAAATAGCTGACAATACTACGTATAAAGAATCTTGTTTCTTCTTGCGTTGGCGATTTACACTTGCAATTCCCAAAGTGGCGGCTTCACTCCATTGAGGACGGATGAAATATCCAGAGAGTGATGATGAAAAAGAGACGATTAGGAAAAAGAAAACATTAAGAACAGCAAGGTGGCATTAGATCCAATTACAAATCCTATGTCACACTTAAGAAACACATATGTTTTATAAAGAATGACATTATCATAAAAATTATACACGAAAGTATGATTTTATTTTGTTTCCGAAATTTCTGAATGTTATTGTTGTATCTTGTTGACGTTATCTGGCAGGACACGTCACACAACAGTCATGTCAGACTGCCGACGTCAAGCTTTGTAGGTGTAGCGATATAGCCATAGATGTTTGTTTGGTGACAACTTATCTAATGGTATCTGAGAAAAGCCAAAATGTATGTATGTGTTTACAGTATTAGATTAGTTATTGTTTTGAATTTGTAATATACATAATACCAATACTATGAATGTGAGAGGAGGCGCAAGGAATGTGACCTGGGAACCAACAAGGCAGCAGCTAGAAAAAAGTTTAGGAAGCACTGACTGAGACGATCGTCATATTTGGATAACTACCCGTGGAGCAATCATCGTAGCTAATGGTGTCAAGGTTTTTGCTAGACAAAGGATTAAGATATAAACGTTTAAGTACCGCAATGACTTCGTTGGATCTGATTTGTGATCTTTTTCTTATTTATCAACTCTTTGTTGCCTATGACGAAGTATATTCAGTAAAACAACTTTGGTGGTTTACAACATTAGAAAAAGAAGAGAGAAGTTTGGAAACTTTGTGGATTGATTCTTAAGACGTGTAACGTCAATTATAATGAACAATGCTCTTACATTAACTATTTTAAACAAACGTTACCAACTACCACAAATGATGGAACTATGGTTCTTGTGGTTTCAATCTATAACCTGAAAATTCAAATAACGAGTATTAAATAACGGATTATATCAAATGATTCATAAAAAGAAATTATCCAGGCACAGAATTTTGCTCAAGAAAATAGAAAATAACTCATCTGTTTTGCAGGCTATTTGTGACAATAGCCTGATAGATTGAGCTGCAAAGGCGGATCTGGGGGCGTAGAGGGTGCACGCCCCTCACCTAAAATTTCTGAGAAAATATTTTTTGTTACAAATTACATAAGACATAATGAGTAAAGACAGATTTAACGCACTTGTTCTTTTGTATGTTCACAAGAGACATTCAGTTAGACTATGATAAAATCGGGAACTTCTATGCAAATAAGGATCCACGAAAATTGACCTTAGTAAATTCTCTTTCATATGCGCTATATAATCACACCTTGAATCTAAAAGTTTGAATTAAAATTTTACATATGAAATAAATGACAGAAAATGCAAATTTAAAAACACACACACACACACACACACACACACACACACACACACACACACACACACACACACACACACACACACACACACACATATTATTGCAATCTTCAGTTGCAAATATGTTCTGACTGTTATGGAGTTCTCTACATGTATCCATAAATTCAAGCACCTGCTCAAACACACTGACCTCGATTAAAAGAGATTGCAAAATAGATTTTACGAATATTAATGTAATATACAACAAATCTTAATGTTCTTAGAACCCATCATTAATAACATTTCTTATATATTTATACACAGATACAGTCTAATATTATTGCACTCGATTAATTTATAGCGTGTATGTATATATAATTCACCTTTATAACTACATTAGATATATAGTCCCGACCTAATATTTTTTTATTTTTCTATTTTTGCACCTCATATTATATTTCCACTTAGTGTTCTACTTTAAGGTCATTGGTATAACTAAGGTATTCTATGTAAAAGAAGAGAGTTATCCCCCTTGATATAGTGTTTACTTTTGAGTCCAAATTTAAATTAAAAATAGAATAGTTATCTTTTAGTTTTGTTTGTCAATAAGAATATTCTTTAAGATATACCACTATTTTAGTATTTATTAAAAAACAAATTAGTACACATTTCAACACAACCGTAGTAAAAAGAAGAAAAAAAGACAGATAAGAAGACAGATAATAAAAAATCTGTTTTTTTAAACAATCAAAATAAATACGAGTTAGTCATAAATTAATATAATTTCATTTTATGAAACTATTTAGTTATAGCATTTAGAAAATTAAAATCACTGCTTTATAAACATTTCTAAGATTTAAACATTCTGACTGAAATCAAATATGTTATCTACTTGAAACACAATGACACAAACTAAAATATTCTTTTTCTTGGTTTGGGACTTGAAAAGTTAAATTAATATGAGTTTACCATAATGGTATCAGTTTATGAAACTGTTTACAAGTTATAACTTCTCGAAAATTAAAATCAGTGCTTTTCATGAAAGCTTGAGTGCCCCTCCCCGGTTGTAGCCAACACTAGCCTAATCCTGCCCTGACTATCGTGCATGCAAATATGTCTAGAATCGCTAAAAAACTAAAGTATACGTTCTTATGCTTTCTACGAGATAGATAATATAAGAGGAGATCCAGAATCTGTGAGAAACACAATTCAGAATATCGAAACGTTCAGAGTATCATTAAAATATCTTAGCATCAGAATACAGTACATTCGAAAAAACTTTTGAGATTCGACTGGGCGAGAAAGAATTTTATCACGTAGATATAGCAATTGAAACATAACAGTTTACGATATGGGTACAGCATCCGGTCACAACGTCACAGATATAATAGCTGGATATATAACTCTCGTCAAGTGGTTTTACATACATCTATAGACGACCAGGACTCTGCAATATAACAACTGAGAAAAATACACGTATAATAAAGCATTGAATCAAATAGGAAATTTAACTCATACTAGACCCACCTGTGACCCGTTGGGTCAACCTTGTTGTATTTACTGTTTAAATTTACTTTCATGAAGAGTTTGTGAAAGTAGAGATATTTTAAAAATACATTTATTTGCAGTTATTGAAGTTGCTTTCAACATTAAAAAAATTGCCTGTTTGAAGAAAGTTGAACAATAAGAGCTTGGAATGTCAAAATTCGGAGTGTTGGGATTCGATACAAACATAAAATATTCTTGCAGGGGCTGCGCGTAATTCGGCCGTTTAGAATAATCAAACGATTTTCATTGAAAGAATAAAATTCAGAAGAAAAGACAAAGTATTTTTAACAAATGAACATTAATTTAATATAACGACAAGAATACAAGCAATTGGTCATAAATTGGAAAGTAATGTCTTTTTGTTTGGGTTAATAAAATTCTGAAATAAAATATAAATTCTCTTTTTGTATGTATGTGAGAAACAATAAAATATTATATCTGTGCTTGTGTGAAAAAGTCAACACATGTGTGCGTGGTTCATAGTAAAGAGGGTACAAGAGATAGAATTTGTTTCTTACTGAGGACGGTGTTGCCGTAGTCTGAAGCGGTCTCTTGAAGTTTGTCAGCGCTGTCGCTTTTAGCATGAGGTCGTGAATTTCACAAGCGAGAGTGGCGTGGGCCTTGATGAGAGCTGTGCGTATCCTGTTTGGGTCTGGATTTCATGTGTTTTATACACTTCCTCGTAAGAAAATCGGCTCCATACCCCACTTCCTACACGATAATAAATTTACATCTTTTTTCCCCCACCTCTCTCTATATGACTTGTTTATATCTTTCTCTTTCCCATTCTCTATATATGACTCCTGGCAAACACACAAGATACAAAATTCACCGAGTTTTATATATTAATAAGATAATTTAAACCATTTATTTCCGAGTTTTTAATTCTTCGCCTTCGGAACTTATGAATTTGAACGGTAAAAATTATTAATCGTTAATTCTAATATTTTACGCAACAATAATTAAATAAACACGTTTTAACACACAATTTTGAATTATCACCGCGAGAACGCGAACTCCATAACGGTCAGAATATATTTGCACCTAAAGATTGCAAGAACTGCATGAAACCCCGAGATGTGGTATCGACGTTGTATATTATGTATATTAACTACTAGCACGCTTTCATAGCATAGAGCGCTGTATTTATAACACCCGAGGAAGAAATATATTTATACGTATGTACAAGTATATATGCGTGTATGTAGATTTTTTATCCTACCCATATATATATATATATATATATATATATATATATATATATATATATATATATATATATATATATATCCGATGCGATGAGAACGAAAGTAATACATAAATTCCAACGTTCACAGCATTAATCCAAAAGAGGGCTCGACACCGATAGTAGAGCGATAATTATTTATTTATTATAATTTTATCATATGGCCAAAACCATTTTACTCACTACAAAGATGCAACTTGGTTTCAGCGCATTTCAACTGCACTTCGACGGGTGAGAATCGAAAATGGTTATGAACAATCCTGCTTGTAGGCAAGCCGTATGTGAAACGTCACTTCCTTTGTTCCATTTGTTTGAGAAGAAAAAAATATACATAAAAAAAATGTAGGTGACGGAGTAAAACAATAGTGCTTGTTGATAGCAGTTTGGTGATGAATGGATTGGGTGTTTAATGTTGATTGGTCTGTAGAAATTGTTTTGCTGATAAACACCGGTCAAAGGTTTAGCACATCATCTCACAAGCGTCCTAAGAGTGAGAGGTAGGGGTGGAAAGGTGGAGATAGGGGATAGTATTACGTTTGAGTAGGTAAAGATTGTAGCGATAGTTATAGTAGTAATTGTGAATGTTATTTTTGGTTTACTATAAAAATCTAGAGCTGAATTGCATGTATTTATGTTGGGATTATCACTACTAATTCTGTAATCAATGAATGTGTTTTGTGGATTAAAATTTAGAAGTGGTGATTTCCTCTAAAAAAAAAAAATAAGGGATGTTAATATAACCCTTTATAATCAAATTTTGAAATATTCCTGGACCGTATAGCGTGTAGAATAAGTATCGGTGTAAAACGATTTATCTGAAAATATTACCAGATATATATATGAAAAAAAATTTAAGAATCATAATTTAATTAGTGGAGGGGTACATAAGAGGGTAGGGAATATATCGAAGGAAGTGATTTATAATTTTAAATCATTTATAGTTATGGAATTAAGAATTTAACAAGATTGTAGTGTTAGATCCTTAGTATGTCTACAGAAAACGGTTGTTTCATATCTTTGATTTAACAATTGGGTGTTATTCAAGAGTTCAATGATACATATTTTCTCCTGTAAGCATAAGAAGCAAGGTTCGCTCAGAGAATTGCAGGTTCTGGCTTGTCTTAGGATTTTCCATTTAACTTTAGGTGTTTTTCCTTCTTCCTTGAGTTTCAAAAAATATTTCGAAAGTGATGTCATATTTCGTTTGGCCGTATTTGTAAAGGAGTTCATGGGATTGTAATACCCATCCTTAAAAGGTCTGCTAGTTGACCTCACATACAATATATATCTCTGGGGTTCTCATTTGATGAGATATAGCACATATACACTATAGATTTGGTTAAGCACCTGTTTAATAATAGACATTGATCGGGAATTCTACAATTACATAGCCTTTTTTCCTGGGGTGTATTATAACTTGTATTTAGGTTACGTTTATTATCTCTATGAAGTTTCAGTATTTTATTGTTATGCGATTTAATAATTCTATCTAGATTTCTAGAACAGCTATAGCTAATTTTTAAGGTATTGCGGTTGAAGATCTGGTTTAATTTACTCTCCGTAGGGAAGTGCTTATTAATTAGATTTAAGAATTTGTGTCCTAATTTGGTACAGACTAATTTGTTGAAGTGAGGTGTATACCAAATTATTCTCCTTCCTCTATTGTTTTTTTAGAGTAACTACAATTTTCTCTATATTTAATTTCTGAAGATCTGTAACCACTGTCGGTAAGGATTTTGTTATAGATAATTTTGTGTTTATCGAATATTTCCTTGCTAGAAGAGTGCTTGTTTACACGGCGTTCAACGGATGATGGGATATGTTTAATAACTGGCGTTGGGCGATTGGAATTAGGGTTTATATAAATGGGGTTAGCGTTATTTTTCAAGAAGGGTTGGAAATTATTTAAGTTTAAGTTTAAGATTATCAACTTGTCAACTTTGCTTCCGGTAGAATTATTCACTACCATCAAACCATCGTCTCTATAAATCCCTATATTATTTAGACTAACTTCATTGTGAACTGTGAGATTGTATAGAATAAACAGTCCGACCAAGTCCGATGATTCAGCAGAATCCAGCGATCCCATCGATACATCAAAGTTTTCACCAGATGTTTTTATCCATTAGGCCGAGCTGACTCTTTATCTGTTTGTTTACACGTTCCAGGATCGTTTTACTAATTCTCTCGATTTCAGGTTTGGTCTAGGTTGAAAATCCTTGTAGGTAGTTTGTTTAGGAATTCAGGTTTATGGTCTTTGAGTAGAATGTAGGCTTCCCTAGTCGAAAGTTTGGGCACCCTATCACTTATTTTCAGCTTTTCGGTAATCTTCTTGTCCGATGAATTAATTATGTTTACATAGTTATAGTTATCTGTATTAACCTTCTTGTAATTTTTCGTTAACTCCTTTTTAATCAAGGTATTATAATCCTTTGGATCGAGTTTGTAGAAGTTTGTAGTCTTATCCGACTTTACAAATATTTGTTTTGACTCTTTGATTTCTGTGACGACCGTATCCAAGCGTTTTTGAAAGCTGTTCTTGTGATTGTGGAAGCTAATATTGTTTAGGATATCAAAAAGGTCCATTTCGAATTTTTTTAGTTGGTCGATAAAAGGTGCTGTTTTTAAGTTCTTAAATCCATCTTTTTGGAGATTTCGTGCTTTTTCCGGTCGTTAAGGAAAAAGTAAGCTCCCCATCTCATTCTCCTGATTAAATCTTCAGTTTTTGTGACTAGATTCTGAAGGTACTCCCGTTTGTTTGGGATGGGAATATTCTTCAGCGATATTTTTTTTTATGTATATTTTTTATCTTCTCAAACAAATGGAACAAAGGAAGTGACGTTTCACATACGGCTTGCCTACAAGCAGAATTGTTCATAACCATTTTCGATTCTCACCCGTCGAAGTGCAGTTGAAATGCACTGAAAGCAAGTTGCATCTTTGTAGTGAGTAAAATGGTTTTGTTTATATGATATAAATTATAATAAATAAATATATATATATATATATATATATGTGTGTGTGTGTGTGTGTGTGTGTGTGTGTGTGTGTGTGTGTGTGAACACTTTCTACTCATTTCTATAATCTAGTATATATGATCACAGAATTTAAAATTTTGAATTGAGATTTTTACTGAGGAACACGCCTCCTCTAACTGAAAATGCTGGATCCGCCCCTGTAAGTATCAGTTCCGTTTGGTCCATAATGTTCTCAGTTCACTTTTCGTGATGCATGCCTTGTAACTTCACTGGCATCTGAACGCTAAATGATATCGGAGGGAAAATAGACTACTTCGTGGAGAGAATACTTCGTCTAAGATCTTCAGACAAGCATTACTCTCTATATTATTGACGAAATGCACAATAAAACAACAGATATGACTATACATTAAGCATTAAATTGCATTTACTCCAGACAGCCATGATAATCCGAAGATTTTATTACTATATGCAAAACGGAAGGAACTTCTTTTATGTCACTGGTAGCCATAAAAAGCTTGACATATATCGTCGTCAAATTTTATCATCATTCACTCGAGAAATACCTACCGGCAAAAATAGGTGTAGACAGTGAAGATGAAAAGATGGCAATGAATTTCAAACCACAATTAGGAATCGAAAGGTTCTGTCTATGATGGATCGTCAATTGTTCCTGTATAGGTCGTTAGAACTAGCGGGTAAAACTTGGAAAAACACTTAGGTTGGAATATAATAATTCTTGTTTTGATGCTATAATTTCAGTGTGTCCTAAGATATAAAAGCAAATAAATACAGTTACAAAAGAGCTATTTCTGATAACTTTTTGAAATCACCAGTTACTCTCCCTCACACGTAAATATGCGCACGCGCGTGTGTATTATTTTTTTGGAAAGTAATATCGTATTTTGGCGATGGAATCAGACCAGTTCAGGTATAATAAACGTTATATTTGCCAGTAACATAATTATCATCATTAGTAACAATTTCAAATGCTCACTATGAAAGTAATTATTTTAATTCATTGTTGAAATAATCTCTGATTCAGGTCAATATAATGAAGAATTGGTGCCATCGAGTGGATACATTTCTGCTTTGACAACGATCGCCATGAATCAAAAACTGTGATCGCGGTGTATTTGAGGGGTACGTCGTAAAACTTGAAGAGCCGCTATCCACTGCATAACAACGATATGAAGACGTTAGACTGTTTCAAGAGTCACAATTTATGAGTTTAATTTATTCATACGCTACATTTGAGGGTTGGTAGAAATGATTAATTATTTTAGGAGCCTTATTTTTAAATATTTATGTTATGTCTAAGTGTGTCAGACAAGGACATTCTTACTCGATCACGATGTGTGCGTGCGTGTATGTGTGCACGCGCGTACTAGTACTGGCTAACTAGTGCGTGAACGAAAGAAAAATGAAATAGATTGAAGCAACTGATGATTTTTTGCGGTCACGATTTTAAATATTGGAATAATATTAAATATGTTCCTGTCTCTAATCAAATAGCGAATATTTGGACTTGAATTGAATACTGAGCACTGAACCTAAATTTGAACGAAGGAAAAAGAGGCAAATTCTGCATAAAAAAAATCTGTACAGGAGAGTCGAGTAATGGTACATGAATCGATATACAATAGATAATCTGATTCCCTAAAGAGAAGGTGAGCAAGATTTCTATCTTCACAGATTAGCCTTCGGTATAATCCTGTCCACAGCACAGAATTATGAGCTTGTATTTTCAAAATATTTAAGCTAACTGATAGAATTAAATTTATGTTATTGGCTCACTGCTCCTTTCTGAGTATGCTTGTCTCCTAAGTTAGCTGGTTAATTCTTGTTGCACACGCTTGCACATGCGCATATGTGTTTCTTCAGCACTCACAGTCAACCTGTGGTTTATGCTGCAGCTATGCTGAGCAGACTTTAGTTTCAGTTTCAAAGAGAGAGCACGTAATCTAGAGTAAGTTGAATGAGGCTAGTTCACTCGAAACCTCAATGTCTTCGTGCGAGAACAACCATCGACAACTTCCAAGCAGTTTCTTCTACCTAATTTCACTCACACAGTTAGGGTCAATTTGTGATATGCTTTTCAAGTACTTACCAACAGTATCGCACACTGGGATTGTTTTATCAGATTCACTATGGTTCGCTTCGAACTAAGTCTCACGGTCGGAACAACGTTCTAACCATTTGGCCGTAAACCCATTAAGTCATGCAGCACATATAAAATATATCGTATTGTTATTTTTATTTTAAAATTAGGGATGCATGAATCTATTAAATCTTGTTGATTTTATTTATATATAATATACTTATTCGGCTTTATATCCTTGTTCGCGTAAATTAACGACGTATATCGCTAGCTTTGTCATTAATTTATTTAAAAGATGTTATATTTGTTGGAACTTGTGAGATTGGTATTATTATTAAAATGAACTTTAATACCATACTTGTTATTTTGATCAGCACATTGCAAGAAATGTTTCCTTGTGTTCTCAATTGATATAGGCTAGACTTCACACAAGAAAAAGATAAAATGCAGTGTTCATGATAAAGCCTGTCTCCCTTATCGAAAAATTGTTCAGATTTGATAGGCAGTGGTAAAAGAAGAAAAAAGTCAAGTAATATGCTAGTGGAAACGTGAAATTCTTGCTTTAAATTCTTCTCCAAGGGTAAATTGAATGAAAGCCATCTTTTACACACGCACGCACGCACGCACACACACACACACACCCGACTAAACAGAACTAAAGAGACTAGATTCAAAATGTTACTCCAAGTTTCACGCAGACGACAAGAACCTAGTCTCTTTGCGTTATTTCGTTAGTGTTACTGCCTTGTTTTGGTTTATTTACAAGAGACATTGAGCACTTTTGGTGATACACGTCTTACTAATTAACCCATAGCTGTTGGGAGAAGAGGTGGATTCATACCTTTCCCAAGGGTATTTGCACATAAGTGAATATAACGAACCTAACAGGAATTGGAACACGACTCACTGAATAACAGAAACGAAGCCATTATCCATTACACCACCCATACATCCAAGCTTACAACACCTGGTATTCTCAAGCGGTAACATATCGAGGAACTGATCAGACTCAACGTTGTTTAACTTCGGTGAACACATGGGAACCGCTAAGATGCGATTTTAGGCAACGAAGACGGGGCTCGATTGAAGGATGCTAAGAATATTATGGACTGAACATATGAGCAACGTGTATGTATTATGGAAAAGGGGAACAAAAACGACATTAATGCTTACAATCAGAAAGAGCACAGAAGATTCTGGGACACATAATGAGAAAGGAGGGATAGAGAATACTGAAGGCAGGAGGGATACGGACATACTGAAGGCAGGAGGACATATGAAAACAGCGAATAACCTACCTAAGAGTTTATGTAAATGAGGAGCAGGGCAGAGATTGGGGTGGATAGTAAGAGACGAATATGGCTTAGAACTTTGAAGCTAGGGAGATTCATAATCTCCTATGTCCTGAGGACACATGGCACATAAAAGAAGAAAAATCTGGATATTTTATAGAATTACTAGTCGAATTACCCGCGCCTTGTTGCATGTCACATATTTTTTGTGAAAAAATGATGATTGATTTTAAATCATTGTCATAATTTGTATAGAAAAATGATGCATTTCAATGTTACTCAATGATCTTGCCGATGTGACCTGCATCTTCTGTCGTTCACTTTCTATATTTTGGATAGGAGTCATTTTCTTGTTCAATTTTAATTTAATTTAAATCAGAGGAAAACATCGGTGGGGGGTGCAAAAACACCTTGATCTGATCCCTTTGATTTGATGCAATACTTGATTGAATGAATTGATGAGCAGATTTCAACATTGATATGACAGTTGAATTGTCACAACAAATATGTATTGTTAGGTACTACCCATTGACTGGTGATTTTTTTTTGTTCGACTTGACGTCTATATTGTCTCATTTTGATCTTGCCCATATGATCTCAATCTTCTGGCTTTCTCCTTCTATATTTTGAATAGGAGTCATTCTCTTTTTCAAATTTAAATTTGAATCAAAGTGAAAAAAAAAACCTTTGATCAAAATGAAATATACTTATCCAAGTATACTGGGTAATGTTTGTTTCAGGGTCTAGCTCCAAAACCCTAGGAGGAGTTCGATAACAAACAAACAGAAGCTACAACTTTGTATATATCGATGTTAATTTAATTTTTACCACTTAATTTGAACTGGCGATAGCATAACACCCTCATAGAAATGTATAATAAACACGAGTAAATTACGTAAGATAAATCACTGGATAATGTTTTAACAGAGAACGAAAAGTGCGACACTGAATTCCGAAGGCACATTGGTATAGCGAAAAGATGCCTTCCAAAACCTAAGTAAAGTATTAAAAAACAAACATTTCGTGAGAAACAAAGAAAAAAGTACTGCAATGTTAAGTAATATCAGTCCTCCTATATGGCAGAGAATGATGGACAATTTCTACATAGATGAAGAAGAAACTTGAAGCAAAAGGAATGTGGTGCTACAGGAAGTCGCTGAGAATACCATGGACAGAATTTGCGAACAGTGACAAAGTTTTAGAAAAAATGGAAACAAAAATGACGCTTATACTTAACACCAGAAAGCGACGGTTGAAATTTCTTGGATACATAATGAGGAAAGAGGGATTATATAATTTGATACTCGCAGGACATATTGAAGGCAAGAGGGGGCAGAGGATAGCAACGCATAACTTACCTAACGAGCTTGAGTACGTGTATGGCAGAACAGGGTTGAGTAGAAATAACAATACGACAAAATTTATTAAGAGATACAAAGGACAGAAAATTGTGGAAAACCATGATCGCCAACGTCCTGAAGTGACGCGGCACATAGAAGAAAAAAATCGAATATATTTATGGCTTGCCCCAAAAGTTTAACATCTGTGAGAATGATAAACGTACGCTCCGTCGGTTTGGTGTCACAGTAAATGGAATTCGGACTCAGAATGAGATTAAGTTTAATGTCATATTCACTTCATACAACTTTTTAAAAGACACGGAATACGCCATTCGTACTCCAATATAAAGCAGGCAGATGGTGAATAATGTGTTAATTATAAAATCTTTATTTAATATCTTTCTAGCCGACGGTTGTTCTATATGTCATCAGTATTGGCAATAGTTTATTGGTGATATTTTTATCTGTTTACCAGTAAGAATGATATATCGTGATATTTATCTACAGGACATGTTTTGACATTATACTGCGAAAATGTACGACTGCACCTGCTGTACATGATGAAGTGATTGACAAGCAGGTAAGGGTGAGAGCGGGAAGTATAAGGTATTCTAAGCGAGAATTCCTTTTTGACCTATCACATATATAAAATTAATTTTCTGTCAATCATTACGTGAGACAGTCTGTAAAAATAAAATTTAACAGAACGCTTAGTTTGATGAAAAACAGAGAAAGTACCTCATAAAACACTAGAAATTGTGGATGGAGTTTTCGGTCACTCTTGACTCACTTCACTCAAACCCAGGAACCTAATTGATGTCTTTCACAGGTTTAAAGGAAACTTTCGTATGTTCATTTCTAAGGTAGGCTATCCTACTTGGAATATTGGCGTTACCAATTTTCCTCTCCCAAAGTTACCCGTTTCATCTAACCCAAGCTAGGTAAATATCTGTACAAATGACCTGAAGCGATGGAAGATTAATTGAGTAGTGAGTTCGATTAATACTGGTGTGTGCGCGCGCGCGCGCGCACACACACACACACACACACACACACACACACACACACACACACACACACACATATATATATATATATACACACAATCATGTTTCATTGCATAATATAGACATGTTGTGTTTATTTATTTTTATACTGATCCTTTCCAGTTCTCTAATAAGTTTCTTGATGTTAAGATGAAATTCATCAAGGAAGGCGCCGTAGACAAAATTATTGTAACTGTGATAAAATCTGCATTCCATGACAGTGATTTTTAAAAACGCGTGAACACGCTCTATAATCCAAAAATAATTTATCCGTTGTAGCGATGGAATTCTTTTCAAAACAAGCATTTCAATATAAGGGAGCTGACCGGAAATTGGTAGAATTAAATAATGACATCGCCTGATTATTGTGTTTAATCACAAAACAGTCTGTCGCCGTTGGGTATTGACCCCAATGTCCACTTTTATATTTACATACGCTCTGTCCATAAGCACTTTAACCCATAAATATAACATACCATAAAACTATATCTGTATTCTATATATATATGATAGTAAGTAATGGTTGGCTGCTTGTTTCTGAGTACGCCCGCCTTGCTAGGGCGCCTGCCTGATCCATGTTGTAGACGCCTGCCCAGACAAATTTGTGCCTCAGAGCCAACCTGTGCTTTATAGTGAAATTATGCTGAGTGTAACCACAGTCACAGTTTGCCACATTAGTTTCTGGGAGAGAGTACATAATCTGCCGTGATCAGGAATTGAACATAGCAGGTAAGCTCAAAACCTCGTTCACGAATACTTGTGACTTCGTGCCAGCAAAACCATCGATGGTTCCCAAATAGTTTTATCTACCCAGTTTCACTTACAAGGGTTGGGTTAACACGTGGTTTGGTTTTAAGGCATTTCCAAAAGGAAGTACCTGAATACCATTCATATATATATATATATATATATATATATATATATATATATATATATATATGTGTGTGTGTGTGTGTGTGTGTGTGTGTGTGTTGCTTTATATTTGTATAATTTTCAATATTCGAAATATATGTATCAGATCGATTGACAATCACTAATTTACACAAGAAATGTTGTTAACCACCGTCACTTACTCATAAGTCAAATGTTTTATTTCCTGGTTGAAATTCTGACATATACTTGTACCGGAGCGGCAACAGTCGTTGTAAAAGCAACCCACCAGCTGATTCAAGTAATCAAGTAAAGACTTGTTTCTGGGCGGACAACCTCATAAAAGTATCGGCAGTGTCCGACGACTGCTGAAATTCATTATCAAATAAAAACAAGTTCTCAGTAGCCTTGCCGTGGAGTAATGATTAAAATGTCTCGCATACTGCTACAATTGTAATGGGTTTGTTCCATACTTGTGGCCTTGTTCTAGCTCTAGGTTAGAGTTAGTAAATTAAATTTGATCCTTACGACGGGTTTCATTCTTGTGGCCTTGTGACAAAACTATTCTAAGGTTAGTAAATTGAGTTTGAACCTAACTGGCTTTGTCTAAGCTCAGATTAGAGAATGGACTTGAATTCTCACTACGTTTCTCATACTTGCGATATTATGTTTAAAATAAGCTAAGGTTAGTAAATTGAGTTTGATACTCATTGTGTGCCTCAAACTTTTGTCTTTGTGCCAAATCTAATCTGAGGTTAGTAAACTGAGTTTGATCTTAACTAGGTGCTTTATACTTATGGCTTTGTGTTAAAATTAATCTAAGGTTTACAAATTGAGTACTGGGTGCTTCATACTTGTGGCTTCATAACAGATTAAGTTGAGTTTAGTAAATACTATGGTTGATTTGTTAAGGGGATACAATTAAGTATTTACCAGGGATTTTGATCTGAACCAAGATAAATGTCATATTTTCGGCTGCTGGTTTATAATGCCGGTTTATCTCCCACGCTAACGCCTTGAAAGTTATCGTAACACTATTATCCTCATCACATTTGGTTTATTACCAAACTATGCTACAGGTAGTACATGAATGACCCTGGACTACACGTGTCCAAACACACCTGTCTGTCAGCCCGGCTAGGCAAACCCTATTACAAATACTCGTTCAACCCACAGACCACATGTGGTTTAGATTGCAACTATGTTGAGCGGACCGTAGTTACCGTTTCTGGGAGAACGCACATAATCTGACATGCTCAATTCTTTGAAAAACAAGCACACTCAAACCCTCGGTCACGATGACTTGTGACTTTGTGCTAGCACAACCAGTAACGGCTTCTCAACTGCCATGTCTACCCAATTTCAGTCACAATGCTAGTTTCAACACTTGGTATGGTTTTCATGTACTTTCCAAAGGTGCCATGCGCTGGGATTGCTCTTTCCAGGTCGATACTGTCAAGAAGTAACTTGGTAAATCGACCATGGTGGGATTCGAACTGGTGTTAGAAAGCGAACGTTCTAACCACAAGACCTAACAAAGATATATTATCAGGAATTTTTTTTTTTTTTACTGAAGCATTTGATTCATTCATTGAAAAAATGTATTTTAAAATTTAAGTTTTTCTTGGCGTTTTATCATTTGCAAAAATCAATAGTCAAATAATTATCGATGTGCTTATAAAATCTACGATACCACATCACCAACAATATCAATAAATCAATCTTTATTTTTGATTTATTCACATTAAACCAGTTGTGATATACGGCTTAAGATGGAACACATTATCAATACAAAATGTGTGAACTTTCCGCAACGTCATAGGTGGAGGCTTATAATCTGTTTCTTGACTCAAACAAAATGCTTTAGAAAAGGCTGTGGACAATACTCTTCCCTTGTTTATGTTTCCACAACCAAAATATATAAATCATTCTTTTCTTTTTAACCCCCTCTTTGCTTGACGTGACTTTCTATTCATCATTGCACCGTCGCTCCTCAGTTTAGAGAGTCCATGAAATAATTCTTATCCGTCAGCCGAAAGAATCTCCATTCCATGCATTTTATGCGTTACAATGTCATCTTTATAAGAAAACCAGGAATTCTTAACAATGAGGAATTTTCTCATTTCCATAAGCCAATACATATCAAGAAGCACCATATAAAACAATCTGATTCGTTGAAGTTATTTTTATTATACTTTTTGAATATTTTTGTTATAACAAAAAATATTTATTGATGTAACTGTCATTTCCTTTTGTCTTTCTCTGTCTTTGTCTCTGTCTGTCTGTCTCTCACTTTATATATATATATATATATATATATATATATATATATATATATATATATATATATATATATATATGGACGGAAGATAAACTGGAAAATTGTGGTCAAGCATTAAACTGTCGCCACTTGCTGTTGACCTACGTGACCACTCTTACATTTACACACCCTTTCTGTACCCCTGAATATAGTATATCTTAAGACTATATATATATGGGGGGGGCGTCTGTTTATTTGGACATTTTTATCACCTTTTCGGCTTTAAGACTGTTAAATCTCTTATTGCTTTGGAAATACTGGTAAAAAAATATATTAATTTAAAAAAAAAAATCATTTCACCCTCAAGCAAAGCAATAATGCAAAGGACGCAGGGGTTATAGGGGGTGAAAGAGGATTAGAAGACTTTAGTGAGACTTGAAAAGAAAGGACAATATAAGAACAAATTTCAGGGAGACAGAAGATGGCGGTTGACGTTTAAATTTAGATTTAGTATTTAATTTTTTGGACATTAAAGGTATCAGGGGAACAAGAAATGCGAAGGGGATTCCACATGCGAGAAGTGAGAGAAAATAAACTATTACAATAGAACTGATTGTTGCATATAACTAGTTCAACAGTAAAATGGTGAGACCCATTGGCCAATCTAGAGTACCCTTAAATTAACGCAGTCAAGGCACCAAGCAAGAACATTCATGAGAACAATTGCCACGAAAATATTTGTAGAAAAACACAGGGAAGTTTCTCAATAACCTCGATCTATATATTAGGAGCACCAAACCAGATATAGCAGTAGTATTCAATGCACAGACGAATGGTAGATTTATAAATGTGCAAGACGGATTCTGGCGAGAAAAATAGTCTGTTCACGACACAGTGAACCAACTTTCCAAGCAGGAGACCTAGCAATTAATTCAATATAATCCCGCAATTTCATGCTTGTGGAAAACGTGAGCCGAAAAGGCGTTGAGATAAACGTTTTTCAATTGTAGTCATTATTGAGTTGGTAGATAGTATTATGTGCATAGTTCTATCTATGAACACAAAAGTGATCTTATACACAACAATTTATCGAATGTATTATTTATACATTAAAAATAAATTCAACCACAACTTTGATCTAAAGTATGCCACACTTATTAAAAGAGAAAGTAACTTAGAAGGAAAATTCTTGAGAGTGCTGCTATTGTATGTTATCAAAATATAAATCTATGCTCTGGATTTTTTCCAATATCTCCATTCCTGAAAGAATTACTACTTTTCCAAGCCAACATACATAACTATAAAAATGTTAAAAAATTGAAAGAAAACGGTTAAATTCATAATTTCATGTTATTTAAAATATATAACATACAAATTAATCCCAAACTAAAATAATTTAATTACTAATATACATAAAAAAAACAAGAACATCAGTTACTCACTTTTGTTTATTAGACGTTGAATTGTGTCACTTTGTGTCCACCATAGCTTGCCTGACTGTTTGGCTAACCTGATGAATATTTATTTAACGTTCTTAAATTTAAAAAATTTTGAAAAATCAATAACATTTTTGCTCTTGTATATAAATACATGTTACAAAATAAAATTTTTGCATTTACCTTGATAGTCCTTCAGAGAACGAAACGCGTCGGCTAAGATAAGTTTTCCTTATCTTGTCTTTATTAATATTGTCCTTTTTTTTACAGATATGCTCTATCTGAAATATTTACTTGCATACATACACACACAGACACAGACACACACACACACATAGATAGAGAGAGAGAGAGAGAGAGAGAGAGAGCGAGAGAGACACACACACAAAGAAAGAGAGAGAAAGCGAGAGAATGATGTTTTCGTACGCAAATTCTACTGCCTAACAAATTTAATGTAAATAATGTCGATCGTCTGATATCACCTCCGCATACTTTTTTCTAAATTACTGTAATAAATTAAACAAAAGCCTATCTTAAATTTACCAATGGATAGGTCCGTAATATTAGTCATAGAAAGAAGCTTGAAAATTGGTTGTAAGACGCTCTGTTTTATCTTCTCATGCCCGAGAGAAGTGCACAATATTACCAGTTTTTCGTTCACTGATAAATTTGCCTTGAATAAATAAATTCTCCTATTTAAACAGCGCTGACCCCCTCCACCATCGATCATTGTGGTTTACGACACCTCTTCCCTCATTCAGTGCATTCTTTCATTACAAATCATGATCTTATTTCTTTTTCTATTTGAAACAAGACCAATAAAAAATAAACTCTTCAGTGGG
>OZ038477.1:95779465-95826965 GCA_964036315.1 Acanthosepion esculentum | reverse complement strand
GAAATCTCTTACCCTTCCCTTTAAAGGCGCTAACAAAAAAAAAAAAAAAAAGAAAAAAAAAGAGAAAACTCATGATTTGTAAAGAAACAGGCATTTATTAAAATGACAAAATATTTTTACAATATACAAATATTATCATGCACAAAATTTCCCTTACGTGCCTTAATCCACCAAAGCAGATTAACAGTTCTTTAAGATACAAATCTATTTTTTCTTAGAAAATAACAGTTCATGAAAACGAAATCTTCCTTAACAATAAAGGAATTTTAACGCCTTTCATTTAGAACAACAGTTCATGTAAATCAATTTCTTAGCAACAAACAAAATTTACTTACTTCGAAAGTTCACAATTCAAAAGGCTGAAGGTGGGTGAGAAAAAGTGACTACCTCAGATGAATCTGCTTCTCTGGGTCCCTTAGAGGGATAGTCATATTTTTTGAACAGACGTTCTGAATTATGAGAAAAACTCTCACAGGTTTAGAAAAGGCATTTGAATGAGATATCTTTGTTTTCAGAAAATATATTTTTCGTAAAGAGAATTCTCTTAGGTTTTTCTTCTTTTTCTTCAATTTAATATTACCTGTTCTATTAAAAATAATTTTTATATTAATTTTTACATATTTCAACATTTTAGTTAATTTTTCTCATACAATTTTAATATTATTGTTTTTATTAAAAATAACCGTTACAAATTCAGAAGAATGGTCCTCTAATTACTTCACTCGCTCGAAGATATTTTTAACCAATAATTTGAGAAAGCGGTTGTATTTAGCTGGCAGTTTAGATCTTTCTGAATGGGTTTGACATCATGCATGACATCGATATGAAAGTCTCGATCCGACGAGACTATTTAAGAACATGGCTCGAGTTTTTAGGTTAATGTTTTGGTTTTATAGCAATTTGCGGTGTTGTAGACCAAATCAAAAGGTTTGTATTAAATGTCCAGTTTCATGAGCGTTAAAGAGACAAAAAGAAAAGAATAGAAAATGTGAACAGATACGTGAGTACAAGTGACTGAATGCTTTAAGTTCGTTTTCATAGCTTTAATGCTTATTGAATCAAAGAAGTTGGCTCATATTAAAATACTTAAAGAACATATTTTCCTCTTTACTCTGTTTTCTAGTGTCTAGAAAGTTCATATTTATCTGTAACACCTGAAATGGGGTCTTTTTGGCTGCTGAATTTCTGTCTTGTTAACCTCCAATATGTTGTTGTTTGAGTTCTAGTAAGGAACAGAATTTTATATTCTGATTTTTAGAACAATTCACATTCCTATTATGCATAAGCCTACATCCTTTAAATTTCTCCATTTATCAGGGCCGTAGCAACCCGAGGCGGAGTATTTGGCTCCTACAAAATTTTTACTAATTGTTGTATTTTTTTACAGGGTTTTATTTTAACAAAATACAAGAGAGAAATACAAGAAAGAGAAACTATCAAAGCAAGGAAGGATATAACTTTCATAAAATCCCGATTACTTCTTTAAAGGTGCACGACGTTAATTTCCCTTTATCGGGTGGGTGCGTTTTCAGTTTAATTTAGAATTGTGGTGAGTCTAATAAAATAAAATAAAATATAAAAATGTACAAGCAAATAGAAAAAATTAAAATTAAAACAAAGCATTTACTTTTCCTTAAAATCCTTATATATTTTTCTATCTTTCACTCTTTTTCTCTCTCTATATTTCTCTCTCAAATAAAAAGAGGAAGAAGATGAAAAGACAACCCCCGGCCGAAAAACACCGGATATTGACGGCCCAGCGGCTAAAATATTTGTGACAAAAACCTACGAAAAACGAAGTAGGATCCACGCATAACTTCCGCTATATAAAATAAAATATTTTGTGCCCCCCTCCCCCCCAAAAAACCACTTGTCACTGCTACAATCCTGTTTATGTATTTGTACAAAAGTTGTGACACCTAAATGTATATATATATCAATATTCAGCAGTATTATCTATCTATTTATTTATCTGTCTGTCTATCTATCTATATATATCTATCTTGATCTGCCTCTACTTAGTTACATATATTTATATTTATGGCTATCCTAGTTTATTCCTATTCTCTTAGTCTGCCTCTCTCTCACTCCCTATTTATCTTCGAGAGTGGGGTGAAGCGTTGATAGGCTGACGAAGATGGAGTGATGCTAGAGCTGTGAAATCTTGCATGCATTAATTTAAACTCTTCCTATATGCAGTTATTAATAAGAAGAGTTGAAATTAATGCATGCAAAATTCCACAGGTCTAGCATCACCCCTTCATAGTCAGCTTATGAACTTTTCAACTCATCTTCGTATCTATCTCTTTCGATACATTCTCATCTATTTCGATCAGTTCCTATCTATTTTCATCCCTTCTTACCTTACGGTAGGACGACGATATTATCTGCAATATTTTCTTAATCGCCCGAGCGTGGTGGATGCAGAAATATCAGTGAGTGAATGGTACGCGAGTAAGAATAGATATTGTTTGGTGTCAAGTATAGAATTCAATGGACTAAGTCGAGCAGAACGCTGAAGCAACAGGTGAGTTTTGACAGAAGAAATAGCGAAAATAAAGAGTTCTTCGCCAAGTTAGTAAGTGCTTAAGCCAAAAGGTGTTAGTCTGTAGCCAGAGTTCCGGTTAATATATTTTTGGGAGTTTGAAGCAAAGACGATCTTGGGTCAGAAGATGGTTGGTTTGAATGCGACGATGGGTTGTTCTCCTTCACAGAATGACAAACAAGAGAAAAAGCAAGGCTTTTGCTGGTTGTTATACCACAGAAGTTAACTTTAGCACAGACTTAAAAAAAGTCAATCCAGCTGAATTTCTGTTCTTTCTATAAATTGCGTTTTTGTTGCGATGAAATAAGGGTTTATGTTGCCCGTTTTACGTTAAATAAAGCAATGTGTTCTCAGTGGTATTTTTATTGAGACGTGTTGATGGAGACTGGTTCTACTTTGGAGGTTATTGTCGGAGAGTTTTTTATAAATGAAACTATTGTTATTCTGGAACAAGTCCATAAGTATGGGGTACAAAATATGAATTGAACTCACTACTCGGTCGTAATGGTCAACAAGCTTAAATTGCTAAACATCACCCGACGCCAATATGCCTCTGGGGAAAGAGAGTTGCTAGGAGATATATCTTCTCCAAGAGAGATGTTCATCGAAAACTTTTTTAAAGTAATTTTTCAGATGTAGATACGAGCGAGAAAAGAAGTCTGTGGACTAAAACTTTATGAACATTGTTCATAACTTTTACTTACGTTTTCTTCTTCCATGTGTGCCGTGTTCCTTGAGGATGTCAACGATCATGAGTCTTCACAGTTTCGTTTACTGGAATAAAAATGTGAACACAAAATATAGAAAAATATCGCAACTTTCATTTTTATTCTCTCTGTTCGTTTAAGACCCTCGCGAAAAATAATTCGTAAGTCGCATGAAGTAAACAATATTTTAAAAAGGCAAATTTATTTGAAACTATAAATATTTCCATGTTTATTTTTACAAGCAGGACCTGTGAAAGCATCATCATCATCATTACCGTTGTGGTCGTAGGGGCACTGCGCAGCTGAGCATTTAACCCGTTCCCTTCACATGTCTTGATAGGTATGGTATTTATCCCGTATGGGCACTGAGGCGTGATGTGACACAAGGTAGGTTTTAATGTGGGAAACCCGAGTGCAGATAGCCGGGTCAAAAATTACACAGCCCCGCAACCGTCAGTTGCGCTGGTATCCGTATGACTACCGACCCTCCTCTCTAGTGCAATGAGTGGAATACGGTCTGTGGGACCGGGCACCTTTCACTATTTTTTCCGGTTGCGTCTCTCCGTGGACAGAAACACAACTGAGCCGTTTTCTGCCCGAAGACACAGATGTAATTGAGAGATGATAAACCCTACCCGGCATGTGCTAGAGTAGGTATTCCTTCATACGTACAAAGTCTTGAGAAAAAGTAGACCAGGCGAAGCGCATCTCTTTCCCGGTCAAACCACAGCCGACATCCTCCGACCTGGAGATTTACCTATGTTGATTACATCGGAGGAACTTTTCATTGACTTCACTCTAGGATGCATGTAATGCCGTGGCATCTTCGTCTTGGTTATACTGCCATTAGTTTAGTCAAATTTACAGATTTAACCTGTAAATATGAAATTTATTTTTGTAATAGTTGGAATAATTTTTAAACCAATTCATTGACTGCAAAATGCATATATATATATTAATAAACGTGAATAATTAAACACGTTTGGAATTTAATTTAAATGATCAGCTTTTTTATGTGTCGTGTTCTATCAGAACGTGGACGATTATGGCTGTTCATAACTTCCTATCCTTTGTAGCTCCAAGTATTGTTTGTTCCCTTACTATCCCCCCCCCCAGTCTATGTTCTGCCATCCCTTTAAACAAGCTCGTTAGGTAGGTTACTCGCTGTTTTCCTCCGCGCCTCTTCTAATATGTATTGCGAGTGTCAAATTCTTCATGACGTCTTTCTTTATAATGTGTCTCAGTAATTTCAACTGTCGCTTTATGATTTTGATCTCAATTGTCCTTTTCGTTACCATTTTCTTTAAAACTTTCTCGTTGTTCACATATTCTGTCCATCATATTCTCAGCATCCTTCTGTAGAGTCACATCTCTGTTACCACAAATTTCCTCTTCATCTGCGAAGAAATTGTCTAACATTCATTGTCATATAAGGGGATTAATATTACATACCAGATGATTACTTTTATCTTTGTTTTCAATGATATTTTCCTGTTTATTAATACTTTGCTTAATTTTTGTAATGCATCTTTTGCTATTCCAATTTTCGCATTTTTGCGTCACAATTTTCATTGTTATAACACTTCTCAGTTATTTTAACTTTTATACTTGCTTTAATTTGTCGTTCGCATCTTGAACCGTCTCTCTGGTTAGTGATCATACACTCAGCAACTAATACATCTGTGCATACAAGTTTATTTATATCTTTTAAGTTTAGCTTAATATGACACAAGGCTAGAGATGTGGAGTACTCACTACAGCAGAAATGGTACGCGTGATAAGCATGTTAACTCTTATTCCATAGTAAAATGACAAAGTTCAGCTCTTTATTTAGTATATTTTTACTTACATTAAACTTTTAATTTCTTCTTTTTTTTTAAGTGTCAAAAACCATACTAATAAATCTAAATACCAGATCAGGGCCAATAACGTTGTAGATTCTTTAGATTCTATCAAGAATCTCTAGATATATAGCAGAAGCATAAAAAATATATTACTTTTCATATATTTCTTGTGTTAGTTTTTCATAATTTATTTATTCTGTTTAAATTTCTTCGAGTAATTCTTTTTTTTTATTCTAGTGCGAAATAGCTACGGCCCAACTGTAAATGAAAATGCCTTCATTTAGAGGAAACCTACAAACTCGCCCCATGACATTGATCACCAACTGTGCCTTCCATAATTTTTTCCATATGGACCCCACCCTTCTCAAAATCCCGGATCCGCCCCTGAGAAAAGCAAATATATAGGTATAAGGAAAACATTAAACAAAGGGCTAAAGCAGAATGTGACAGTTAAAGTGTTTAGCGCGCGCGCGCGCACACACACACACACCGACACACACACACTTTTCCTTGGTAGTATTCTGTACAGAACAGTTGCTAATCTTCTTTGAGGGATTAAATTTGTAGGATTATATCATTAGAAAGATTAAGTATGAACCAAAATTCAACTGTTTACATGATCGTCTCACAGGCAGTTGAAAGTAAGGTCATTCCCCAAATTTAGTTTACCGCAAATCAAGTTCAGTCAAGATTATTAGTTAACAAATGGCAAATAAATACCTATAGCGTTAGCGTTCCAACCGTGAGACCCGAGTTCGAATCCCATTAAGACTGATTAGTTGAGTTGAACAACTTCTAAATAATATCTTTCTGATGTGACGATTCCAGCGTGTGAAACTGTTTGGGAATTACCGGAAAAAAAACAGTGGCACGCCTTGTGAGTGAAATCGGACAGGCGAAACTGTTTAGAAGGTGTCGATGATTGTGCAAGTACTTTAATGGCGGAGCTAGGTTACACTTCTTACACTATTCAATAGTGACCTCTCTATAATTTTAAACAAGTGTTATTGCAGTGCGAAAGTCGATGAATTCTCTTTATGAACATTGCAATAGAAAAGCACCAAAAAGAAATGTATGACTTTCCTTTCATGACATTGTCGACCATATTTTGCGCGGGCGGGGGTGGGGAGAGTCACTGTTTGCTGAAAGAATAGACCACAAAGTTAATCAGGTTAATCCTAAACTGGATGTGATTTCTAGATAATATCATACAGGGGAGACAATTCAAGCAGGCGGCGCTGTCGGAAAGTGCCGGAAAGCCATAGCATAGGTTGACCCAAACTTTGTAAGTGAAATTGGCTGGACGAAACAGTTCGAAAGCCGTAGATGATAATTCTAGTATGTTAGAGACGCTGTTCCAACTTTTCAACAGTGACTTGTTTATACTGTTTAAAACAACATGTGAAATATATGTTTTTAACAGTACGTAAGTCAAGAAATAATCTTTATGAACATTCCAATACGCAAGCAGCAAGGAAAAAAAGTGTACTATTTTTTTCTGGAGTAATTAACACGCACTAACACTAACAGAAAAAAAGTGATATGCTTGAATGTACACACTACTACCACTATAACCAATTGGATCATTGTGTTAAAAAACAAAACAACAAAAATCAGAATAATAGCCTAAATAAATCATAAGGCAATCATTATTTTATTATTTCTCAATTCCAATTTCTACACTAATGCAATTCATTCCTTACGGGATGCCTGATTTCTAGGGTTCAGTTTTTCTGTCACTACCTGCCCATTGTTCTAGCAATAGAGTTAGTGTCTATGTTCCGATTATCTATGGCAACATGCTGATGGAACTGGATTTTAAAAAATTAACCCACATACAAATTTCCATATATAAAAGAAGTCTTGTGCCACTTTTCATAAGGAGAAGAATCAGGCCCGTCGCAAAGTAGAAACTTGGGCGGGGGCTGCCCATCCCAAGAAAATCATTTGTCACCTCTCTGTGAAAAAGGATGTGAACTGATTTTAGTTTTCAAATTCTTACCCGCGGACCCCTGACTTAAAGACTGCCCCCTACTCAAAACATTTTGGCGGCAGACCTAAGAAGACACATAAATGCTGAAACGTATAAATAGTGTGTCGAGCGAAGGTTAGCATTCTCGTCGTCTCACAGGTCTTCGCTAATGGTTTCGGTCTCCATCGGGTGCTTCCTGATTGTAACCTTGCCCCACACTAAACTAATCTTAATAAACATCTACAAATATGACTTGCTACATGGACTGAGTCGGCTCAGCTGGAAGCGACTCAGAAAACAGCGAACCGAGTTCAGAATCTGGTCGATGGCACTTAGTTTTGTGTGTGTTAGAAAAGGTATGATGAATCCAACAATCTTTGCGCCTGCTCTCACCTCGCGGGTACGCCTCGATGGTTATCACTGAAGAAATAATAAGCACGTTCCTTAGAGTGTAATACAATACACGCATAGGCCTGAAGAATCCCCAAGGTGAGGATTGACATGCATGTGGGAAAACAGCTCGTTACCATACCTTATTTGCGACTCTGTGTTTACTTGAGTAAATATAAACGGTTGTAGAGAGATAAATGAATAGGTATAAATTCATAATGTCTCTCGGTGCGTTCACATAAAACACTTGAAGTATGTACGCAAGTATGTTTTATACGTGCCTAAGCGAGTTAAACAGCGCGTATCTTGGTGCGTGTATGTATCGTTTAATGTAAAATTGCATGTGCGTGTATTATTTGTTACCTTTTAATATCATCAGCAGTCAGTGAGTCACGCCACCCACCCTAACATCTTCCTAACCCTTGGTCTTCCATTCAAGGTTTTATTTTCCTTTTTTTGTTTGTTCCAAGTATCGGATCTGTATCACTCCACCTTCCTTTTCCTTCTCCTCTTCACCCCTCCCCTATCTCTCCCCCTCTCTCTCTCTTTCTATTCTTTGGTCTTTCCTTCTCATTAACACTCTTTATTTTATCCCCATCTCTCCTCATATCCCGATTCCAATCCCAAACACTCACCCCTTAGCCATGTACTCCTTACTCTTCCTTGTCTCTAAGTCGTTACTCTCCTCAGTTTTCTCTACTTTTTCTCTCCTCTGAACACCCCCTCCATCCTTGTCTCTTCAAATCTTTTACTCCTCTACCCAGTGACTGCCACCTCCTTAGAGCTCTGAGGCAAAAGGACAAATAAGCAGCAGCAGAAGCCGACTGAATGGTAATAACGGGTAGGGCAGAAGAAAGGGAAGGTTTAAAGAGGGTGACAAGGAGGAGCGGTATAAAGAGTAACGGGAGGAAGTAGAAAGATAAGAGGAATAGTGGGTGAGAGTAAATGCGCCCTTCTTAGATGAATGGATTATGTACTGCCTTCAAAAGCCAGTCGTCATAGCAACACCAGAGATGTGTTTTTACGCACAGAAAACGCACAAGCCCAATCAGGGGAATATCATCATTTTTTTTCTTACTTATCCAAAATTTGTTTAGTCTTTTCCCACTTCATTTCCTTCCCCTTTTCACTTTTGTTTTCATTTTTTTACTCTTCGCCGAGGTTTTAATTAGAGCCACTACTAACAACAACCCGATATATTCAGGACTGACTTTAGAAAACGACAAACAAAAATAACGACAAACGAAGTAATTGCTAAAACATTGCATTCTTAAATAAAAGAAATAAATAAAAAACTGAAAATGTACGAAACAAACAAGAAGGAGACTCAAATAGAAGCCGTCGGAAATAAAGGAATAGGGAAAAGGAAAATAAGGCGAAGGAAGACATTTTAATAAGACAATAAATAAACAAATAAATATTACAGCTTTTTCTGCCCATCAGAATAGAAACAGAAGTAATGAAAAAAGGACACATCCTGACAATTTCTATTCTCTTGTACTGTATACACATAAAACATCTCCACCAGGCTAGCATCACCATTTGTACACTCATTCCATCCATAACGCAAGCTATGACTATTATTACAAATCATTTACAACTAATAATTTCTCAATAATCTTCATTTATCGCCCAATCCAGTAATAACTATTATAATCTGGAAAGACAAACATCGATACGAAGTCCCAATGACTGCAGGATGCTAATACAGTTGATGGGCTACAAACCTACTGATCTGACTTTCATCATAAAATATCCTAGCAACATCCACTATGATGATATATAAAAAAATAGGTTAGCCTAGTACAAGGTGAAAATAATGGTTCAACCAGGCAATCAAGATCGAACTCAGTGTGAATGTGTGTCTAGTAATCATTTCTGGAAGGCAACCGCCTTCAACAACCAGTCAAGTATCGTAGAACAAATGAATAATTGGCTAACAAATCTGCAGGCATAGGCTCTTCACCCTCGTCCTTTCAATTACTTGATTAACCGCAGAAAGCTGAGCTGTCTGTTTTGGTTGGAACATTGTATTTTTCTTCTCTTAAGTAGCTTTGTGATAACGAGCCTATATTGTAACAGGGTATGAAACCTCAAATCCCTTTTGTGTTAGAGTTGTGCATGTAACCCAGTTCTATAAAGCTGTACATTTTTTCTTCTTAATTTATAGATGGAGCATTTTTACTATTATTATTATTCTAAATTATCAGTAGTAGTTTCATTCCATTTTATTATAACTCTGGATCAAAACAGTGAAAAGTCAAGAACAAAGTAGCTTTGGAGATCACCTTAATCCCCCTATCACGGAAACTGCCGATTAAACAGAGCACAAATTTATAGTTATTATTTTCCATTTTCTCTCTGATTCTGTACGCCATGTTTTTTTTTATTGCCTAATGATACTTTAAGGTGGTATCATATTTTCATTCTTTGTTCAACTTCTCATTCACTTTACAAACAAAGTCTCGTGTAAATAGTCAAGTCAACTAAAACTAAAGGTGTCCGTATTCTATTTCGACGAAAATGTTAACTGTCTCAAGACGAAGTTATTAACTTACTCAAGTCGAAGACATTAACTGACTTTAAAACGATGATATTAACTAGCTTGAAGACGAATACTGGCTTATGAACGAAGATGTTAATGGCTCAAGACGAAGGTGTTACCTAGCTTAAAAACGAAGGTTCAAGATGAAGTTGTTAACTGACATAAGACAAAGATGCTGGCTTAAAAACGATGTTATCCAAGTCGAAGTCGAAGAAGTTAAAAACAAAGATATTTAGCCGACTCAAGACGAAAGTAGTGACCGGCTCGAAGATAAAGATGGTAACCGTCTCGAAGACGAAGATATTAGCTGGCTGAAAACGAATATATTAACTAGATGTTGTGCAGTTTGAAGATAAAAATGTTTACTGTCTCGTCAACGTGTTTGGGTTCATGTAAAAGTGAAAATTTCAAATATTAATTTTAAAGACAAGTAGAACAGAGGAAAACATTAAAGTAAAGAATGAAAGTAATTTTGAACAGCACCTGCTTGTGTTTTATCAGTATTCAAACTACAAAAAATAAATGGCTTATTCTGTTAATATTTCACCAATTAGTAGTTCATATTAGTCTGATAGTAATGTATAAACTGTGATATTATATATCTATTGGTCTGGAAACCTGATCTCTTTTAGTAATAAAATATTCTGTTAGAATAACATGAATCATTACTCGATGCCAACAAGGGAACATGCTTCGAGTTACTATAACAACGGAATATCTCATTAGTAAGTATAGGATATCTGATTGTTAATACATTACCTTTCCTTTTTTGTATCCTGGGCCCTTTAAAGATTTTTATTTTTATTGATGGCTGCTAATTAACGTACATACAATTTCATTGTTAATTACCTTATCTACAATTTTGTTACTAATTGACATATCTATACTTTAGTTGCTAATGTATGTACACTTTAGCTTCTAATTATCGTGTGTATACTTAGGTCACTAATTAACGTTTCTACACTCATGAACGTATCTGCACACGTTAACAACAATAGTGTGAGTTTGTAAATTATCTGAATTTTAGTTAATTAAAATATCTACTATTTGGTTACTAATTAACGTATCAACAATTTTATTGTTGAAGTAACTGCACTCATTAAAATAACTACACTTTCGTTGTTAATTAGTCTAATAATACTTTCGTTACTAATTATCATATTTATATTTTGGTTGCCAATTTTTCTATTTACATTTTGGTTGCTAATTAACTTCATTTTCGTCGTTGATTAGCGTATCTACACATTGGTTGACATTGTATCTACATTTCTATTAGTTAACACGCCAATGCTTTGTTAACATATCTACTCTTTGACTACTAATTAATGTATCAACTATTTCGTGAATAATCGCATTTACATATTTATTGTTAATTAACGTAATTATACTTTGATTGTCAATTAAACTATATGCACTTTCATTTTTATTAAAATATCATCACTTTTGTTGCTAATTAACGTATCTACAGTTTCGCTGTCAATTTACATATCGACATTTCCGCTGTTAATTAGCGTATCAATACTTTTGTTGCTAATTATAGTATTTACAATTTCCTTTCTACTTAATGTATCTACACTTTGGTTGTTAATTACCGTATCGATATTTTCCTTGAAATTTAATGTTTCTTCACTTTCATTATTAATAAGCAAATCCACATTTTGGTTGCTAATTAACATATCTACACTTTCTTTGTTAATTAGCGAATTTGCACTTTGGTTGTTAATTAATATATGTATAATTTGACTGATAGCTTATCTAAACATTACTTCTTAATTGGCGAACACTTTCGCTGTTAAAATAGCTACACTTTCTTTGCTAATTAACATATCGACTTTCTGTTTGCTCATAAGCGTATCTGTAGTTTCGTTGTTAATTTTCGTATTCACATTCTGTTTGCTAATTAACGCATGTAGAAGTTTGCTGAGAATTAATTTATCTAGACTTTAGTTAAGAAGTTATCTAGAAGCTATGTATCTATATTTTGCTTGTTAATTACCATATCTACACTTTTGTTGCTATTTAAAATACGTACATTTCGTTGCTACTTAACATATGTACACTTTCATTGCTAATTAACATATGTACACTTACGTTGCTACTTAACACGTACACTTTCGTTGCTACTTAAAATATGTACATTGTCGTTGTTAATCGTTGTATGTTTTAAGTAACGCATATGCACTTTGATTGTTAATAACTACTATATATTCTTACATATAATTTTTGTCATTTGGTCAAATCTTCGGAAGTGGGTTGGTCCGAGAACTTTTCGGCCCACCTCCTATATTTTTCATGTGCATTTAATAATGAATTATTAAAATATCATTTGAAGTTGTACAGTGACGTCTTTTAGAGAGCGCTTAGCTTTTATGGCACAATACCAAAGTTTGAGTCAGAAGTTTACGTTGAAGCCTTTTTTCAATTAGGACGGACTTACTTATATACATTCCTTGAAAATCAGCATATGGAATCCTAGCTGTTTACCTAAGCTTGAATAGTGAACGCCGGTGTGAAATGCATAACTACTTCAGCCAAGGAAAGTCATCTTGCTTTATCTTTTATCTCGCTATAATTGCTGCTATTTTTTCATATATTTTTTCAAATATTTTACTTATATATTTATTTAACTTCGTATATATTAAACACGCAAACACACGCATATATGCATAGATACATACAACACCACCGCATAACTTCAAATATTGTTCAAAGGTCGTAAGCCTCTTCGTTATATATATATATATATATATATATATATATATATATATATATATATATATATATGGAAAAGTATTGTTATATACCGTACCTATGAATACTAATGGGTATGATCCAATCCTCATAAATACGTTGGACACTCTATTATAAGTAGAGGTAATATGCTAAGTAGTTCGTGAGGTCAAAACCCCGGAGGGGCATATTCTTCGTGCCACTGACGACATGTGCGAGGCGTTTCGGCGGCATTTCGAGAGTCGGTTTACCAAGGAGCCTGGTCACCGTGACGAGGAGTTTCGTAGCTATTTGGCTGACTCTCTACGACTTTCGTCGACTGAAGCGGCTAGCTACGAGGGGGAGATCATGGAGGGTGAAGTCTACACGGCATTGAAGAAGGTCGGCAGAGGCAAGTCGCCCGGTCTGGATAGTTTGCCCTATGAATTGTACTTGAGGCTGTCGCACATCTTTGTCCCGATTTTCACTGTCGTTTTCAACAACTGGTTCCGCCAGGGGTTCGTCCCCAACCGGTTCCCCAGGGGTGTGATCACGCAAGGGTGTTGGACGGGATTTAGATGACTATAGTCCCATAACTCTGCTAAACACAGAGTTAAAGATTTTGGCCAAGATCCTGACGGAGCGTTTGCAGTCAGTTGCCGAGTCTCTGTTGGGTCCTGAGCATACTTGTGCTGTGAAGGGCCGAACAATTCAGAGCAACCTGCATCTGACCTGCACGCTCGTAGAGGGCGCAAAAGACGACAATGAGGCTGCGCTGATCAATTTAGATCAGTCCAAGGCATTTGATAGGATTGACCATCGCTACCTTGCTGTTGTCCTGCACGCCGCCGGATTCGAACCCGACTTCTGCCGCTGGATTAACCTGCTGTATCGCCCCCCACCCAGTGCTGTGGTACAGGTGAACGGGAAGCTGTTGGGCGCGTTTGCTCTGTCTCAGTTGGTTCGTCAAGGGGTTTCCACTGTCGCTCCTACTTTGCGCTTTGGCGTTGGAGCCTCTCCTTAGGTCGTGCTGTCTGGCCCTACTTGGAATCGCTGTCCCTGGAAGGGCTCGAGTCAGGGTTTCCGCGTACGCTGATGTATCTACTTTCGTGTCGTCCCGTAGCGACATTGAGATGGTACAGAAGGCGCTTGAACGGTACGAAAAGGTGACAGGGGCCAAGATTAACCGCGACAAGTCTTCCGGCTTGCGGCTAGGTGTCTGGAAGGGAGTCGATCTTCCGCGGCCCTTTGGTTGGACGGACGATCCTGTCCGCAACCTTGGAATGTGGTTTGGACACAACTTCCAGCTGGAGAGAAATTTGTCAGAAGTACAGGCAAAGGTCGTCCGTGAAGGGCAGGGCGGAGGCGTGTGCTACTTGTGTCTTTCCTCTTGTCCTTGACCGCTTGTCTGTACTTCCTCTCTGTAAAGATCATAAGAAGGCGCTCAAGCGCTTGCTACCTTTCATTTTATGGAGGGAACGCAAGCATAACGTCATCAGAGAAGTCTGTGCACAACGTCCGTGCCATGGGGGTGGGTGGGAATGCCGCACTTGGCGAGTCACAAGCTCGCCTCGAGGTTGGCTTTCCTACGCCGCTCATTGACAGGGGATTCGATTATGGCGGCTATTGTAGGGGACGCCTTCCCTTTCCTTACTATCAGTCCTAGGTCTACCTATATCACATCGGGGTGGTTCCCTGTGGAGCACTCCCCTGGTTAGGCTAGACAAGCTTTGTGTACCTAGTTAATGTGAGTAAGTGTTGTTCCCGGCCTGCTTCCGGATACATCTTTGGTTATGATCAAAATTGAGATGACAGTAACACCTATCTCATATCTCACCAACTCCTATATCCACTACGTCACCGTCCCGAAAGGCATCAATGCTGTGTTTTTTGAGTGTTGATTTCTAGAATCACTTCAAAGTCACGTCAATAGAAATTTCTCCAAACAAATCAGAAAATATTTATTTATTTTGCAGTGTGTTTTGAACCCTATTTTTACCCCGAAGCCTGCGATTTAAAAAAAAAAATCGTTTTTGAGAGCATATAGTGGAAATTGATTTTTTTCATTTATATCTATATATTTCAGCTATTTATGTGTTTATTTCAATGTTTATATATTAAAACATTTAGATATTTAGATATGTATTATAAAAACAAAAACAGCAGCTATAACAACAATATACCTAATATCTAACTACCGATCGTATAAAACATTTTCTAATTATAACCAAATAATTTTGAAGAAATTTATCTTACACACTAACGTCTTTACCGAAGAAAAAATCAAATAAGTTTATGTCGAAAGTTCACATCTTTAAGGGAAATTAATTTAGATCAAAGAAAAATATGACTTCTGAAAATAAATTGAATTTTACAATGAAGTCTCTTGAAGAGTGGATGCAATCTCCGCAAAACTCACAGAAGAAGCAAGATGAGTGAAAATTTAATTTAATTTATTTTTAAATGAATTTTATTTAGATGTAATTTGTTTACAGTTATAGAATTTTAAAATATTAACACATATTCACGCGTATTTTATTTAATTTTATTTAGATTACTATACATTTAAGATTTTTTATTTCCCAAGAGGAGTTTTGAGCGTCTGACTAATGTTGGATATGTTAATGAATTTTATCAAGGTTATATACAATGGTAACTTAAATATTTAATTTATTTGCACTTGTTTGATTTATGTAATATATTTAAAACGTTTATATGTACGTACTCCGTTGCTTATGTTGGGTTGCACTCTTTCTTTTAGAAAATCTCAGCCAAGTCTACCAGACCAAAATTTTGGTTGATTCACTTAAAATAGAATTTCGATAAACAATAAAATAAACAAATAAATTAAACGTCAAGATATGAATTTGAAATGCCTTTTTCAATATCAGCTAACTTAGAGAGAGTAAATAGCATTTTCTTTCTTTCTTTTCATGTAAAGATATTCAGTTTTTGACAGTTTGAAACATTGAAATTTAAGCCATTGAAGTTTGGAAAAATAAATCTTTTCGTTATGCTTTTACCAGACCACTTTTTTTTTTTCGTTTCTGTGCGGTAAAATAGGGGATATTATTTTATATTTAATAAGATTTTGCTAACTTTGATATGTTGGACAAGAGGAAAGACGGTCGAGATAAAGGTGGTCGACTTAATATTACTTAGGATATCTTATCAACAACCAGCCTTCAGTTGTGAAAGACGATGAAGTCATGTGCAGTAAAGCTGCGTGTGTCACAATGTAGAACGGAAAACATTTAGTACGGTGGCGTTAAATGGATGATATGTGTGTGAGAATATTGTTTAAAAACTAGGCGAAAAGGAAAATAAAAGATAAATATAGAAATATATAAAAAATCAAAGTAAAAAAAAAGAACATTAGGAGAGAAAAAAGAGTAAAAAGAACAAAGAAACATAAAATAAAATATTTTTAAAAAATAAAGACAAAAGCAGGTGAAAATGCAAGCTAACAGTTGCGAGGAGAATAAAAATTATAAAAATGTTCAAGGTACTAAAGAATGGAAGATAATATTAGAAACGAAGACGTATCTTTTTCTACGTGCTATGTCCCTTCTAGACATTGACGATCAGGGCCCTCCGCAATTTCCTGTCCTTTGTAGCTCTTAGTAAAGTTTGTCTTTTGCTGTCTCTCCTTATCCCTGTTCTATTAACCATGTACACAAGCTTGTTAGGTAGGTAATGCGCTGCTTTCCTCTGTCCCTCTTACTTTCAATATGTTATGTGAATGTCAGATTTTCCAAACCCTCTTTCCTCATTATGGGCATTAAAAACTGCAACTATCACTTTCTACGTATATGTGCCCTTTTTGTTTCCATTTTATCTAAAATTCGCCGTTGCTCACATGTTCAGTTAATAGTATTCTCCGTATCCTTCTGTAGAACCACCTTTCTGTTGCTTCTTCTTTATCTGTGAGGGGGTTGTCCAGCGTTGGAGAATTTCGTCACAAATGATAAAAAAAAAAGGAAGAAAAGTTTACCGAAGAATGTTGAGAATATTATGAACAGAAAAAGCCACAAATGAGAAAATCTTACGGAGAACAAAAGCTACAAAGAAGCACCTGATAACAATAAAAAAAATAATAGCTGAAATATTTGGTATGCATAATGCGGAAAGAAAGCTAGAAGAATCTAATACCCATAGGACACATGAAAAAAGAAAAAGAAAAACTGATGAAAATTGCGAGTAGCCTATTTGACAAATTTTTCAAATGAATGGAGGAAGAAGTACGTCGAAGAGAAACAGTGTTCATAAGGGAAGAAATATTGCTCAGGACAACAAAACACAGGACACTATGGAGAGCCATGATCAACCACGTACTGAAGGGACCTGACACATAGACAGAAAGAAAGAGAGAGAGCCTTTGCATGACAACTCAAGTAGAGGTTAATGCAAGCATAATATACACACGCACGCCGTATAGCCCCCACCCCGTCAAAAGAATACGTAGTAGGTGCTAAGCCAAAGTTTGAGAATTTTCAATACATTGACCAGCCAGATCCTCTGTTAAATTATACAGCGATTCCCACGTCTTTCCAGACACTTCACACATGTCTCGAAATCATTTTAACAGGAAATAAAGAACCACATTTTTTATGAATTTGGGTAGAATTCCGTTGTGTGCGCGCATGAGCGTGTATATAATAACCGGTTGTTGGTTGGTTGTTTGGGGTTTTATGGCATATCAACCACTATGGGTTATTTAATGCCAGATCCAGTATTTACTAGATATATCGATAACGTATAGCTGGCAACATCATTGTTTCAAAAACGTATAGCTGGCAACATCATTGTTTCAAAAACGTATAGCTGACAACATCACTGTTTCAAAAACGTATAGCTGGCAACATCATTGTTTCAAGAAAGTGTAGTTGGCAACATCATTGTTTCAGTGTGCTGGAAAAGACCTGGAAGCTCACTATTTTCCCATAGCTGGGACCCCAACAGGTGCTACCACCCCGGGTCAGGGTGGACCTGGAAACACCAGCAATTAAGAGGTGGTTCCACGCTTCCTCAAAACCTCCTGATCAGAGGCCTTGCTGTTGGATGCAGTTTAACGTCGTACCCAGGACGTATAATAAGCGGGTTTTAGGCATAAAGCATTTATCATTAAGTAGAACAGTGTGAAAATCTATTCTATAATAATAAAAAAAACACAATGTGATCTTTTTATATTCATCGGTCACGGGACTCGATCTCCTCTTCTGAGTAATGGCATATTTCATTATTCTGCTAACAAATTGAATCGTTTTCTACGGCTTATCAACCCCTGGATTTTATTTAAAGCCAGAAAATATTTTAACATTGTAAGAATTTTTTATTTTAGAGATAATAATGATTTACTGATACAAGTCTTACTAATTAACCCATACCTGGTGAGGAGCAGGTAAATTCCTACTATTACCAAGGGTATTTGAGTCTAAGTGAATATAACGAACCCAACTGGAATTGGAACTCAGCTCTCCGAATAACAATTCCGAGCCATTATCCACTACACCACCCGCACATCCAAGCTTACAGCACCTGGTATTCCCAAGCGGTCACAATCTTAGTACTGACCAGATTCAACGTTGGTTAACTTCGGTGATCGTGCGGGAACCGGTGTTTGAATGTGACGTGGCCGTAAGTCGATGCCAATAAACGAACAAAGTATATGCTTTCAAGTTAGTTTGACCCAAGGCCAATCAGAATAGAATATAGTTCAGGAAGATTATATTGCCTCCATTGATATTCTCTGTCGGGAGGTTCTGCCTATCTTCAAATCAGCATTTGATATTACGTCATTTTAACTAGCTTTGACCATTAATCATTAGCAATTTTGAGAATTCGCATGACTCCAACGAGACAAAACAAGATATTTTTACATACTTACTATGGTTAGTTTAGTTCGGTACAAGATCGAATAAGATGCAATGAGTATAGGAAAACTGTATTGTGTCAATATTCCAAACAGGAAATACGTGTCTGCCTTGAATATAACCACTGGAAAGTCTACGTTTGTTTTTTGTTTGTTAGTTTTTTTTAACTGGGCTAGAACATCAATGCTCAAATAGTGACGATACTTGGTGTCAGTGAGAAAAATAAAGAAAGAAATATAGAAGAAGCGATAGCATTCTTATGTGTTTAACGTCTGCTTCAGTGAAATAGAGAAAGTTGTCAATTTCAGATCTTTCACTTATACCCCTTCACTTCTTTAAACAACGACCAGCATTCATATTTATGATTGTTATTGCAATATTTTATTAAAGGTGTTAAGCTCGAATATTTAACGATGCGATAGGGGGATTTCTACGGATATTCTGTTGCCTTGGAACTTGCCATGAGCTTATTTAAGTATTAACTTAAGAATTAAGAATCATCAGAAAATTATAATAGGAAGACTGTAAAATTTTCACGGCTATTTCTAGTCTAAATAATGTGTATACACCCCACACAACCACGCACACAAATGTATGTGTGTGTGTGGAGTATATACACATTATTTAGACATCTTACTATGTCTATAACAGATACGACGTAATTATGTTTAGTTTATGCCAACATATAGCAAATAGATGCGTATCTGTGTCCTAGAAATAGGTAGGGAGTGGGTTTATCCGTTATTTTTTTCTTGACAATAAATACACAAAGACACGAGGGCAACTTCAAAAGTTGTTAATATCCATTATTCAAACGATCTGACACACCCTTGTATCCACGTTTCACACATATATATGTATAAAGGGTGTGCCAAGTTTTGAGAACAAATTATAATAAAAAGAAAAACAAAGATATTGCAAAAAAGAAAAACAAAACAGCTTATTAAAAATTTTATATGCACATGTTGAACTTAGAAAACCGATAAACATTATTGAATAAAAGCGTCATCAGATTCGAGGACGACCTTGATGCAGCCTCAGAAGCGACCACATGTTCAGATTAGATGGTTCTCATTTATGTTGGATATCACGTCCACGATGGCGAGCTTCAACGAGCCCTTGGTATCATGGGTCTGCTGGCTTATCTCCCTCATAACGGCAATCAAACGTATTAGTCCAGTGGATGGAAATCTGAAAATGTATTAGGCCACATATTAGGGATGACATAATGGGCAATTTCGACCACCCACTTCTGGACCACACGGGAGAGAACCAGAACGCCACCACCTCGATACAGGATTTGATAATCGTTTCCAGCATATCTGTGTAGGTGGTTTGCATTGATCCTGAGCTTCTACAAGAGGTGGGGCGGTATAAAATGGTCTTTGTTGCTCACAAACCACATTGCCATTACAGACTTCTTGGACGGTTTCAGCGAGCGAATTGTCTTCACAGGTTAGTTTCACATATCTAAAATTATTTTTAGTTTTCGTATGTGATCCGGCTTTGTTTGCTGGTCATGTGATATCTCGGAGTTTCGCGTCTTCTGCTCAATGCTAAAATGTTAAATGATCTTCTGACTCAATCTGTCCTGACTATCCACTCAAAGTTGATTATGCCGGATGTATGCCTCCATTATATATATGCCGAAAGGCTCATGCAAGCTATTTTTCAAAGATATCGCTGCTGCTAAATTCAGTTCCTTTGAGTGATTGAAAATAATCCAGAGAAGGAGCTCTCATCTCAGAAGCAATTACTTTTTATTACCCTGAACCAGACATGGCGTTGCTATAATCAGGCTCAAAAACAAGATTTATAAATAAAAGTCCCGTTCAAACAACTCATTGATAAGAAAGGTCTTCGCTCTAAAGGGGTGGAGAGTAGTATTTTTTTTTCACATAATCTTTTTTCATAATGTATTACTTAAGTTAGATAAAAGTGGCACAACTTATTTTGCGTGCTACTTCATTATACTAATTCATGTAAATGCCGTCCCCACCAAAATTTGCTACTCGGGGCGGACCACCCTTATCACTCTCACTAGATCCGCCAATAAAAGTAAGCAGTATTGACATGTTTAATAGTATATTTTTAAAATTTGACAGATATTATGAAAAATAGTACCGTATTCTTCGAATAAGCGCCCTCCATCAAAAAGTATTTTTTAAATAAGCACCACCTTCAGATAAATCCACCCATAATTGGGAAAATATATTCCTAATCTCAATGCAGTGTTTCCCTTCCAAATAAAATTGATGTGATAAAATACGCCCCTACTTCGTTTGTTTTCAGGTCAGTCTTTTGTTCATTTTATTTCAACTTTTAAATAAAGCCATAAAAATCTTCTTTCATTCCAATTTTCCACAAAATAAAATGAAAATTGACCCACCTCGTTCCTTTATGATGCTAAAACTTCATTTACAAAACTATTTACAAAGTCAATTTTATTTGTCCTCTTATCCTTTCAAATGCTCAATGAACATTTTTAAATTCAAAAGAATATTCCCGTCATCGATTTTGGCCTACAATCTATTGAACCGTTTCTCAGTGTGCGTTGCCGTCATGAACATTTTTCGCAACTGTTTAGGAATTATAATATATTTTGAAAGGCTCATACGTCTTGGCGAAAAATATTTTGTCACTCTCGTTTGAAAATATATTGTTTTGATATTATAATTTGTAAAGTATAAACAGAATTATTGCAAATTATAAAAGATAAACGTCGCAATTACTTCACGTGTGAGTGATTTTTTTAAGCGCCACTTCTAAAGTGCTGATTTCTATATAAGCACCCTGGGCGCTTATTCATGTATTTCATCTGTTTTTTTATAAGATAAGAATATCATAAGAATATATATATATATATATATATATATATATATATATATATATATATATATATATATATATATATATATATATATATATATCACAATGAATAAAAACGATTCAAGTATCATTTCTTAGTTCGGAAGATGAACTTGTTCATAGTTATGTGCATTATTGGTATTTATGAAAAGTTTGAAATCTTTCTCCGATATTATAACTAGCAAATCAAGCCGCTTTGAATGTATAAAATGTCATCTTAATAACGTACGCTACGAAAATAACGCTATGTTGATGGCAGATTCAGAAGGACATCTGGAATATCTATTAGACAATGTAGTCGCGGAAAATTATGCATTGTGATGCAATGGATATAGGCTCGGAGTGAGAACTCGGAGAGCCGAGTTCGAATTACAGTCTAGTTCGTTAGATTTACTTGTGCACAAATACCCTTGGGAAAGATATGGATTCATCTTTTCTATGGGTTGAATAGCGGGAGAGACTGGATTCTTTAGCCTTGGTCGACAGCCAGTCTATCGCAGAAAAAAATGGCAACCTACTGTGGGAAAAAATATGCCTCGTCAGTCATACATCGAAAGATACATGATCGCCGAAGGGTGTATCACGTATAGCACTTAACTGACTGAGTCGAGGAAAGGAAAAAGAAAAAATAAGTTTCCTCATTAATTATAAGAATACGGAATACATGGTAATGAGTAAAAAGGACATTCAAAGTTACGCATCTGGGACGCCAAAATCAAAGTTCGGGAATTCAGTTATCTGGATAATAATAACAAACTACAGGAACTGTGACACAGAAATTCGAAGTTGCATAAGACTAGCAAAAGATACTTCTTGTAAATTGCGTAAGGTGCTAACACCAGAAACAAAGAAAAGTATTGGACTGCTTCGAGATGTCTCCTCTCCTAGATGGCAGTGAAAAGCTGGACAGTTTTCTCAAAAATATATGTTCAAGCGATAGACATGTGGTTTTACTGCAAAATATTGAGAATACTATGAACAGAGCAATACCATATCCATGTCATTCATAGCATTTATCAGTAGAACCACATCTTTGCCGCTTCAAGTGTGGAAATAGTCTGACATTCATTTTCATATAAAAAGAGATTAGATAATACATAGCAGTTCTTCATTTTTTCCTGTCGATATTTTTATAATTCAATACTTATGTTTTGGAAAGAAGCTTTCGCTATTCTCATTCATCCTCGGATATTTGGGTCACATTTATCCGTCGTCTATTACTGCCTACTCCAGATAGATAAGTTACGGTACCTACTTGATTTTGATGTCTCCAATACATAGATCACACCTTGAGCTATCTATTTTGATGACAACCATGAATTCTGTCTTCTCATAAGTTAATAGTCCTTTCTTGTTTTTCCCTGTCTGTGAATTCTTTTAGTTTCCGTTCTGAGGCTGCCATCAACACAGGGTCATGTTATTAAGATCATATCCACCAGTAACAAATCCTGGTAAGTTTTCTAGTTTTCAAGAAATGGTCTCATCTCGCTAATTTGAATAAATCCGCTGAGAAAACGCATCGTTGTCTTACTCGTCTATTTTTGTGTAATCGCAGAAAAATAACATTAAACACTGATCCATTTCATTAAAAATTAAAAAAAATATATGAAGAAATAGATCGATGGTTTTATTGAAAAATGTTTTGAACACTATGGAAAAACATGTGAGAAACAAAGAAGTTTTCAGACGAATGGAAATGATAAAGAAACTGTTGCTAGCAATAAAAAAAAAAAGAAACAGCTAAAATTATTTTGGATAAATAATGAGAAAAGTAGGCTGGGAGAAGCTAACACTCAAATGGAACATCAAAGGTAAGTGACACAGAGGATAGCTGCCATAAGTTTGTGTGATAGAATAGAGACCATCAGTACTACAAAGAGGAAGACACGTTATACAGGATGAAGTATTTCTGAGAACAACATAAGATATGAATCAGTAGAGAGCTATGATCGTCAATTTCCTGGAAGATCAGCAGCTATATATATATATATATATATATATATATGATTAATATAAATAAAAGTAGCACTGTTCTATTTTGTTTCCTGTTATGTATCCAAATCAATAAACACCTAATCCAGAACATGCTGGGAGCAATTCACCTGTATACGTATACAAAATGAATTCAGTAATTACACAAAAATAGAAAGAGCCGTAAGACAAAGATGTAACTTCTCACCAGACTGATTCAACATTTACTATTGACGGCCACAATCTTAACAACATAAGATATGCAGATGACATATTTTTGGTAGCAGACACAAAAGGTAGTAAAGGAAAGCGAAAAGAAAGGTCTAAACATCAATTGTAAGACGACAGAATTTAGGGTTGTCAGCAAAAGGAACAGTCCAAGATACAGACTACAAATTGGAGGCACCAAAATCAAGCAGAAAAATAAAAAAAATATGTCGGAAGTGTTTTAACAGAGGGCAGAAAATGTGACACTGAAATCCGGAAAGACACATCGGAATGAAAGACACCTAGCTAAGCAAAGTATTAAGAAACAGCAAAATTTCGTTAGGAACAAAGAAAAGAGTATTGAACTATTATGTAATGTCGGTCCTCCTATATGTCAGCGAATGCTGGACAATCCCTTCAGAGATGAAGAGACTTGAGACAACAGGAATATGGTTCTACAGAAGGATGCTGAGAATATCATGGATTGAACATGTGAGCAACGACAAAGTTTTAGGGAAAATTCTAACAAAAAGGATGTTTATATTTTGAATCAGAAAGAGACAGCTGAAATTCCACGAGCACATAATGAGGAAAGAGGGCTTGGAGAATTTAACACACACATGATATATTGAAGATAAGCGGGACAAAGAAAAGCAGAGAATAACCTATTTAACCAGCTTGAGTAAATGGTTGGTAGAACTGGGGTTAGGGGAGATAGCAAAATGACAACATTTACTAAGCACTACAAAGGACAAAAAGTTGTGGAGAGGCATGATCGCCCACGTCCCGAAGGAGCACGGCACATAAAAGAAGAACGACTATTATTTGGAGTTTACGTGTTTTTTCTCAGTGTTGTTCCAGTTGATTACTCGTGAATAAAGGATAGATTTATCCAAATGAGTGGTAACAATTATTATTATTATTATTATTATTATTATTTGCATAGCATACAATCCAGCCTTTATTATTCTATAGTAATTTAGAGATTCTAAACGTGTTGACCTTTATCTACCAGAACTGACAATTCACTATTCTGAAGGTAATTAAATTAACACAACGCCAGCTTTCTAAAAATAGGATTGGAACCTTTAACCTTTGCTACATTTAGCACAAAGTTCTTTTTCTTCTTCGTGTCTTTTCATTATGCGAGCGATCAAGGCTCTTCACAACCTCCTATCCTTTGTAGCGCTTTTCTTTTTACTATTTCTCATTCTACTCCCTGTTGTGACATCCATTTATATAATCTCATTAGGTAGGTTACTCGCTGTTTCCTTCTACTTCTACTGCTTTAAGTTTGTCCTGTGAGTGTCAAATTTTACAAGTCTTCTTTTCTCTTATGTATCCTAAAAATTCCAACTGTCTCTTCATGATTTTTATGTAGAAGTGTCCTTTTTTGTTTTTATTTTTCTTAAAACTTTCTAGTTGCTTGCACACTCTGTCCATGCTATTTTCAACATTTTTTCTCGAACGAAATTTTCGTTGCCACTATAAGCTTATTATTGTTTTCGTTGGCTGGACACGTCTTTCCTTTCGTTTGATTTAAACTTGGAAAGAGAGTGGGTGTGTAAGTGAGAGACAGTTATATAACATTCATCTAATTTGTCCTCTTCCGCAAGTCGCCATGGGATAGGACTGAACGGAGATAAAGGCTTTCCTCGAGTTCATTCGCAGGATATGACATCGTAAAAATTACGACATTGCAATCTAATGTTTTTATCACTGTGTCTTCCTTTCATCACGCCTGCCGCCATTGTCCCAAATAGAAATGAAGATTCGGTATTGATATTAAAACCATTAACATCTCTCACCTACTATACTGGCAACGACTAATAACAATGAAGAGTTGTTATTTTAAACAAGTGTTTATTCAAATGGTGGATCATATTCAGCTCATCGACCATTCTGTTTTAAATAAAATTGTCTCACAGATGAGTGAACATCCGATCGACCGACATTTTCGTGTAACACTATAGAACAATGAACACAGTTCATTCACATATGATGTAACAGTCTGAAGGATTAGCTTGCAAAACCTCGCCTCGCAAGTATCCCTTTATATTTGAGAGTAAAATAATATTGTCATTGAACACCTGGTTAAAATAATTGTTCAAATGTATACACAAAGCTATATAATTCAAATGAAAAATGTCTTTTGCTGAGTGACTTTCGGATACTAACAAATTCCATAACGCTTACTTCTGGTACTCTTTGAAAGGTATCAAACTGATATGTAGAGAAGGGAGTGGAAGTGATAGTAGAAAGGGAAACATTGCTAACAGCTACAAGGGATAGGTAGTTGTGAAGTGACATGAAAAGGACACGTTACATAAAATAAAATTGTCAATTATTATTTATTTATTGCTAATATTTCTTTCTATAGCTACACTTCGCAACTCCCAGTTCGCCATTGATAACCCTATTGAAGAGTAACAAAATTTAATGACCAGGAGAAATTAGAAACATCAGTTTTGTGTCAGATGTTTTCATGTTTAAGAATAGAAATTTTTTCCACTATCAAAATGCCCGCCATTAACTTCTGATTGTAATTGTTTCATAATGTATATCCCAATATTTGTAGCTTTTTAGCTCTCTCTCTTTCTCTCTCTCTCTCTCTCTCTCTCTCTCACACACACACACACTATAATACGCAAATAAATTTGTACTAAATAAGAAGCTGAAACATAGTCTTACCTTTAACACCGATCAATACGCGATGACAATTTCTCATTGAATGCACAACTGCTTTGACCGTGTGACATTGTTAAACTTAATATAACTTCTGTTGATCATCTAGCATTTAATGATAACAAGCATAACTTTACAAGTCTGCTGTCGCCTTCATGATCTTGTGCTAAACTTAGCTAATCTTAACATGTTAAAGCCCCTACCGTTATTAAGCTAGCTTGTAGATCATTACAAATTGTTTCGTTTCTCACTACGTACATTTCTGTTGTGCCTATGTGCCAGACTAGTTAATATTAATTACGAACACCTGTCGTAGAGCAATAGGAAGGTCGTCACGCATAGTTTTTATAAGTTGTTGGATGCTCATATCTGTTTGTCAGACAACCAAGTCTATGATGCTTGTGTCAGACTATGCCAAGTTTAGTTAACATCACCTATGAGCGTCTATTATGTCTTGTAATGTAATCTTGCAAGTAATTGTTAGATAGCGCGTTACTGGGCGTCCATTATTGTAAACTCTTTCCAACTAAGCTCCGTAAATAACTACTCCAAATAGTCAGGTCCGTTATCTTTAGTGTTACGAAGATTCTTGTAATAATTAGTCATTATGATATACAACTGGTTGGTGTAGTAGTGGTGCTTAGATATCTGGGGGAAAAAACTCTTCAGTTCCATGTTTATATATAGATACATAGAGAGATTGATAGCCACTACGTTCACATGCATAATTAAAAAAATGTCTTGTCCATTCAAGAAGTGTGCGATCATGTTTACACCGCTTATCTTTATTTTAATGGAGTGGTTTCCCGTTGCGTTCTCCACATTTTGAAATTCAGAACCTCTTTTTTTATCTTAGACTGGTTATCACCCAGGTCTATGCTGTTATTTAGCCCATATCATGGATTTAATTATCCTCGTCTTTTGAACAGAAGTAGAGGTTAATCTCCTGTTTCCTGCTTAGGACTGGGTCCCCAATTCTTTCTCCTAAAGTCTTTTCATTTTTTCATTCCAGTGACCCCTTGAGTCTTAGCGGCATTATCACCTTGCTTGGGATGAAATGATTATAAAAGAATTCCCAATGGCATTTTTTGTGAAAGTAAATGCAACAGGCTAGGTCGAAATTTGAACTCACTTCACAGATTTCATTTTTTGCGCCGATAACCGTTACGCCACTGATAATTAACTATTCTCGCAGCAGTCAAAAATGAAAATGCTTATTTCAGTAGGTAAAAGGTATTTTTTTCATTCGGTGAACTGGCAAGTTTCTACGGCAGACAACTAGTATAAGACCAGTTGATAATAATATTAGTGTAATGTTTTTTTCCACATTTGAAAAAATGGGCCGATATCAAAAATGGGACCAAGTCTTGTGAACTATCTCCCGAGAATATGAATACGTATTCAGCAGGTCTGTGGTTTTAGAAGCGCGGTTTCTACAGCCCTTGGTGTTCCCGCTGTGGTAGTTTTATGTTTGATAGAAATGGTTTTAAAAAAATTCAAGATATTTCATAATCTTTTTCACCGCACATATACGTGAGAAAAAACGTTTACTTACAGCTGTTTCCTATATACACAGCTTATGGAACCAGATGTTTAATGAAAGCCGATCCTCATTTGAAACTCTCAACTGTTTAATGTGAAATCTAAATTATAATAGTCAAGTTACAAAATAGTTCATCAATATTCTCGTTAAACAAATATGAATTCATGCACCCACTGCTGTGTAAACAGTAGCAGTGCCTAAAACAAAGCCTTTATTAGACAATGAAGCTGAGATGAAGCATGATTTCTGGGCTTAAACGTCATTATCAGTAGTTCAAGGCACGCCATCAATACCTCATGATATCACTAGATATTGTTGGTTCTCTGTTATAATGTAAGAATGCTAGATCAATGTAGACAATAACTTTGACCCAAATTATTGTTTCCACCATTCATAAAATAATAAAAACGAAATAAAATCAATACATACTAAAACTAAATAAAAAAAATCTCTGTGACTACCCTATCTTTATTTAAATTCTGCAAAATCCCTGTATGATAACCACAAAGAGACAAAATTGATAGAGGACACTCATAGTCAACATCTTAGGTTTTTATAAGAGTTTAACCTTAACAAGCATCAACTGAAAAATGATCTGGGTGAAAATAAAAATGTAAATAAATAAAAATTCATATTTGTTCATAGCTACCTAAACCGTGTGTAATGCCTTTAGTATTCCTACACCTCACCAAAAAAATCTTAAGTTATTTCACTACTTATATATCTATTAATAATATTGTGTGTGCACTTAGTATTATTCAGTGCTACTAAAATGACCAAAGCAAAACTTTCGACAAAGTTAAAATATACTTGCGAGGACCTGTATTTAGTCACAAATGATCTTATGCTCCTTCTACAAAACAGAGTCAAGCAGTAAATAATGGCGTATCAAAAATAATAATATTCACTAGCAATACTGCGTTTCGTGTTGTTTAAAAAAAAGAAAAAAGCTATATTCTATAATTCAGAGAAGATTCAGAATCATTCCAAAACATGTTATTGAGTTATTCTTCTCATTGCTTACTGCAACGTTTCAGCTGTTCGATTCTACAGTCTTCTTCAGATGTAAAATGTAAAAAATGGTAGGTGTTTCTTTTTCAGATGGAAGAAAAATATTTGCAAATTTAGTGAGCAGCTGTTTATCTAGATGAGAAATAATCAGGAACATATAAAAAAAATGCAGAATTACCTGTGCTATACAAGTTGCCGAGAATGAAATCGCTTGCGTGGTGCGCGTTGCTAGGAGTTAACTAAACTGGTCAATATATTTCTTACCATTTATTATTATTCACTCATAGTCAACCTTGCTAGGTTGACTATGAGTGTTTCAGCTCTTTATTTGCTGCCATGTTAGTAAGGTATCTATGGGAGAGTGATTTTATCCCGTGCTCAATTACATACACACTTCTTCGAGAACGATCGTAATATGCCAACAATGATATCTTTTATCAAGATAATTAGCAAAGGACAAATAAGGAAAAGCGAATTCGAGTCTTTCTCAAGGAGAACTTAAGCAACCTCAACCGAAATTAGAATACAATTCATCAATTCCATTTTCCGTGCAAGCAACCGTTACGACACCTAATACCTCCATTATTTTATAATAGGTAATCATTACCAATTTTTTGCTTGTGTATATCTCCTTTTATTTAAATTCAAACGAATATTTGTAAAATCTATAATGTCTACACCTGATCGAGGCAGTGATTTTTTAATCAATGAACTCAGCTAATCTAAACATATTCATGGCACATTTATGCTTAAATCACATTTATTCGAAATATGATATAATGTCACTCCTCTTTGGGAGTATATATTTGCGTATTTCTCTGTACAATTATATCAGAGAACGATATGCGTGGGGCAACCGGTATTGGATCGAATAGACCATTTTTTACTGTAGTGAGTTCAATCATCACTTCGCGTCACACACCACTAGCCGCGTGCTGTAATGTAAACTCAATAAATAAATGTTGATAGGTAAGAAAGACGCCGAAGACGTGGTCTCTTGCTTCTTGGGAAAATGCAACAGGAACGATTCCAGCAAGAAGCAAGCATAGTTTTAAAATCTCTCGGTCCCAGCTTGTTTGAAGAATGCTTCCGGTTTTAATAGGATTTGTAAACACATTTATCACTCAGTGTGTGTGTGTGTGTTAATCGAGCAATCTCCTATCAATTCTTAGATGTCTAGACAAGACGAAGACATTGTGCATCGTACATTTTGTTAATAAAGGAGGATTATAATTTCCATTACATCAGAAGCTTTACAAAGTATTAAATATAGTGCAATTGTGTTTTAATTCCCACCCACAAAATGTAAAATATGTGACCTGGGAAGACTCATCATTAAGACGTAAACTCGATTTAAAATTTCTATCTATCTATCTATCTATCTATCTATCTATCTATCTATCTATCTATCTATCTATCTATCTATCTATCTATCTATCTATCGAGCGGCACTTTTGGTCTGCGGTGAGTTTTCAGAAAAGAAAAAAAAAAACAATGGCATAATTTCAATAATTGTTAAAAAAAAAATCCCTCAAAAAAAAAAAAAGCAGAGATAAGGAAGAAGACATGGTTCAAATGAAGCCAATTTGTCGATGATATGGCTAGCTCAAAGTCAGCTAGCCAGCAATAAAAAATGTCTCCAAAATGCGCTGTCAGCTCGTGGGAATAAACCCCACTTACAAGGCATGAGCAAAAGGTGTGAAAAAATTTGAACATTTTTAAAGGGCTTGATGTGTGGTCGGATTAAGTGAATTTAATGAATCCACAGCTTTTTCACACCTATGTAAGAAGTCCAGACTTTGGCGTCAGTTCTTTGATTTTGATTTTTCACGTCTGTGAACTGTTAGTGAAAAAAAAAAATTAAATAGGTGAACCAATTGTTTTTTTATCTTATCATAGCTGGCTTTAATATATAAAATCGTTACTTTTCATATACTATAAAATAGATAAATAAATTGAAATACTTCCAATGCTTTAAGGATATCACATGGATTCCATTCTGAGAAATGGATAAAAGCATTAAAAATTGATGCGTCTGCGAATAATTTCGGCGTTGACTATATATATATATATATATATATATATATATATATATATATATATATATATATATGCACTAAGGGGTTAATGTGCATTGTAATATTGCATTACCCCTGGGGAGGGGGCGTCAAACTTGAGGGCTGCCCCGGGCGGCAAAAGCACTGGCTACGCCACTGAAGTAGACATATATATATAGGTGGACAGATCTATAAATGGGTAATAAGTAGATAGATAATACGTAGACAGATAGAAAAATAATGAGACTGATTGATAGATAGATTATAAGTAGATAGATATATAGATAAGTAAACTAAAAAATAGATAGATGGATAATACGTACAGTGCTGGGATAACAAGTATACTGACAGGTAGATAGGTAGATAGAGGGATAATAAACAGACTGACCGACAGATAGATAGATAAATAGCTAGATAGATAATAAATTGATTGACAGATAAATAGATAATAAGTAGACTGACAGAGAGATAGATAAGTAGACTGACAGAGATAGATAATAAATAGATGATGAATAAACTAATACAGTGTAACCCGGATATAAGAGAAACCCGGATATAAGAGAGATTTTCTCTGGTCCCAAATTAGGGCTTGTGTTAATGTATATATAATAGACCAAACCCGGATATAAGAGAAACCCGGATATAAGATACTTCTTTTTCGGTCACGACAACTCTCTTATATCCGGGTTACACTGTATATAAATATAGCCAGTTAGCTAGATAATGAATAGACTGTGATAGATAGATAGATATGTAGCTACATGCAAATAAACCTAGAGAATAAGTAGATAGATCGATAAGTAGACAGATATATACTAAGTGGACTGATACAGTGTAACCCGGATATAAGAGACCCGGATATAAGAGAAACCCGGATATAAGATAGGTTTTCTCTGGTCCCAAATTAGAGCCATACTTACCTAAACAAAATAGACCAAACCCGGATATAAGAGACTTCTTCTCCGGTCCCGACAACTCTCTTATATCCGGGTTACACTGTATATAGATAGATAATAAGTAAACAGATAGATAGAAGATAAGGAGACTGACAGACAGACAGACAGACAGATAGATAGATAGATAGATAGATAGATAGATAATAAGTATATATATATATATATATATATATATATATATATATATATATGTATACATAGAAAGAGAGAGATAAGTAGACAGACAAATAGATAATACGTATACAGATATATAGATAGAATAAGTAGATTAGATACATAGAAAGATAGATGGATAGATAGATAGAATAATAATTAGACTTATAGACGGATAGATAATTAGCAGAGTGCTGATAGAGACTCACAAATAGATAGATAGATGAATAATAGACTGAGAGATAAAAGATCGATAATAAGTAGAGACTTATAGATCGATAATTAGAAGCCAGACAGATGGATAGATAATTAGCAGGCAGACAAACAGATAGATAAATATATTGATAAATAAAAATATTAATAGATATATATATACTAATACATAAATTGTTAGAAAGATAGATAATTAGCAGACTGATAGATAGATAGAGAGATAATTAGCAGACTGCTAGAATTAGTAGATAGATAATTAGTAGATACACAGATAATTAACACACATATAGATAGATAGATAATTAACAAATGGATAATTAGTAGATAGATAGATAGATAGATAGATAGATAGATAGATAGATAGATAGATAGATACTTGACAGTCTGCTAGAATTAACAAAGTTTGCTAGGTAGGTAGCATTGAGCCGAATGAGAGATTTATAACAGACTCAGATTGATCGATAGATAGATATGTGTGAACACATTTGTGTGTGAGTGTGCCTGTGTGTTTGTGTGTGTCCGTGCGCAAAATGTTACCAAACGCATTGGTCCTATACTTATCTAAATAACAGTCTGATACGGGGTCGCGTTTATGTTTCAGCAGTTCGATTATGAGTGGTGTACTTTAATTAATATAAATAATTTTTGTGACTCTTTGTAATGTTGAAAGTTCAGACCAGAAACTTTGAAAAAAAAATGGATGCTTATATTTGAAATAGGCGACTATTTTTCATTTTAAAAGTTCTTGAAAGCTTATAAAATGTATTGCTAGAGAAATATTTTAATTTTACCATTCTATCTCCTTTCTATATCAAGAGAAAAAGAACTAATACCGTTTTTTGATCTTTTGTAGCAATTAATTACAATAAGTATTTTTATTCAGCATATTTGGATAAAGACTTTTTTTTCATATTTTCTACTTCAAGTTTAAATAACTACCGTTAAATGTGGCTTTGATAAAATAAAAATGGATTCTAGGGAGTTATTTTTAACCCGTACATATCTGTGAGGAGTGAATAATTTTGCTTTGTATGCTAAAGTATATAAATTAAAAATTGACACTACAAAAGTGCATTCATACAGGTGTACTCTCTAAAAATATTTATTTGGTAAAATATAGATATTCCAGATACGTCACTTTACTCGTGCGTGAGAGGTTTGACTAAACAAAAGGTTTTAAAAACCTGCCAACGGTCCGAGCTCAAATCCAGACTATTTGGTACAGAAACAGAACCAACCGTCCTCTTTACCAGATGAGCCACGGGCCTTACATCCTGCTTGCTTGTCGACATGCAATTTATCTGTCTAACTATATTAAACGGACCGATCTCACAGAACGCAAATATTTAATAAATATTTAATGAATAGAAGAGAGATACCAACATTTGTTATCTCACTATGTCTTACTAAGAGATTTTCTCTTTTTAACAGCGGCTCTACAGTTATTTTTATGAGAAGTGAAAGAGAGAGGAAGCGTGTAGAGGTCAGGAATCATTCTCTATATAACGTTCGCTATGAAATCGTTTTGTGATATTGAATCAAATTTGCATATAAAATACTACTTATCAGCGGAATTAACTCTAAAACAGGATACTTGAAAAAAAAAAGGTGTATGTGTGTGGGGTGGGTCTAAATGAAGCAACGTTTATTTAGTAACGAACTATCAGTATTCATCTTTTGGGGCAAATAAGCTTTTTGATTCACACAATGACAGGTTCCCCCTGAAAATATGTAGGTAGGTAGTTGTAATGTAGTATGTATGTATATATATACGTACGGGCAACTGACATGTGGGATTAGGAATATGTGAAAATGTTTCGTTCTATATTTGACCACGAAAGCGTATATATGGCTATTCAAATCATCTCCTTATACTTGGTTTGAGGAGAGTTGAAAGGAGGAAGGAGAGAGGCAAAGAAGAAAGAAAGAGAAAGAGTGATAGATAATAAAGGAAGAAGAAGGAGATGGAAAAGAAAGGAAACGTATGTGAGAAACAAAGACGGGGAGTGCAGTGAATGTAATAAAGGGAGACAGAGAAGGGGAAGCTGAGAGTAAAGGAAAAAAGTAAAGGATAAAAAACATTTAAGAAAAGCAAGAAGAAAATAGAATAATGTCAAAAAGAAAGGAAGACGAATGAAAAAGGAAAAAAAGAAAGGTTGAAGAAAGAAATACGAAGTGGTGCAGAATTAAATGAAACTAAGTAAAATACATAGAAAGAAGGATCAGATGGCGAACGAGTAAAAAAGAAATGAAAAAAGAAAGAAAAAAAGAAAGAAGGAATAAAAGAAATAACGACTTGTAAATAAAGATGAATAAAAAGAAGAAACCAGAAGAAATAAATATGAGAGATAAGGAAAGGGGAAAGAAAAAACTAAAAAAAGGAAAGAAAAAGAAAGAATGAAGAAAATTTATCAGAGAAAGGCAAAACTAAAGAAAAAGGGAATGAAAATATAAAAAAGATCTTATGAAAAAAGAAAAGAAGATTAAATTAACTGTAACTAAGATGAAAGCAAAAAATGAAAGAAAACAGTGAAGAAAGATAAAGAAAGAAAATGAAAGAAAGAAAGAAGAGAAAAATAATGAACGAAATACGAAGAACGAATAGATATTTGTTTGACCAAGAAGAAATTGAATAGTAAGAAGAAGAAAAAAGAGTGTGCGCTTGATTAAAAAAGGAAGAAAAAAGAAAGAAAAAGAAAAAGAAAGGAATGGTGGAGTTGTGGACGACCGTTGGTGATAGGGTGTCGATCGGGTACAAACCTAACCAAGAAGAATGAGAGTGGCTAAAAAAAAAAAAAAGAAATCGTCGTCGCCGCCATCATCATCATCATCATCATGTTAATGCTCATGTAAAACCTGACTCTCATCTTTTTGTATTTCTTCTCTCTTTCCTTTATTATTATTATTATTATTATTATTATTATTATTATTATTATTATTATTATTATTATTATTATTATTATTATTATTATTATTTCTTTTTTTCTTTGGGGTGGGGGTCATGTATTTTAGATTTTGAGAACGATAGAAAGAGTGAGAAAGAATAAGGAGAAGAGGAAGAAGAGAGAGAGAGAATATAGAAAGAATTAATAAAAATAAAGAATTAATAATAATGATGATAACAATCCCCGGTGTGAATAATAATAATAATAATAATAATAATAATAATAATAATAATAATAATAATAATAATAATAATAATAATAATAATAATTTGATTGATTGGCAGGAGATAAAGTACAAAAATGAAGAAAGAATTTTAGTTTATTTAGTCGGATGTAATAGAGACCAAACAAGAAGAAAGAACTAATACGGTGAACACATGCACATATCCAGAAAAAAAAAAGAAAGAAAGAAAGAAAAATAATAAATTAAAGACGAGGGTGTGTGTTTTTACCTCTCTTGGGGAGGTAGAGTTAAAGCAAGCAACGAAGCAGATAAAAATGCGTATACGTTTGTATATACGCTCAAAAGTTCAGACATCTGACATTTATATATGTTTCTCCCTTGTATCGACGTACATTTCTGCAAATATGCCTGTGTAAAGATCGTTCTCTTTCTAGCTTAAGAGTTCTCTACGTTTCTAATATTATGTAGAGGGGTGTAAGTCATGCTTGCGTATATCACTGTAAAAGTAATGCCTCTGATCTTGTATATATATGTGCGTTTGTCGATGAAAGCCATATACGTAACTCGATCTGCGTGTTGGCTACCATCAGTGAGTGCATGTGCCCGTTCAGGCGTGTATGCGTGTGTGTATGTGTGTGTATATATGAGTTATCAACGTGGACCAATCAGACGGCGAATTTTGTAAAAGTCGAGCGCTGATTGGCTGTTGAGGTGGCAAGCTAATCCTGTTATTGAGTGACAGGGTAAGTGCAAGGGGGAAAGAGGGGATATCTGACATGAACCTTCCCCGTCGCTGCCCTACTGCCGCTACAAGCACTTGCCAGGAAATGTGCACGGATACATAGAGACATTCATACATACATACATACATTCATACGTATGGATGTATATCTTATTATGTGATACATGATGTGTGTGCGTGATTGTACGAATTTTTATGAATTTTCCATTATTCATTTAGCTGTCACACACACATACACACACTCACACATTTAAGTATTATTAGTGAAATTGTCTCTACTGGCACAATAATTTAACATTTATTTTTGTTTACTTATTTAAAAAAATCTTTTGCTTACTTAAAACTACACTTAATATGTAAATCCTTACCCTTTCTTTTATCTTGTTTGTAACTCGTGTGTAGTGTGTTCGTGTTTCTACTGGTTAATAAGAAAATTCATTGCCATAAATTCGTGTATGTATGTGTATGTGTGCATGTATGCCTTGAGTTCATGTTTATATGTATGTGTATGTGTGTGTAGTAGACACTTAGTTTTTGTAGACTTGAATGAGTGTGTGTTCCTCTCAGTCTTCTTAGGCAATTATTATTCATTATAGGCGTCTGATTGCATTTTTCCACACATATGTGTACATGTGATAGATATAACAATGTATTTTGTTTGCTATTGTTTTGTAATAGTTCAGATTTGTATACTAGTATACATAAGTACTAATATGTGTGTATCTCTATGTGGCCTAACGGTTCGTTTGAGCTGGTGTACGTTATTATATGTGTATATGCGTGTGTATTGTTCTGTGTGCAAAAATTGATGACAAGAAATTACTGGTTTAAAGGGTGCCCTGTATGTGTACGTGTGTGCGTGTGTTATGCGTGCATAAACGACGTTGTGTCTAAGAGAGGAAAGAAGCAAAGAAAACAGAGAGAAAGATAGAGAGATAAAATAAGTACGTGTGTATGTGTCTTCTCCTCACTTATTCTTTCTCTCTATCTTTCCTTCTGTGTGCGTGTGTTAGACTAAATGTCTCTTTTAGTATTATGCGACTCAGCCTTCACGTGTACGTGTGTGCATATAAGTTCACACAAATAAGGGTGCGCGTACTTCGTGTCATTATTTGCTCGCGCGACCGCTATGGTTCCCAATGTGAGTGCATATACGTGTGTCGACGTGTGTGTCTGTGTAATAATCAGTATGTCAACGCGTCTTTACTGATTCCCATGTCTCTGTGTGCGTGTGTGTCTTTTAGTTTTCTCAGTGTAACTGTAATGATTCTAGTATTATTTAATGTACTTGTAGAGAGACTTTAGCTAAATGTGTGTGTGTATGTACTTCGAGACTAATGAAAATGTGAGCGCTGTGAAAACAGTTCCTACTGAATGAGTGATTGTGTTGTATGTGTGTGTGTGAGCGTGCGTGTGTCTTCGAGCCTGTCTGTATGTATTATTCAGTTGACTCAAATGTGTATATACATTGTATAATTTCATGTGTCAATATGCATTCGTGTTGTTTTCTCTCTACGCCTTATTTTCATCATTCATTAGTGTGTGTGTGTGTGTGTGTGTGTGTGTGTGTGTGTATGTGTGTGTGCCTGTACACACTCGCATGAATGCATGTATGTATGTCTACATTTTTATCACTTTATTTTTCTTTCCCTCTATGTATGTGTATGTGTCTTTTTCGGTGTGTGTTTGCGAAGATTTGTTTACTCGTACTTGATTATTATATAAATAAAATAAATGTCGACAATCTCTTTCGTTTCTTTGTATGCCTGTGTCTTGTGTTTGCGTACGTGTGCATGTATGTGTGTGTGTGTGTGTGTACGTGTGTATGTATTTGCCCATACGCGCTCATATTTTATCCCAGCTATCAGCTATTATAAAAATTTCTGCTTGTGTGTAAGCCTTTGTCTGTGTGTTCGTCTGTAGGACTATACAATCGCCTTTGTGTGTGTGTGTGTGTGTGTGTGTGTGTGTGTGTGTGTTAGAGAGAGAGAGAGAGAGAGAAAGAGAGAAAGAGAGAGAGAGAGAAAGCGAGAAATAGAGCGCATGCGTGATTATCTTTGTTTCTTTTCCTGTACGTTTTTCTCTCAGTTCCTTTGTCTCTAAAGTCGGTACTATATATTCATGCGTTGTTATATTTATTTATCTATTTACCCCGCTTGCAATACGAACAACAACAATAATAATGATAACAACAATTGTAACAGTAATAATAATAGTGCATGCTTATCAAACAGTTTTTTGTTTCTCTTCGTTTTTTTTTTTCTTTTTTAGTGTTAGCGCGATTATCTAGCATATGCAAGTACATGCACTCACGTTGGAGAGTTTATAAACCTTCCCCCTGTGCACTTAGAGTTGCATAAATAATGCTCACTCAGAGTTTTGCGTTTTTGTTTTTAACTCAAGCTCTCATTGTTGTTGTTGTTGTTGTTGTTGTCCTTCTTCTTCTTCTTCTTCTTCTTCTTCTTCTTCTTCTTCTTCTTCTTCTTCTTCTTCTTCTTCTTCTTCTTCTTCTTCTAATAATAATAATAATAATAATAATAATAGTAATAATTCTTATTCTATTTTAGCAGGTGTAGTTATAGAAATTAAAAGAATTTTCCCCTTTTTAACAATCTCAGTTCTTTGTGTGTGTATCTGTGTGAGTGTTTGCTGTACGCTATTGTCTCTCTTTAGCGTATGTCTCTATTGAATTGTGTATAATTACACACACACACACTAGCCCCCAATAGCTAAAAACGTAACAAAGCCACAGATACACAAATGAGTATAATAATATGTGTATATATGCGTGTGTAAAATAAATGTCATTTTAGAGAGGGCTTGATAGGCAGAACGTTTTCAGAATATTTGAAAGCGTAAAATAAATGTGGAGTGAGATTCAAGTGGCGTGTGTGTCTGTAAAAAGAAAGGAAAAGAAAGAATGCATTTGTGTCTGTGTGTACGTATCTTACAGATGCGTATTTTAAACACACATTTTATATAGTGAGAGAGACAAAGTAACTTTAAGTATACGAGGGTATGTATGCATGCATTTAAGTAAATATTTGTCAGTACTTTGAGATCTTAAGACGTGTCATTTTTTTTCATATGTGGAAAGTGTGTGATATGCAAGAGCAGACAAAGAGGAGGTCGTTGATCGGAATAAATCAAATTCATGTTTCATTTTCGAGAGGAATGTGTGTGTGTGTGTCAAAGAACGTTGTAATGTAACACAAATAAAGCCGGGGAATGCGTGGTTTGTGAATTATCTATATAAATGTGATTCTAAATTTGAATACTATTTAAATTTGAGTATTAAGTACGCATGTTGACGTCACTTTCTTCAATAATGTGATAAACATAATAAATTGCATTTATTAGCTGATAAACTCGACCCAAGTTTGCAATTTCCTTCTATTTTCGCCCTTTATTCTCGTTCGTTTCTTATTCGTATTTAATTTGTAACCGGGCGTACTTAAGCAAGTCAATAATAGTACTTTACTAGTGAGTGCAGCAATTTATGAACGTATAACTCCGTTTAGTACATTTTGCAATTATATACTTAGAATTTCTCAACTCTAGATTGAGAAACCTTTCATAGTTTTATCTACTACAAAATACATTCTTCCTGACAAGCTATAATTGTGGTGGTGTAGATACATCTACACTCACACACAAACAAACGTATATATACGTAAGGACATTGTGCATAAAAAAATTATATGGCTTTCTGGTTGCACACACACACACAGGGACACAGACACAAACATACAGATATATATTTATATGTATATATTTTCAGTTTTGAGCATAAAACGTGACAAAAGTGAATTGATTTGGAGATTTTTCAACCTTTCCACGCTCTTTGTAACATGTGTGTATTTGTTTATTTGATTGTTTTATACTGGAGTTCCTGTTTAAGAGTGTAATAAGGTAAGCGTGTATGTTAAATGTGTGTGTGTGTGTGTGTGTGTGTATATATGTGTGTGTTAGGTGTGTGTGACAGATTGTCTCTAAGTGTTATTGCTTGTGTCACAGTTACACAGAGGAGTACTGTGCGCTGAATATTTATGTATGTAAACGTGACATACCTTTTTTTGTTGGTTTTGGGGAGGGAGCGGACGCATAAACGTGTTCTGTTGGGAGAGAGGAAAGAAAAGAGAGGGTATGGTCCATGATGGAGTGTTCTGTGTGTTTACCTGAGTAGATATTTGTATGTAATAGCTATTTTATGTAGTACGCTACATTAAATAATCAACCATGAGTTAATAGGGCAAACTGGGTTCTCTAGCCTTGACTTACAACCGCCCTAGAAGAGCATATCTGAATTCAAAACCGTAGAACAGGCAACTGAAACTCAACCTTTCCCAAGAACAGTCATGGTAAATCACATATGTTATGGATAAAAGGAAGTTATGGACAGCTATGATCACTCTACGTTCTGAAGGGACACGATTCTATAAAAATCCTGCATTAAAAACTGTTCCATATACAAGGATATGTGCATGCATTTTGCGTGCATACGTATGTGTTTACGTATGTCTGCGTTGAGCGATATGCATTTGTAGGTTATGTGCATATTATGCGTGTGCGTGCGCACATGAGGTTTCGAATGTGTGGAGTTGGCTTAATGGTTAACAACACTGAAAACAGAATCGTCAAAATGGGTAAAAATTCCGGTTGAACTAATCTAGCTTATATTCACTTCATACTAATGACCCTTGGGAAATTCATGAATCCACTTCCCTTAGGTCCTGTTGTTGATACCATGTAACATATTGCAACCTGTCGCCTCGTGTTATTTGGAGAGGAAATAAACACGGCTAAGTAACACGGAAAAGTAAATCGGAAATGCCATGAATGGCCTATCATGGTTTATAGGATGATTCTTTTTTACAATATACTGAGACAATGTGTGTCAGTCTTTGTCTGACATAATCCATAATGAAATGTATACCTCTACTTTATACGTGGGTATGTCTCACATTATGTGTAAATACACGTTTGACGTTATTTGTGCGTGTGCGTATATAGGTTTGTTTTTGTAAAGTCTTGTTGACTACAACATGTTACATGTGCATAACTCATCTATAATACACTGTATATGATAAAATTGAGTTTTAAGATATGCTATATTTATGGGTTAAAGTGCTCAATATCAGGAATAGAGCGTATGTAAATATAAAAGGGGACATTGAATTCAGCACCTGGAGGCGACAGTCCTCTGGGTGTTGACTTTAATGTACAGTGTGGCATATCTAATAACAACAGTGATGGAAACAAAGAATCAAAATGAAATCGGCTAGATTATATAAAAAAATTAATAATAATAAAATAGAAAATTTTCCCAGCATCTCTCGTTCGTGCGCATGTGTAGACGCACCAACGAATGACCAAACGCGTCCCATGAAAACTTTTTCCCAATTTGTCATACATTTTATCCCGTATATATATATATATATATATATATATATATATATATATATATATATATATATATATTTGTGTGTATAAATGTCGCCAGTGCAAGGGAGATAACTAATACTTTGCCATAGTGACACCAAGTGACAGCGTCTTTTTTAGGATGATGCCAGGTTGTTCCAAGATGATTGCGAAAATCAGAAAACGCGAGTGTAAAGGATTAACTCTGTGAAAGAGCAAAGCAGAACAATAAAAACTGGAAAATATACTTAAAGACTCATATGTATGCACCATAATTTTTTGATGGTTTTCTTTTTTTACTTTTTTTAAATCATTTTACTCCAAGCAAGGTGATGATGTCACTAAGATGTAAGAGATTACTGGCAGTGAAAGAATATGAGAAGACTTTAGGAGAAGAAGCCGGAAACCTAATCCTAAACAAGGACTAAAATCTCTGCTCCTGTTCAAAAGACGGGAAAGTGGTGTGATCCCGGTGATGGGCAAACATCTCTACTCCTACTGGTAAACTAATAATAATAATTCTACCAATATATCTTATTTGTTGTGCTTCAGTTTTTTATCTGTTTGTAGTGCAAATCTCACAAAACCTTGTATAATCATGAGTCAAGAACATTCCCACGTTTGTACTTGTAAGATTTGTTTTCTCGCTGAAAAACCCACTTCTCATATAACTTTCAATGAATGATTTTGGTTACTTAATCATGTATCCACCTTTTATACTCATTCTGAGCTAAACTTAGGCACTCACCCACAGTGTGTACTACAGTTTCTTCGAATTTCCCACATATTCTGTAATGATATTTCTTATTGGTGCAAGATAAACTAGAAAAAGAGGGGTTGATCCATTATGTCTTTTGATACAGGTTAGAGCAAACGGAAGAACAGAATGTAATCACCTATGACCCATTGAAGTTTGAACTCGCAATGTTTTGGAAGTTAAAGAAAGTCACAATCATACCACTTGTCATTGGTACTGTAATTGACAGAATAGAGACATGGCTAAAGAAAATTGGCACTGATTGCTCCGTGGAATTGTTGCAGAAAGGAAGCATCTTAGGAACGGTAGGAATAATCCGAAAAGTTATGAACACTTAGAGTCAAAGGGAAATGGCTGATTGTGACACACTATCCATGCATTAATTATCAGATATTAAGATCTTATCAGAGAAAATACTACTACTAGTAGTACTAGAACTACTAATAATAATACATCAACGCAGTCGTAGTCCAATCGCTGTCAAGATTATGGAAATATTGTTGAACTCCATGAACTTGTCGGTGGCTGCATAGTATGTGTTACGGCAAAGCTACATACGGTTTGAGATTCAGAGTTGTCTTTCTCCTATACTGGTTGCCAACCGATGTTATAGAGACCACAATATGCACTGCCATTTTAGCCATATACATTTTTATATGCACCTGTTGTATGCGAGTTCTCTATTTTTTTAGTAGGGTTTCTAAGTAGGGAAACACAGCCCTCTCACACGGAAAACGAATTGTACATTTTCAAGGTAAAATCTTATGTTTATGGCAACTTATAGAATTTTCAGAGCAAATTCCTTCTATCGGCCTCCACCCTCATTGTAAAATCTTCTCCCGTGTACCTATAGAACTGAAGATGTTACCTTTTCTTGGTTTTGAATATTCATTAATATTTGATAGTGCGAAACTCCTATGAACGTATTTTGTGTATTTCCCACCTCATATGAAGTGGGGACTCATACAAATACACGTAAACACACGGATCTGTCAATTATGACTCTCTTAAATGTGTAATATTTAACTCGCTGAATGATCGCCTTTTGGCTGAGATTCGATCACTGATACAGGTTGGTCGCAGGGATTCGTCCCTGCGCTGGTAGTATCGCGGCTACGTCTAGCTATGACCAGCTTTGACCAGCTCTGACCAGCTATGACCAGCTATGACCAGCTTGGACAAGCTAAGACCAGCTAAAGACCAGCGACTCGGGTGGAAACACTCGGGTCAAAACCCCCTCCCTTCCTACATTAAACCCCGACCTTGTGTCACAACCTGGCCCTGTGGGAGGTCAAGTAAATCCACAGCCTTTTGGCTAAGATCACGGTGTAGTATCTGTTCTCAGATTACTCCCTGAATGATCGCCTTTTGGCTGAGATTCGATCACTGATACAGGCCGGTCGCAGGGATTCATCCCTGCGCTGGTAGTATCGCGGCTACGTCTAACTAGCTATAACCAGCTTTGACCAGCTTGGACAAGCTATTACCAGCTAAGACCAGACTTTTATTTGCCATGTGTTACAAGAGAATTGACAGATACAAGGTAACCAAAAAAGTTATGTCCGTTTTTAAAGGAAAAAAAGAAAACGCTTCACAGTATGTGTAACTTATATTTAGTCTTCGAAGTAATCACCATCAGCATCTAGCACCTTCTGCCAACGTGTCTCCAGCTTATCGATGCCCTTGCGGTAGAACTCGGGGGGGGGGGGGGTTGACGCAAAGAAGTCCGTGAGGGCTTTGCGCAAGTCTGCTTCATTGGTGAAGGATTTCCCACGAAGATGATTATCCAGGGAGTGGAAGAGGTGGTAATCGGATGGCGCATGGTCAGGTGAATAAGGTGGATGGCACAAAGTCTCCCACCTAAGTTGCTGTATGGTATCCCTAACCACTCGCGCGACATGCGGCCTGGCGTTGTCATGGAGGAAAAGCACACCTTTGCGATTCACCAGTGCTGGCTCCTTCTGGCGCAATGCCTGTTGCACACGTTTCAATTGCTGCGAGTATAGGTCTCCAGTGACCGTTTGGCCCGTTGATAGCAGTTCATAATGAACCATTTGACGACCTGTCCACCAGACACAAAGCATAATCTTGCGTGGATGCATAGGCGGTCTTGCGGTGTGAGGGATAGCATCCTGAGGAGACAACCAATGTCTGGAACGCTTGGGAATTTCGTACAGAACCCACTTTTCATCACTGGTAAGCACTCGATTGAATAAGGATGCGGTACGGTGGCGAGAAAGCAGCGATTCACAGGCTGCCACTCGTTGTCACTTGTGGACCCCCAACAGCGTTTGCGGAACCCACTTGCTCAGTTTGTAGGCGGTGCAGGTGAAGTCTGTTTCATCGGAAACGTTGAACTGTCTTGCAAGTTCACCACACGTTAGACTACTGTCCTCTTCAATGGCCGCCTTCAGGACTCCGTCATTCAAGACCTGTGGTCGTCCACTGCGAGGCTCATCATGGAGAGACAAGTCTCCCGACTTGAATTTTCGAAACCAACGCCTTGCAGTACGTTCATCCACAAACGCTTGACATATGCGGCGACTTGATGCAGCTGCTGATAAGCCCACTTTGAAGTCGTAAAGCAAACAGCTCCGAACGAGATCTCTAGAAACTTCCATCCTTCTCACAGCTGTCCGGCTTATAACTGATGGCCGGGCACGGTGCGCGTGTTTTTTTTATAACGTCTGATGTTCCCACTTCCGGCTGTCCGAATTTGAAAACAATTGCTACACGATTTTCGTATATATTTCAACTTCATTCAATGACTAATAAAAAACCGGACAGAACTTTTTTTGGTTACCTTGTATGTTTCTGATGGTGGTTGAAATCGTTGTATGAATGTGTGCCAACAAATAAGCATTAAAACCAAAAACAATAATTGTCCTTAACAGAAACACCCAGGAGATTAAAAGCGACTCTAAAACGAAAGAAGCATAATTTATGGTAATAATTAGTGATTTGATTAACAACCGTGTTTTTTTCCCCAGTGATTTGAATAAAGATGGAAATATTAAGAAAAATCAAGTATACTTTCTTTAAAACAAATAAAGATTACTGCTTTTTCTGTCATAGAACACGCACCTGTTTATAATGCGCATCTATTATTTGTCAAAAAATATTTAGAAAAAATAATAATATTCAACTTTCATCCGATGATCTTCCATATTATATATATATATATATATATATATATATATATATATATATATATATATATATATGAAAAAATCCGATTCACAAATTTACATTTTGGCAAGATTGGACAGCGGCACTCAGAATAATTTTTCGTCTAAGTTAGTTAATGTTTTCGATCCCGGCTTGAAGTCTAGCTACACTGAAGAGCTGTTATACAGCGAAACAGTCTGTCTGTGGGTGACTACATATATATATATATATATATATATATATATATATATATATATATATATATATATATATATATATATATATATATATATATATATATATATAATAGTCATCCACAGATATATATATATATATATATATATATATATATATATATATACTGGAGAAAGAATATGGAATATAACCTCTATATAACAGACAAAAAGTGGGTAAGTGAATGACAAAATGGAGTTAAATCTCCTTACATCTTCAACATTTTCTCTCGATGTTTAATTATTATCGACATTTGTTTATATTTTCGTTTCCTTCTTTAACATATACATGATACCATCGATAAAAACATTTAGCCTAAAGAAGTTTTGGAGAATGACAAATCATGTTACATAGATTTTATCTATTTTGTCATATATATATATGTATATATATATATATATATATATATATATATATATATATATATATATATGTCTGTGTGTGTGTGTGTGTGTGTGTGTGTGTGTGTGTGTGTGTGTGTGTGAGAAAAATTGTATTTTGCTAAAAATCTGTCGGCCAGGGTAATTCTGGAAGATAACTTATTTAAGGCAATCGGTCGTTGTCATTATAGTGGTCGATATCAATAGATAGAGCAATAATAATAATAATAATAATAATAATAAAAAAACTGTTGAATGTCCCTAGTGCGATTTACATAGAATCACATTCACCATTCATCAGATTTGATGGTGACTTCACCATCAAGACTCCTGAATAGTAGATGTGATTCCATGTAACTCAGAGTAGTTATGTATTCCGGCCTTAATCAGGTGAATGTCGACCCGAGTAACCTATACGGTATTTCAGACTGAACCGTTTATTTCATCTACACGGGTAGATTGTTCTCATTTCACTGCTCATGTCTTGGAATATTATGTCTAGTTTTTATTTATAGTACTACGCAGTTATTGCTCGCATCATCGGCAACTTCGTGAACCAACATGAATTAATGCGTAGTTCATGAATTTGGTTACATAGTAATTGTGAGTTCAATCCTTGTTTCGGGCAATGTGGAAACGAGGTGAGCAGTACTAAAATAACAAATTGACACATACTTGATGAAAGCCGGGGAGTACAGCGGCCGAAACGCTGTGATAGCAACAACAAAGATGAGGTCTGCATGAAAATAATGGTAACTCTTCATCCCAGAAATTCAGACAGAAATATATGCTATAGAAACATATATTCGATTAACACAATATCCCATTTTCTTCAATAATTTTACCCCAAGCAAGGCAATGAATCCACTAAGATGAAAGGGTGAAAGAATCTAATAAAAACCGTTATTTTAAAAGTGAACAATAAAAGAACAGAAATTAAGGATATTGAAGATGACGATTGACATTGCATTTAAATTTTTGAAAATTAAAGTTGACTGAAAATCAAAAAGCCAGAAGAGAGTTCCATAAGCAAGAAGTGACAAAGAAGAGACAGATAGATGTTATGGTTATATTTAGCAATTTCAACTGTAAAATGGTGAGACCTAGTTGCCAATCTAGTACTGCACTTAAATTCTTAAAGTCGAGGAAAGTTCGTCAGAACAGTTACCATGAAAATATTTATAGAAAAAACACAGGGAAGCTACGGTGGTGGGTAGGTGAATGAAGCCAAGATGCCAGGTCAGGACTAATAACACTGCAAATTCTTCTTTGAATTTTGTCAAGAATTTCTAGATACATAGCAGAAGCACCAGACCAGATGTATACCCGAGTAAATTATTATTTTATTATTATAAATCTTAATATGAGTTCCTAGAACTTTCAATAATTCTCTGCATTTATCTTTACACTATAATCAACT
>OZ038477.1:95766965-95776965 GCA_964036315.1 Acanthosepion esculentum | reverse complement strand
ATATATAATTTTTTTACATCTGTCTGTAATTACTTATGAATTCATGTTTATGTTTGTGTGTGTGTGTGTGCGTGTGTGCCTGTGTGCGTGTGTGTGATACGTTTTTATGATGTATGCGGATGATGTATGTAAGAAATGTATTAATCTTTTCAGTACATCTCTTCTTACAAAAATATCTCCATACATACAACCCTTTAGTTTTATGCGTATGCGTTTGGTATTCGTTGATAAATCAATATACGTACAACTCAATGCTGAAAAAGGAAAAAAGAAAAAAGAAATTTAATAATCAATATCTGTTTCCTAATATAATCTTCCTTGTCAATGCACTTAATTCAGTGTGCTTATTAATTGCATAGATTGAGCATTATACAGTGAAACTCATCATATTAAATTTCAGCTAATTTCTACATGTCAGGCTAAGAACTTATCAATAAACTCTCCCTCTCTCTCTCTCTCTCTTTCTCACCCCACTCTATCTCTCGCTTACACACACACACACACATGCGCACGCGCGTGCATAAATAGTTTATCTGTGAGCGGCATCCCCTACCTCCTGCGAATGTGGGTGTGCTACTTATCAGCTAAATGTATGGTTGTTTGTATATATAACTGTTTTTCTTAATATCGTTTTTGATGTTATCAGGGAAAACGCACTTAAACCTGATTCTGCTTGTTTGCGTAGATACGTGTGTATATGTTTGTACTATGCGTATTAAGTTAATCAAGAGATGTCGCATATACAGACAGAGAAGGCGTACTTGAATAACGTACTCCAAAAATAGGGGGTGGGGAGAAAGAAAGAAAGCGGGAGAAAGACAGAATAATGTGGTAAAGGAAGAGAGAGGGTGGGAGAGGAAACCATTTTCTTATCGGTAAAGACGAAAAAGATATACGAGTCAGGACGCGTTGGCTGTTCCAATCAACCAGGAGTGTTCTTTCTCTTTTTCTGCCTTTCTCTTTTTCTTCGTTTCCTTATTTCACCACCCTCTTTTTTTATCTCTTTGGTTCTCTCTTTTTCACTCTCTGTTCTTTTTTTTCCCCCTGTAACACTTTGTCGTTCACTCTCAGTCACTTGGTGTTCTTGTCTTTCTTTGTCTCTCTCGTTTCTCATTATGTCGCTTACACACACACACACACACACACACACACACACACACACACACACACACACACACACACACACACACACACAACCTTTTCTTATACAAACAACATCTGTGTATATGTGAAGTCTATTTTTTTAAAACGGTTTTTCTCTATATGCCTATGTGTCCACTCTATGCTTACATAAGATTAGCTCTTTTTCCTTTCTTTGCTGCTATATGTTCAGCGATTTGCATCTTACCAAGAAGACTTTAAGATTCTTAAGGAGACTCCCTGTCTACACACGAAATCATCATATAGCTACAATACATTTGTATTGTATGTGCGCACACATGCATGTATGTGTGTGCGTGAGTGATTTTTATGCGTGTCTTGGGGCATATCGACGTACTTTTCAAATATAACCTGTTTGACTATGAATCTAAGCTTTTTACGATATAATGAATAATACTAGAAACAGGGCATTACAAATTCATTAGTTTCTTGCTAAAAAGGAATAATACTTTTGATAGACGTTGTACTGGAAAACGAAATCTATTATTTTTTTATATTAGTTTATGACTTTGTGAACTCTTTAAGGCTCACTGTGTGACGACATTGCTTGTTTAATTTGTAATGATGTTAGCATTGGCTTAGATTTGAGTTACTGAGCAGGCATCTAGAACTTAAGTGGACCAACTAACAATTCGTTTTCTAAGGAATGTTCAAATATAAACAGCGTAAAGTTTACCTTACGTCAAGAGAAGCAACAGATTTTTACAATATATAATCTGATTATAAAAAGAGAAAAAATTATTTATTCATCATAATATTTTGTGAGACGTAAATTTTGGTCGGTCGGTGTACTTACTACTTGTGTTTATAGACACTGTTTTAGTGTCATTTCCTTAAATACCTACAATATGAGGTGTGTACATCTGTGTAAAATATATGAAAAGATGGCTGAAAGTAATAAAACAAAAGTAAAACAGTTTTATGTGCTGATATGTCGTTGTTTTCTTACCTTTGATTTTAAAAAGGACTTGATGCTTCTTTGCAATTATTGATATGTCTAGGTAAAAAAAATGACACCGAATATAATTAGAAATTTATGAAATAGGTCAGTCAATAGACTGTAATATTTGTTATTGCGATAACATTTCAAATGATGTTTTTTTTCTACAATCATTTAATAGTGTGAGGCTTGTGAACAATGCACTGCACTATAGCAATTCATTTGGTATTTAATTACAGTTACTAACAAGCCAGAAGGCCAGATTTTAAAAATCTATATCAGCATGTGTATGTGTGTGTGTGTGTGTGTGTGTGAACGTGCTCGCGCTTAGGGTGGGATGGAATGTGCGTTAAGAAATTATTCCTGTCTATAACAACATTATCTACATAAGGCATTAAACGCATCAACTCATTTAATATATTATATCCAGCAGCACATCGCTTTTGTCGTCTGTTTCTTTTCTAGTTTTCCATTTACTTGGTATTTCCATTAATAACTCTCTACTTATTCATATCATTATCGCCATTGCGATCTTCTTCTTCTTATTGGATTTTTTCTTCTTGTATTTATTCTTCATGGGTTTTCTCTTTCTCGCGTTTCTTCTGTTCCTTTTCTTTTTTTTACTTTCTATACTTTCTAGAAAAGAAGAAGAAGAAGAAGAAGAAGAAGAAGAAGAAGAAGAAGAAGAAGAAGAAGAAGAAGAAGAAGAAGAAGAAGAAGAAGAAGAAGAAGAAGAAGAAGAAGAAGAAGAAGAAGAGAAGAAGAATGCTACCTTCATCTTATTCTCTGGCGTCTTCTTTTACGATCCTTCTGTTTCTTTCCTTTCAGTTACTTCATCTTTTTTTGTATCTACCGTTTCTAGAAGAAGAAGAAGAAGAAGAAGAAGAAGAAGAAGAAGAAGAAGAAGAAGAAGAAGAAGAAGAAGAAGAAGAAGAAGAATGTAAAAATATTAAATGCATTTTATAATTTTTCCTTTCTTTTGTGTTTTTTTCCCTTGTATTTTCTTCTCCGGTTTACATGTAATCCATTCTTTCTTAATTTCCTTCTTTTTCCCTTCCCTCTTTTCTCCCCGTTTCTAAATGCAAAAAGAAGAAAGAAAAAAAGAATATAATAATGTTGTAAAAATGTACATTCTTCTTCTTCTTCTTCTTCTTCTTCTTCTTCTTCTTCTTCTTCTTCTTCTTCTTCTCTTCTTCTTCTTCTTCTTCTTCTTCTTCTTCTTCTTCTTCTTCTTCTTCTTCTTCTTCTTTTCTTCTTCTTCTTCTTCTTCTTCTTCTTCTTCTTCTTCTTCTTCTTCTTCTTCTTCTTCTTCTTCTTCTTCTTCTTCTCTTCTTCTTCTTCTTCTTCTTCTTCTTCTTCTTCTTCTTCTTCTTCTTCTTCTTCTTCTTCTTCTTCTTCTTCTTCTTCTTCTTCTTCTTCTTCTTCTTCTTCTTCTTCTTCTTCTTCTTCTTCTTCTTCTTCTTCTTCTTCTTCTTCTTCTTCTTCTTCTTCTTCTTCTTCTTCTTCTTCTTCTTCTTCTTCTTCTTCTTCTTCTTCTTCTTCTTCTTCTTCTTTTCTTCTTCTTCTTCTTCTTCTTCTTCTTCTTCTTCTTCTTCTTCTTCTTCTTCTTCTTCTTCTTCTTCTTCTTCTTCTTCTTCTTCTTCTTCTTCTTCTTCTTCTTCTTCTTCTTCTTCTTCTTCTTCTTCTTCTTCTTCTTCTTCTTCTTCTTCTTCTTCTTCTTCTTCTTCTTCTTCTTCTTCTTCTTCTTCTTCTTCTTCTTCTTCTTCTTCTTCTTCTTCTTCTTCTTCTTCTTCTTCTTCTTCTTCTTCTTCTTCTTCTTCTTCTTCTTCTTCTTCTTCTTCTTCTTCTTCTTCTTCTTCTTCTTCTTCTTCTTCTTCTTCTTCTTCTTCTTCTTCTTCTTTCTTCTTCTTCTTCTTCTTCTTCTTCTTCTTCTTCTTCTTCTTCTTCTTCTTCTTCTTCTTCTTCTTCTTCTTCTTCTTCTTCTTCTTCTTCTTCTTCTTCTTCTTCTTCTTCTTCTTCTTCTTCTTCTTCTTCTTCTTCTTCTTCTTCTTCTTCTTCTTCTTCTTCTTCTTCTTCTTCTTCTTCTTCTCTTCTTCTTCTTCTTCTTCTTCTTCTTCTTCTTCTTCTTCTTCTTCTTCTTTCTTCTTCTTCTTCTTCTTCTCTTCTCTTCTTCTTCTTCTTCTTCTTCTTCTTTCTTCTTCTTCTTCTTCTTCTTCTTCTTCTTCTTCTTCTTCTTCTTCTTCTTCTTCTTCTTCTTCTTTCTTCCTTCTTCTTCTTCTTCTTCTTCTTCTTCTTCTTCTTCTTCCCAATGCTTATTATTATTATTATTATTATTATTATTATTCTCTCACCGTTTTTATTTCTTTTTCTTCTTTCTTTTCTTCTTTCATCGATTAATGCAAACATTTTATTTTTCAGTTATTTTGTTTGATGACAACAATTTTCATATTGTATAAATAAATTTGTTCGTCTGCTTTAAGAACCACACACAAATAAATCACCAATTCTTCCTCTTCATTATCAGTATTTTCTCTCTCTTCGCGGGAAAAATCTATGGAATATAATTATTATATATGAGTAAGTAAAAAAGCAATTTACAAGTCAAGATAAATATTCATTGGCGAGCTTAGTTCAAGTACAAGAGAAACGGACTGAAGGCCGATGGTTTATCACTTCCATTAGAAGCGCTGAGCTAGTATATACATAAAATATATATATTCAGCATATATCTTGATGACAACCTTGTAACAAGAGCACAAGTGAATAATTATAGTCTTTTTATATAGGAACACAAAGTTGGTATAGCATAAAACAATTGTACAGCGACATTGTCCTTCATATGTAGGATTGCCAACTCTGTTAAATTATAATAAAGAACATGATCACAAACACACACGTATGTTTGTGTGTGTGTGTGTGTGTGTGTGTGTGTGTGTGTGTGTGCGTGTGTGCATAAACAGTAGTTTTTAATTTATTTCCTGTAGATACTCAATATATTTGAAAATGACGTTTTTTCTTTTTTAATTTCCAGTTTCAACAAAGGACAAGGACAGAAAGAGTGAAATAAAGGACAATTGAAGAACACTGAATGTAAGTATAAAAGAGTCTAAATACAAATAACCTGATAGTCTAGGTGTGTCTAAATGTGTATGGAGGAGAATGATGCCCGTAGTCTCAGTATTTCTCTATTCGAAGTACTTCTATGGGGAATATTTACATAAAACTGTACAAACTATGTCCAGAAAATATCCAAACATTTAATATTAATGATGAAATAGCCCTCTTTGGTGCCACATACACTTATCCCAGCGTGATTTTATTCAAAACAATCTGCAAAGTTCTCTTTTGGGATGGCCTTTAGTAGCTTTGTAACATTGTCCTTAATCTCGGGGCTTCAGCGGCGATTTTAGATTTGGGAAAAGTCGGAATTCGCAAGGAATCTAATCTGAAGTTCAGGAGAATGACAGGCTTGTGTGATCGGATGTTTTGCCAAAGGTTTGGAGAATAGGTAGGCAGATTTTTTATGAATGCGAGAGTAACACAGCACACAAGCTCACTTAGTGGCGTCTGATTGTCGAGTGAGTAATCCCCCGGGAGAGAGTATGTTCACGCATGCGCAATAAGATACACTCAGATTGGTTACCAAGTTATATCAAGGATGTATAACCTGTTCTCGAGATATTCCAAATAGCTGGATAGGTTCCGGGTAGAGCTCCTATGATTAAGCATATTACGTGTAAAAGTACCAGACTAAGGAAAGGCATAAAACATTAATTCTTTTCTCTGTAGATGAACGTGTTGATATATGAACTTAAACCTCTTCTCATTTTTTTTATAAGGAGAGAACTGAATAGCAATCTAATCATCTATATTTGAAGGGAAACATAGAAACAGTGATATATCATATGTAATTACTTGGGCCGACATCTATACGTTGAGACAACTGTCAATGCGTATGAAGAGAATGCAGATATCTTAATAACTATATATATTATAGTTTGTGCATTTATATATACATATATATATATATATATATATATATATATATATATATATATATATATATATATATATATATATATATATATATATATATATTGGGTGTCCACAGAGTCATTAGAATTGATATATATATATATATATATATATATATATATATATATATATATATATATATATATATATATATATGATAAAAGTATAGTTTCAAGGTATGCTATATTTATGGCTAAAACTGCTAAATATCAGGGGTAGATCGTATGTAAATATAAGAGTAGACACTGAGGGGCAACAGTCTGTTTCATTCTTGAATGCAATTTTTATGCTCAAGTAATAGTCATGGATGGCCAAAAGATTGCGTTCAAGCAATTTCGTTTCACACGTGACTGAAATTTATTGCATTATATACATATTCTGAAAGAGGACATATCAATACATCTTTCTATACAATTCTTGTGTGGACTGAATTTTGAATGTTTTTACGTTAAAAGTGAAAATTAAGGAAAATTAGATACATTTTCGTCATTGGATGATCTTTTATTTCTGGAAAGGCCAAAAAAAAACTTGAATTATTAATATTATATCAGTAAAAAATAATATGTGCCATTTACAGAGATGGTTTCATAACTGAGAATAATGTTCGTAAATGGTTCGCTAAGTCTGTAAGTGAAAATTATGATTTGGAAGACTGAGAACGTTCCGGCAGGCCGGCAGACGTTGATAATGACGAAATCGAAATGCAAATTAAACAAAAATTCAAGTCACACTACACAGAACATCGCAGAGATATACTGTAGTTTGACCTGTGGTGTGTGAATGTGAGAAGAGAAGATGAGTTATCTCTAGGTTATGGCTTCCGCTGGCTGGTCCAGCTACATAAGAATGTTGGACTTTAATGGAGTCCAAAGAAAGCAAAAGAAAACGAACGAGACCAATATACATGTATGCGAACAAATATATATTAATAACAAATAGATTAATACACGAATTACAAATACATAGAAGGCATGAATAAAATGTTATAGTCTGTATGGAAAGTTGTGTGTGTGTGTTGAGTTGAATGTCCGTACGGGGTGAATTTTGTTTTAGCGTGTTCCCAGAATATGGGAAACGCTGGTTGTGTATAAGAGTTCACATATTGGAAATTTTAAGAGAAAGTTTTATATACCTCGCCTCACGTTCGAGGTTGCTGTTCCGCGGCCGAAGTCGAGATAGTTGCTCGTGCGTGCGCGTAAGCAGAGAAAAGAGAGAGAGAGAGGCGAAAGGTCAGCCAGTATTTATAATCCCGGGAGAGAGAGACCCCTGTTGACGGGATAAGGAAATGAGGAGGAGCTAACTGCGACAATACCACATTTGGGCGTTATAAGACATTTGGAAACACATTGGGGGTCGTGAATATCTGCGAGTCCCTGATCAAACGCAACAAAAACAAATCCATTTTTTAAAAGAACGACACAGACGATGAAAAATGGATTATTTGCAACAATGTTAAGTGAAAAGACCCTGGAGAAAATGAAACACACTGTTAACCATTTTAAAAGCTGGTCTGCATCCGAAGGGGGTGATGCAATGTAACTTATGGGATTAGGAGGACATTGTAGATTACGAGTTCCGTCCGAAAAGTCATGTTGAATTCAGACAAATACGGACTCCAGTTGAACTGCTCGATCAATGAAAAGAGTTTAGGATTGAACAATTTGAAAGAGGTCGTCGTCTATCAAGACAACGCCAGATATTCCGTCTCTTTGCCGACTGGCTGTGATGATGCCTACTATACACGCCGTACACACATGAACTTGCACTTTTCAATTTCTCTTCAATTTTCTGGAAGCCCGTAATAATCATTTCATCACCCAGGAGGAAAACCAAATTTTGGGAGGATAGAATCATGAACCTGCTTTAAAGATGGCGAAATTTAATGGATGAAATATGACACATAGTTTGTTAAATAAATATGTGTACAAATATCTAAATCTTATCTTTGAAAGTCATTTAAACAATGCTGCGAACTTTTCTTCCAACCTGGCACACACACACACACACACACACACACACACACACACACACACACACACACACACACACACACACACACACACAAATATATATATATAACTGTCTACCTCTTTATCTGCTTACCTGTCTTGCTGTTTCTTTCCCCCTCTCTCTCTCTCTCTCTCTCTCTCTCTATCTATCTATCTATCTATCTATCTATCTATATATATATATATATATATATTAATGCAAAGCTCTCCAGTAAAATGAATGGAGCACTTTGGCTGATTGGCATTTGTTTACATTTGTAAAAGCAATACGCTAGATTTAGTTGTGTAACTCTACCGATTGAAGATAGCTCTGGCTGACACAAAATTAGTTGTGTTTCAATCCTGGCTTGAGGCATTCGGAAGTCTAGTCGCACTGAGGAGCTGTGATACAGCGAAACAGTACTGTCTGTGAATGACACACACACACACACACACACACACACATATATATATATATATAAATATGCAGAGAGAGATGTAGATATATATGCGTACACATACTTGACAAGTGATTGTACACCACACACACATGTGTGCACACACACACATATATATATGTCTGTGTGTGTGCGTGCGTGTGTACGCGCGTGTTAGTAGAATATACAATCCGAACAAAAGTGGAGAAATGAGACAAAGCGGACAAGCTTTTTAATGAGAACGTGTTTCACCTTCGCATGTTAGGTAGACGTCTTCAGGTCAGAATATATGTATGTATGCCTGTATAGCATATACATGCATTATTTCTCGAGCTTTAGTTCTTATTTCGCAAGTACATAAATTCATCTTCATTCAACTTGTTGAACAACATTCACGAAAAGAAAAACACAACTGGAAAATAAATGAAAAGAAAAAAAAAAGACAAACGTGTAGAAGCGGCGAAGATTGATTTTACGATACCCACAAATATTCGCAGTATATCCGCAAAATAAAAAACAACAACGACTGAATACACGGGGAAACACGAAACATCCCGTTGATTAATTGTTGACAGGGAACATGTACCTGTCAGTCTACGTTGACAGTCACAGACAAAAAGACAGTGACAAAGATAGTGGAAGAAAAACAAGTCTTTTTATGTTTTCTTTTTCTACAGACTGTTACCGCCTCGACTGCAATTTTTTTAATATCATTTATTAACTCATTACATTGTAATATATAATGCTGCATTTAAATGCAACACATGTCGTGTTTTTATAATCTTTGGTACTCTCTCCCCCTCTCTCTCTATCTCTCTATCTCTCTCTCTATATATATATGAAGAAATATAGTCTTAAAGTCTGCTATATTTATGGGATAAAGTGCTCAATATCAGAGATAGAGCGTGTGTAAATATAAAAGTGAACATAGAAGTCAACGCTTAGAGGCGACAGTCTGTTTCATGCTAGATGCAATCGTCAGGCCTGACGATTGCATCTAGCATGAAACAGACTGTCGCCTCTAAGGGTTGACTTCTATGTTCACTTTTATATATATATATATATATATATATATATATATATGCATATGCATATGTGTATTATGAAATAAACTAAATCCGAGAATTATTTTAATATATTTTATTGTCGTACGTTATTTATATAGAGACAAATATTTAAGTAAATGCTGTTTATAATAAACAGTATTAACAACATTTATCGGTTTGAATGCCTGAGAAATTTCATAGAAAATATGCGTCCCCCGACAGCTTAAAAGCAGTAAATAGACCTTGCTAACCAGACGCTTCCATTGTAGTTAAACTGGTATAGCACGTCAGGCTATACGGCGGCTCCGTGTAGGATACAGCTTCGATTCCTGCTCGGAGGACGCATATTCTCTATGAAATTTCTCAGGCATTCATACTGATAAATGTTATTAA
>OZ038477.1:95754465-95764465 GCA_964036315.1 Acanthosepion esculentum | reverse complement strand
TTCCTTCTCCTAAAGTCTTCTCATATTCTTTCACTGCTAGCTATCTCTTGTCTTAGTGGCATTATCGCCTTGCTTCTTTTATTTTTAAATCGGTATCACCCCCATGCAAGGCAGTAAAAACACAAAGACATAAGGGGTTACAGGGTGTTGAAGAATTAGGAACAGAAACATTAATAATGAGCGGGATTAGAAAAGAGTAATCAGGAGGTCAGTAGATAGCGATTGACATTGCATTTAAATTCTTGCAGATTAAAGTTAGCAGGAAAACATGGAGTCAGAAGGGAGTTCCACAAGCGAGAAGTGTGAGAAAAGAAATTATTAGCATAGAATTTACGGTTATATCTAGCCAACCCAAGTGTGAATTGATGAGATATTGACGTCAGTCTAGTACTGCGCTTAAATTCAAAATGTTTAGGTATCATAGCGAAGAGCTCATCCGGGCAATTACCATGCAAGTATTTACAAAAAAAGTCACAGAGAGGCAACCTTACGTCGGTGGGAAAGTTACTGGAGCCGAGCCGCCAGATCAGAACCAACAGTATTGCTGATTCTTCTTTGGATTTTATCAAGGTGGTCAAGGCAAATAACAGGGACACCCGACTATATGTGGCAGCAATATTCTAAACATGGACGAATGGTAGACATATAGATATGTAATATAGATAGTGGAGAGAAAAATTTGTCTCGCACGACATAGTGAATTATCTTTCTTAGCAGCTGACCTAGTAATGTATTCAATATAGTCTTTCCACTTTATGTCAGCCGAGAACGTTAGCCCGTGAAGACGCAATAAGTCACTTTCCTGGTGGTTAACATCAGCTATGCTGATGGAAGACAGAGGGATCTCTCAGATGATTAATGGAGGCGCTAAAATTAGCAAGTCATCATTCGACCTAGTTAACGACGGACTTGAGATCGTTTTGGACATCGGCTGCCATCTTGAATTTGTCGGACTGATCATGCTTACTGTCGAGGCAGGAGTAAATGGTTGCGTCATCAACGTAGATACCAAGTTGGGAGTTCATGCCTTTGGGAAGTTCATTAATGGGAATTAAAAAACTGGGTAGGACGAAGGATGGTGTCCTGGGGATCTAGATGAGTTGCCGTTCAGGATAACCTTCATTTCACGATATTTCAAGAAAAAACTGGATCAGTTCAAAATTGTGTCCGTAGACACCGTAAATTTTCAGCTTGTGGATAAGACCTGTATGCCAAACCTTGTCAAAGATTTTCGAGATGTCCAATGCTACAGTCCGTGCTTCACCGTTTTTATCTAGAGCGTGATAGACTTTCTGCAATTACTGTCAATGCATCAGCAGTTGACCTGGTGAAACGAAAGCCATATTGCTTGTCAGAAAATGGTCCTGCGATAAGAGATGAACCAATTCGGCATTGATTAGAGGCTTTAGGGGTTTCCCCAAAAGAGGTAGAAGGTTAATATGCGGATAGTTGGAAGTGAAGGACGGTTCACTATTGAACTCTCGACATATATACTGTATTTGGTAGCAAGTTCTCAGTCATATAAGTTTTGTTAAAGACCATTTATAGCGAGTTGGATATGATTTTTCATTGATTCTTCATGAACAAGCATTGTCCAATATCTTTTAAGCGATTTTATAAGCAATCATCAAAGACTTTATGTATTAATAGTGTGAAAAGAATGCGTCAGGATTTTGTTAAATTTATGTATTCATGAGGACAATTCATGCTCAAATACAGTCATAAATTTACAAAAATTGAAACGAAGAAAGAATCAATAATAAAATTCATAAACGTCGTTGGCCTTTCATCTTTATGTATATATATATATATATATGTAAGCAAATGTGTGGATGTAGATCCGACGGTATGATGAAAATGTGGAAAAGACAAAGCAAAATCCGAATATGTGAGTTTACTGTTTTTATTTTGTTATTCTGTCGACGTCAGACGTTTCGGTCAAATAGACCTTCTTCAGGACATGGTTAATGGAGACATATTTATATTAGATTTAAATTAGATGAAGAGACGATATATACAGGACTGGTAAGAAACAGAAAAACTGAAATTTCTGTTTCTGACCAGTCCTTAAACTCAGTGTCCACTCTTTTATATATATATATATATATATATATATATATATATATATATATATATATATATATATATATATATATATATATATATATATATATATATATATATATATATATATATATAAATATAAAAAGAGTGGACACTGAGTTTAAGATCGAGGGCCAAAAGGCTTTCCCTGCACGAACGATATATATATGTGTGTGTGTGTATTAATGTTGGTCGGTATATTGTCATCCACAGACAGACTGTTTCGCAGTTCATCAGTGTGGTTAGGCATTCAATTGCATCAAGACGAGATCGAAACCCTACTGATTTGGTACTAGTCGGAGTCTTTGCCCCCAAGCCATTGGCGCACGGCAGCGATGAAGGCGAATTTAGACGTATTTATTTTTTGATAAACACACCAGTGACTGGAGAACTCAATTCGTCTTAACGAAGAGTCTTACATCAGCAGCAGTAATAGTCACTGTTTACAAATTCACTTTTCTCCCCAAGAGCTCAACTAAAAGAATTTTCTTCGGGAGCATATATATCTATATCTATATCTATATCTATCTATCTATCTATCTATCTATCTATCTATCTATCTATCTATATATATATATATATATATATATATATATATATCTTGCGAAAAAATGTTATATTTATTGATTAAGCGTATTTGAGTTGACATCCCTTTTTCTTTAACAATGAAATTAATATCTGCTGGTCTTGAGATCAGAAGCCCGGCAGTTATTAATGCCACTGTTTTTAATAGTAGAAATGTCTACACAAACATATCTGACCACTAAATATAGCGTTTATAGTAATAAGAAATAATACTGGATCAAAAAATTCATTAATTGTATAATATATATATATATATATACAGATACCGTCTATATATACTCATCAACTTCTAAGAGTTCTAGGCTATCTGTAATAAAACGGTTCTTTTGTAATATTAATAGTGAGATGGTTTGCTTCATGAAACAAAGCGTAATTAATTTCGCTCCACATAACTTCTAATATCAAAGCGAAACAAATGAATATATAACTAAGAAACATCTATTTTGCAATTATTCAAAAAAAATCTCATTAGTCACGTGTGCCAAGTTTCAGTGTCAGCGACACCAGTCATTATAGTTTGCCGTAATTGCAATATATATATATATATATATATATATATATATATATATAAATATATATAAATATATATATATATATATATATATATATATATATATATATATATATATATATATATATATATATATATATATATATATATATATATTATATCAATTAGTAACGTATAAGAAATAGATTCCATTTGCTCCTGGTAAATTTCCAATGAAGAAATACTAACAAAACCAGTAAATGTATGGTGGCCAGGGAATTGTTCTGTGAAATTACTTTTTCAATGAAAACAAATATTGTTTTTGTTCGGATATTATTAATGAAAAAGAATGTTTTGCACCGAAAGAATACAGACAGTAATTAGTACCATAAAAAATCACACAATAGGAACTTTTTTTTGTTAAAATAAGTTAAATCTTTACTTTCGGTCTCATAATTAAGCACTTCCTATTTGAGGGTTTTTCTTGTAACTCGAGCGGTATTCAGTAGACATTCAAAAAGGATATAGTAATTTACTAAGTGTGGCTTAGATTAGACACCAGGCTGAAAGCATGGAGCCCCTAGTGAGGATCGAACTCACTCGAAACTGATCTACCGAGACAAGCTTGCTACACATTCCACCACGTAGAAGTGTATGCCAGAAATTACTCTTCTTTTGCATAAGAATCGAGTAGGTTTTTATCGACGTCTGCCTTTTATTCATATCTTAATTTTTTCCGAAAATGGACATTTTTTAATATATTTGGATTTCTTTAAATTCACTTGTAACTAAGACTCCCCGAGATAATCGTCCTCAAAAACAAAAACAAAAAAAGTCTTGACCATACCACTCTTTCTTAGAGGATTTCTTATCTCGTTTGTTCACTTATTCAAGTACAATGGAACAATTACAATGGAATAAGTAGGAAGGTTTTGCTTTCTTTTGAAAATCATGATTTTAAATCTTGAAATCAGGGTTCCGACATCGACCACAAGTGAGATGATAAAATAAATAATTATTTAATTCGTGAATTAAGCTACCTTAGTACGACATAAAGGTACAAATAAAGCATTCAGCGAGAATCGAAACCATTATAGCAAAATTATCCGCAATATGGGTGTGATAATTATTACTTCACACTCACAATGAAAAGTCATATCAGTTTTTTTTAAAGTTTGACCTAATCTTTGAAAAAAGCCACAACAGTGTGATAGCTTGTGATGTTTAAATTCACTAGCTAATTGCAAGATGTTTTTGTTAACCATTGAACTACGGTACGCATTCATTATATGATTTATAGTTCGTACAAACAATTAAGATATTTTCTTTCTCCATTGTTCTTTTTTCTTTAATTGCTGTTTTCTTTGTTGTTTTCAACCTGGTTCCCGTTCTTTATTAGATGTGTGCAAAGGTTTCTAGTGACAGTTTTACAAAAATAAATAAATAAAAATTAAATATTTTAAAAATAAAAATATAAAAGAAGTTTTCTATCGTGTCTGTAGTTTTCAAAATGTAAATTCCCCTTCTTAAAAAATCATTTTCATTTCATTTACGTTTTTATATTATTTTCCCTATTTTCTCTATATTCTTTTTCTTTTTACTCTCAACACTACTATCTGCTATTTTTTTACTAACCTTTCTTTTTTTTTCTTCTTCCTTTCTTTTTATTTTCTTCTTTCTTTTCTAATGTTCTTCTTCAATGACGTTTTACACGGCTTGTGATCAAAATGTAATATCTGTTCACTTTTTCCTCTTAAAGTTATTAGGGAAGCCTAGATCTGGGGATTCTAATCTTGCTGCAACACCTTTTTAAAGAGAGGTTGATATTGGATACCGACACCAGCGTGACTGTGGTCATGGGAACCGGTCAAGTTTTGTCTTTGGCATGCATGTACGACCGGGGAACTATATTTCGTATAGCGAAAAACTCTAAAATCCCCTTCCATTCTGGCCTTGAGGTAAGATATCTGATTGATGTCAAATTAGTCAGGTTTTGATCCCGGTTTGAATGTGGATGACTATATCTATATACATATGTATATATAAGAAAATATAAATATTCAATAGAACGGACATGAAATATCTTTTGTGAGTTTCATTTGGTGTTGAATAATTTGTTTGGTGTCGGTTGAAAACTTGTAAAGAAACTTGCCAAAAACTGTTGTCTGAACGTCAGTTAATGTTGACTACGCAGTGGAAACTCCTACAATTTAATCAGGATAATAAAAGAACATTTGTGTCGCTATGGGATAAAAGACAGGGTTGAAAATGTAAATACACAGATAAATTTTTCAAAGATATAATATCCAAATTCCGAAATATTTCTTCTTGTTAAAATGTCATGTTTATTTAGGACGTAGGCGATCACGGATCCCAAACATTGCCATGACTTTTTATGAAAATGTGTGCTGTGCTTTCCCGATGCTTTCTACATAATTTTGAAATCATAATTGTTATTCTCTTAGATTAGTGTCTACCAAAAGGATGAGAGAGAGAGAGAGAGAGAGAGAGAGAGAGAGAGAGAGAGAGAAGAAGAAGAAGAAGAAGAAGAAGAAGAAGAAGAAGAAGAAGAAGAAGAAGAAGAAGAAGAAATATATTAATATCTTTCCCCAGTGCATTAGTGCAAAAAGGAAACTAACCCAGGACTTGAACTATTTCGAAGCATCATTACTATAATCAAATGAATCAAAGCAAAACTCGAACACGCACACACGCAAATATCAATTTTGTGGTGTAAAGTCTTTGGGCATAAAACCGATACATTTTAGTTTATACATTGACACACGTCGATGGTTATCATTATCGTCTCGAAATCAATTGCGATTTCCTTCTTATACTCGATCCTCCGTTGATACAAATATTTTGTCAAAGTTTAAGTTCAACAAATGCATATAATTTATTATGACTCTGTCTAGGTCTACCTATACAGACTATATGGACTTATTGACTTATATCAGGAAGTTCAATGTCTAATAATTAAAAAAAGTATTTGACACAAAAATAATCATATTTCAGCACAAACTTCTTTGTCAAAGCTTCTTAATTAATTACATAAATCGAACATAAATAGCGAAATATTTTTCTTTGACTTGTGTGTGTGTGTTTTTATATGTGTGTGTGGACTAAGAATTGATCAGGCAGATCACCAGCAAAGTAAAAATAAAACAACCTGCCCACCAAACACACCACTTTCGAATAGGCTTGTTCTTTTAAGATTTGTTGATGAAACTGCTGTATTTGGTTTCAAGAATATCCATCTGAATAACTGTTATTCTCTTTTGTTTGCACTTGATTCATCAGCACGAAGTGAGGATGTAAATAAACATCGATATATTTAGAAAATTAGTTTTAGTTTGTTAATCAGTTACTGATTATTATTGATCCTGTGAATTACAGACAGTGTAATAAATAGCGACTCAGAATGAGAAATTGAAGAGTCATGGTCGAATTCTAGTCGATTTAATTACAATCACTTTTGCGCAAATACACTTGAGAGAGTTATGAATGCCGCTGTTCTCTCCCACCTATGGATTAAATAGTAGATGTGTCTGAAAAAAATCATTATCTCCCAAAAAGCGTTGATGCAATATTCCCCCCACAAAAAGAAGAATTATTCTTACAATCCCCCACCCAGGAAATGCTTCGAAATAAAGGGTTGATAAGCAGTAAAAACAAATCAATCCTGTACATACTACATATTTTTTGTATACTACATATTCTTTGGACACTATATATATATATATATATATATATATATATATATATATATATATATATATATATATATATATATATATATGCATGTATGCACTGTCAGACTTTATAGTGTAAAATAAATCAATGCTTTTATTATTATATTGATATTAACCTATAGTTCGTAACATTTTGCAGGATATACTATGATACATATGCCGTGTGGGTTTCAGCTCGTAATATTTATTTTAATTAGAAATATTTTTAATGTGTGTTATTTTATCTTTCGTGTTGTTCATCAGATTAATACTATAGTTATTGATATTAATTCTTTCATTCTAGCTATATAATTATTACCATTAAATGAGAGAAGCTTATGTGAGAATAGAAACTTTCTTCTGATTCTTCCCATTCTTATTGGTGGTGCTCAGGGACCATGGACAAATGCACCAATGCTTTCCAGTGTCTCTTCTCCCTCGCCACAACCGTGAACTTTGCTAGCCTTTTTCACAGATTGATCTCAAATGTCAACAGTCCAGCGTCGCTTTCGTCTTCCTCTCAGTCTCCTGACATCAATGTGTCCCTTGAGGATATCAGTGCGCTGTAAAGGTTCTGGGCTCTGGTGACATGGTCGAATTATTAGTTTTCACTTTCAAAAACGTGTCGCAACCAACTGATTCTCTGTTCCTATCTCCTCCAGGACCGTCACATTTATTAATAATCCGACATTATTTTTATTCCTTAAATATATATATACGCGGTTTTTCGAGACACACACACACGCACGCACGCACGCACGCACGCACACACACACACACACACACACACACACACACACACACATACATATATATATATAAGTTTAAAAATCAGGAGATCAGTTGAATCCGCTACTTTGGTTACAACCTTACGGAGGATAAGGTTCAACTGATTTTTAAAGCTGAAAGCTCTACATGCTATTTTTACTTTCATTTTATTTATTTTTTTTTCACGCGTATATTCAGCACTTTTTATTACCACTGTTTCCTGGTCTGATTCAACTCTGACCATTAACCTTTTAAATATATATATATATATATATATATATATATATATATATAATTAATGCATTTTATTTATTTTGCTTGTTTCTTCTCATCCTTATTGTTGAGGTTCGGGGACCATGAACAAAAGAGCAATGCTCTCCACTTTCTACACTACTTAGCCTCTCTGTTCCCATCTCCTCCTAACTCTCGTTAGTTTTGTGGTCTGTTCAGCTGGTGCCCAGTGCACACTTGTATCATGTTGCCCCGAAAGACATCAGTTTGTTAACATCGGCGGTTTTCAATGCCCAGCTGGTGCGCACTGCCCGTCTGTAACATGTTGCCTCGAAAGACATCAGTTTGTTCATATCGGCGGTTTTCAATGTCCAGGTTTCGCATCCATACAATGCCACTGGCTACACTAGATTCTTTAGGATCTTCAACTTAATGGTTTTGTGAAGAGTATGGTCATTTTACAGTGTGTTATGGGACCTGAGTGGAGAGTTTGCTACCTCTAATCGAACACTGATCTCATGGCTATCATTCGCTGTTTAGTTTGATCTATGATTGTTCCTAGGTACTTGGATGTCTCCACTTGAACCAGCATACTCCTCGGAGAATAAGAGTACATATTCAAAAAGCTTATGGAAGTGTATGGAATATTCTATTAATTAAATACATCCTTTCCACGCCTGTATCCTTTGAATTTATTCATACATACAAATTTATTACGGTTAGTTATTATCAACAGTCTTTCATCAGGATAGGTATTTGAACTTGCAAAATAATTTGTTCGTATAAAAGTCAGTATATATTGAACATTTATACAAATTCAGCTGGTAAATTATAATTTTTGTATGAAATCATTAACTTTTAAATCAGTGAATACTTATGCATATAGATGAGTACATTGTTCGCTACACAGTCAAATCTTTTCATGTGAAGTCCTCCAATTTGATATAAATGTTTACTGGACCAAGCGAAAGACTTTAACATAAAAAAATTGATGTACCTCAGAGGCAAAGAATAAAGAGTGGCTGGTTTTCCTCGTCCTTTCTCTACGTGCATATATAATACACACACACACACACACACACACACACACGCGCGCGCGCGCGCACACACATATGTGTATGCATGTATGTATGTATGTAAGTGCTGCTGAAAAGTTCTTTACAAATCTGAACAAATGACCAATTTTCAGCATATTTTAATCTCTTTTTCGTTGTGCATTGAACCTTTCTGCAACCACTTGTGTGTGTGTGTGTGTGTGTGTGCATATATATATATGTATACATATATATATATATATATATATATATAATTATATATGTATATATAATTATATATAGATTACTACTCCACACACACACACACAAACACACACATGTATATTGCATAATTACATATGTTTATGAATACATATATATACTGCACACCTATATATTTTTGTACGTATACATGCATATATGTATACACATGTACACATAAACATACTTGCTTTATATATATATATATATATATATATATATATATATATATATATGTACGCGTGTTTACATATGCAACTATCTATATCTGTATATCTATGAACATATATATTAATTTAAGGCAAACACATGTAACACAGACAGTTTGGCAGAAGTCAAGGAGACAGGCTGATATGATAGAGAAGTCTGGAATTAAGAAGCGAAATGAAAAAGCTTTTTCTGGTGTAGTGTATAATCAACGACAGACGAAGAAAAATAAAAGAGTAACTGATAGAAACAAAAAAGAACTGATGAGAAGCAGTGAGAAAGAGGGAGATAGACGGTTAGGAGTTAAATGATAGGTAAGAGTGTGGAGCGTTCTACAGGGTGTTTACTGGAGAGACAGAACTTGAGATAATGACAGTGTCTGAGTGTTTTGGTAGGAGGAAATAAGGAGTTTGGTGAGATGGAACGAAATGATAAAAAAAAAAATAAATAAAAGATTAGGGTTGGGACTTTCTCTTCACTTTGCTCTCTCATTCCGTTTTGTTAGATATCTACCTCTTCTTCTCTCTGTCTTTTCTCTTTACGTTTTTTTTCACTCACCCCCCCTCTCTCTCTCTCTTTGCTTTCTTTAT
>OZ038477.1:95696965-95749465 GCA_964036315.1 Acanthosepion esculentum | reverse complement strand
TCTGTGTTTTAATCTCTCCATAATAATCATAAAAAGCTATTTGTGACGTGCAGGATAGAAGAAGTTTACGTAGAATTGTTGCTCTACTAATATTATGAAGTTGGAGCGAACATTGCTCATAGACAATTAGTATTACGATATTTATAGTTTCTTTGACAGGGTCATTGGTAAAGAAACTTTTAACGCCCAACGAGGTTCGGGTGTCGTTATTAACTTAATTTGAGTGCAGTATTTCAAGAAACTTATTAGTGATATTAACTTTTTTTTTTAAAGTATGGTAGGATCAGTTAGCTTAAAATTTAGGATAAATGATATAGAAGGTAAGAATCGGTTAAATTATTGGACGTAGAGCTAGGTTTGTGCATGTTTACGTTCTCATATAGATAGTCGGTAATCTACAATTCTATGGCGTTTGATACATCCAACCAGCGTTATTGGCTGTAATAAGTTTATTTACCTGCCTTTTGAGGAGGCGAGCAATGTTTTTCTTTTTTTAATTAAACTTTGTTGTCAAGAATAGAGTTCAGTTTTGCATTCTAATCGGAATTGTTTAGAATATAAAAAATGTTAGATTTATCACCCTTCCGAATTACAATGTTTTTGATCATTTCTTAATTCGGTGTAGGCTTGTTTTAGGTTGCTGGCTTAATTTCTGTTGGTATGTCTATTTTTTAGGTCTTCGGCTTGTCTATGATACTGACAACATTTAGTTCATGATAATGATTGAAAGTACTCAAAAAACGCAAGAACAAAATATTCGACAGTTTATCCACAATTCTGTACCTGATGAGCAACAACTTATTTGGAAATTATAAAAATACAATACGAAATGAAACAGACAGATACTGTCAGTGGAATTTAATTCAGATTGCTTTTATATATATATATATATGACTTGGGGGTAGAAACTCCGACTGATGCCAAATCTGTCTGGTTTCCGTCTTGGCTTAAAGCATTCGGTTGTCTAGTCGCACTGATGAGCTGTGATACAGCGAAACATCCTGTATGCTAAGATTACAGTTACTCCCAAGATATCATGTTAGATAATAACACAATTCGCTTATCCCTCATTCGCCCAGAGCTCACACAGCACATCCAGGCCTGTATGCGAATGACACTATATATATATATATATATATATATATATATATATATATATATATATATATATATAACTCTTTTATTGAATTTATCCACCAAGTTTTAACTTCATTTTTCCAGTTTTGGGTATAAGCTATCACATATCCAATTTAGAAACTGTCTAAAAGATTCTTCTTATTAAAACTGGACCACAAAAACCACTCTCTTGCAAAATCAATGATATTGCGGAAATCTCTGGGGGACTGCATTTCCAAAATAAAAAAAAAATCGGACTGAAAGGAACACAATCATTGCTGATGCAATAAAGTCTTCCCAAAGAGTAAATTCCCAACAAGAAAGCAACATATGACACGACAAACTTTGGTGATTCCCTTGTGCTTGGGAAAAATAAAAAATGTCACACGGAGTAAGATCAGGTGAATAGGGAGGTTGTTACACTACGGCTATTTTCTTCACGGTCAGGAACTGGCGGATGCTCAGGGCGTTGTAAGTAGTTTATTATTGTGGTGTAGCAGCCACAGTTTGTCTCTTCTTGCGCACTGAGCGAAGCAAATACTAAGATTACAGTTACTCCCAAGATATCATGTTAGATGATAACACAATTCGCTTATCCCTCATTCACACAGTGCTTACACAGCACACTCAGTTCCTTTTCAGACAGACTTCGTAGATTGATAGATGGATACATCTATCTATCTATCTATCTATCTATCTATCTATCCCCCCTCTCTCTCTGTATATATATATATATATATATATATATATATATATATATATATATATATATATATGCAATATGGCACTCGCACATTGAGTACTGGTGTTAATTAAACAGTGCTCGATGCAAAATAACAGGGCTATTAAATATATATTAATAAATATATATATATTATCCCTCACTGGTATCACGACTCGGAGTTTCATGCACAATGCAATCTTGAGGTGCTGATATATTCATTGCAAAAATCAGAAAACTATATTTTGACTTGTTCCAGAAAACGTCCACAATAGTTTGCCGTTTTGTCATTTCTTTATTCACTCTCTGTTTTCATCAATACATTAATCTCCGTATGTAAGAAAATATACTGTATATCTGAGTAATAATGACTGGCTGTAGTTAATACTGTAACTATGCTTAGTTACAGTTTCCGGGAGAGAGTGCACAATCTTGTGTGAACAGTTGTTGGACAAGTCCAGTACGTCGAAGTCACAGTTGTGACATCGGCAGCTTCTGAACAATTTAATTTACCAAATTTCACTCCCAAGACTTCAGTCAACCCGTGATAATGTTTTTTTAAGAGCTTTCCAATGGTGCCGCAGTCTGGGATCGTCTCCTTAAGCTGATATTATCAAAAAATCGCCTCTTTAACAAATCGACCATGGTGAGATTCGAATCTAGATCTCGTGGTCGGAACGCGAATGTTCAAACCACTCAGCTACGCACTCAGCTGTATAATAGCCAATAAATAAATGACAAGATGAAAAACTATATTGTGACGCGTTTCGTTCAGAAGATGTTCATTATCTGAACGAAATGTGTCGCAGTAGTTTTCCATCTTGTCATTTGTTTGCTCACTATCTATATATAGTATTTTCAATAGATCCACTTTTAACCTATTCTCGATTGTTCATTCGGTAAATATACTGAATCCAGTCCCTACTGTCGTGATCCGGTGTAAAACTGAGATTAGCAAATATTTCTCTATGAATCTATATGTAATGTCATTGAAAATAATCATATAAGTACATAAATTATCAAAAATGTTATAAATCTTTGTGACACGATATAATGCTTTTGTGTTGAAATGCCCGTAAGTACAAAAAAAAAAAAAAAAAAAAATAACAAAACAAAACAAAAAAATCAACCTGGATCTGATTTGTAGCGAAACATTATTAAATACGCTCTATTAAATGTTATTCAGCTAAATCATATATAAAAATGTCATTGTGTATCTCAAAAAAATATATTCACAGGTTTTATATTATCTATCTTACCATTCCTGCTTTAAATTAACATTTTCTTTGTAATTTAGAATATCTCCTACAAATATTTCCGAAAACAAATATGGCGCTTCTTGACCAGTACAATCATTCTGTCCTAAATCATCACAACTTGATATGATACACTCCCAAATATCACTAGTTAGTGTCTCACATGTGAATATGAAGTTGACGAAAACACCTTCCTTTCTTAAGTATAATAAGTAGGGGAGTTGTTTATAATGAACGAGACTTAATTTTTACCACCTTCATAAATAGGATTCTTCATTTTCTTTATGTATCTCCTCAAGACGAGGGCAGTGATATCTTTCCACAATTTGCTGTATTTTGTTGTTGTAAGTAAATTCTGACTTTTTTAATTCATGTCTTTCAGGGCGTAAGCGATCATCTCTCCCCACAGGTCCCTTTTTCTTTATTAACTGTAAATTGTCGTGACTTCATGGGAAATTGGATAGGATATCCGTTGTCTTTTTTACGGTTTTGAAATGAAAATTATCTTTCTTCTAGACTGGTTGCTATTCAAGTCTACAGAGTCCAGTCTACTCTGTGGTTTTAGTCATAGAAAGAGGAAGAGATATAGATTCACGCCTTTTCCAAGGGCGTTAGTGTGAACCGAATACAACAAACTAGGACGGAACTTGAATTCAGCTCGCCGATGTCATTTTCCGTACCGATAACCGTTTCAGTAGCATCACGTTTAACACTTTGCCACCTTACTTTATCTTTTGCCATCCAATCATACAAATTCTTTGAATAAGTCACTCACAGTTTCCCCTTGCTTCTCTTACCTTCGCTATGTCCTGTTTTTTCTCCAAAAATGTCATTAAAAATATTTTGCGATTGATTTCTATTTAAAATCTATTAATGTAAAGAAACATTATAGACGTTATGTAATGAAACAAACAACCATTCCGAGAAGGTGTTCAAAAGTCCTCGAACCGAGTCACTTTTCCAGAATTTGACCAAATGAAGAAGCATCAAATTTTATTTTGGAATCTCTTCTTGAGCGACGTGAGAACTGTTCAGCTCCAATTTATTTACAACAGGACTTGTAATCAATCAAACTGTATATAAATATTGAAGAGAAAATACAAACAATTCAGTCTGTGTTTTGTGTATGTGCTTCTGTGTAGTACTCTCCGATTGACATATGGTAAGGGGAAGTAACTCGTGTGCAAAAATTGGCATTTAGTCATAAAGCGTTGACTCTTTAGTTATAAAAATTAAGCGCTGAAAAATGATTCCTGTAAGAATTTACGAATTTTTTTCATCTTTGATTTTCGAATTTATTAAACTTAACTTTCTCTTCCATGAGGTGAAGCATCCTTATTGAGGATCAAACTTATTTCAGTACAAACAGTCGGCAAGATAAAGTTGCCACCCACTTCTTTACGGCGAATGTTCCAGGTCAATGTATAGCAAGAAAAAAAAAATCAAATATTCAATTAAATTGTAATTAAATATAAAAAAAAAAAAAAAAAAAAAAAAAATTAAATATATATGGGGTGGAACAAACATTAATAGCGTTTTTCAGTAGGTGACGTCGAGTAAGTGATTTCGTCACTCACGTGATTGAAATTTATGACTACAGGTCATGATTTATGACTATATGCCATAAATTCTCTTCACGTGTGTGACGAAATCACTAACTCAAAATGTATGACTAGATGTCATAATTTATGTCTATATGTCATAAATTCCAGTCACGTCACCTACTGAAAAACGCTATTTATATTCAACACGTTTTCTCTTCGATTCGTGAGTGGATTGAGAATTTTAAGTGCTTTTGCGTTAACTGTGATCATGGAGGAAAACGAGACACATTTTTATAATTTCTTTTATCCCCCCCCCCTAAAAAAAAAACACTGTGAAAGCAATAAAAGTTGTTGTTGTGTGCTGTTTCTGAAGTTGGCAGCATAGCTGAGAGTATTATTCCTAAATAGTTCCCTAGCTTCAAAAGTGAAAATTTTGATTTGGAAGACCGAGAATGTTCCTGCAGGTCTGCAGTCGTTGTTAACGACCAAATCGAAACTTAGATTAAAATAATCACACGATACGCAAATACTCCACATATCTCACATGAACTTTATTAAGACAATTGGAAATACTTTGATAAGTGAATCGCTATGTTGTTTAGGCGCCTTACCTTTTAACGGGAGAAAAATTAATAGACCGCATTTTTATCTGTGGTTTTCTGCTCAAACGCAACAAAAACGACATTTTCTTAAAGATCACAGGCGATGAAAAATGGATTGTTTGCAACAATATAGAGTGAAAATGGCCTTGGGGAGAACGAAATGATTTACCTTTAAGCACAAAGAAGGCAGGGTTTGAGAGGCGTTGTGGACTACAAGCTCCTTCCGCAAAATCGTTGAATTCAGACAAGTACTGTTCCCAATTAGACCGATTAAAAGCAGCAATCAATGAAAAACTTCCAGAATTGGTAAATTGGAAGGCTATCGTCATCCATGAGGTCAACGCCAGATCTCACTTCTCTTTGCCAATCTAGCAGAAATTCTAACAGCTTGGCAGAGATGTTCCACAACACACGCCGTACTCACCCGACCTTGTACCTTCGGATTACTACTTATTTCGTTCTCTATACAAATTCCCTTCAATTCTCTGGAAGCCCGTAAAAAGTTCTTACACCATTTTGTCACCTAGAAAAATGTCAAGTTATTAATTATTTGTACAGAAGAAAGTCTTTCATCTGTTTGTTTTTTTTGCATTCAAGTGTATTAAATCATATCCTTGCGTTGAGTGGTCAGATTTCCTGGCAATACCACACAATTTCCTTTAAAAGACTAAATTTTTTTATTGTTACTAGTATGCTTCTTTTTTATTTTAGGTTAATTTCCATGGCTTAAAAGTAAAACTGACTACATTTCTTGCTTTTAGTTACAGTTAGTATTAACTCCTCTATCATTCTACATTATTCTATATTATTATTAAAATATCACGTATAGATTACAGTTAAAATGCAAACCATAATTTTTAAGGATTATCGAAACTGTGATGAACGCATAAAATGTCTCGTAACGTCTCTTGAGAAATAAATGCTTAGTCTCCTAGAAACAAGGTTCTCTTTTGAGTAAGTAAGCCGGTCAGGTTCCTGATTTGCCTTCTGAAGCCGCTCTTTCACGATAAAGAAAACGTGCTTTGTTTGGCACAAAGGTAACTCACGTCTTTGGACAGAAAGAATATTTGATTTGGCGCCAAATTACCTCAAAAACCAGTATAATCGTATACTTGGACTTGTAGTACAACCTTCTTCTTCTTCTTCTTCTTCTTCTTCTTCTTCTTCTTCTTCTTCTTCTTATTATTATTATTATTATTATTATTATTATTATTATTACTGCTATTATTTTCGTGTTTCTAATGGAAACTCGCTTTCTTGCTATTTTACAAAACGTTTTTACATCACATTTTTTCTTTGTATTCTTCTTCTCCCACCATTCTCTCATATACTTTCTTTCTCTTAATCTTTTTCCTATTATTTATCATTTCTTTCTTTTTGCATTTTGCCCCTTTTCTTCGCCCATCTCATTCATTTCATTCGTTATTATTATTATTATTATTATTATTATTATTATTATTATTATTATTGTGTTTATTCTGAACACTTCTATTTTACGAAACAATTTTATTATTCATTTTTTCTCAATCTTCTTCATTTTCTTTATTGTTTATCCTCTTTCTCCGTTGTTTTTTTCATTATCCTTTTCTCTTTAAAAGGCTCTCAAGCCTTGCCCATTTTTATTTCTTATCGTCTTCGTTTTCTCTATTATTTGTTCATATATTGTTCTTGTTGTTGTTCTTCTTCTTCTCATTTACCTTTAATCCGTTTTCTTAACGTCATTTTGACGCCTCTCCACTTCACTTTTGGCGGGAACTTGACGACCTGCCAAATGCACTCTTTTCTTCTGTCGTCTGCTTTCTATCGACTTGTCTTTACGCACCTTCCACCTATGATTTGTCGCCGCTAGTCATCTGCAATCCTTCCCTTCCTTTTAAACTCACTCCCATACATACACCCTCTTCATACGTATAACCAAACAAATCTTGTGACCAAGAATGTGCTTAGGTTCTCTTGTCTATTTTCGTGTGGAGGCTTTTCACCTGTAATTATAGAGTTGTTTGAACAAGTTACATATTTCTTTGCTAAGCGGACGTCTTGGGTTTATTATGTAGAAGCAAGATGACCCAGTGTTCTCAGGATAAAGATGATTAATTCTGTGTATGCATATATTCTTTCAAATCTGTAGGAGAATAGGACAAAGGCAACGATGACACAAGGCCACACTATTTCAGAATCCCCTGAATAACAACCACTCTCACAATACATGACGAGATAGCACGTTAACCATTACTGAATGGTGGTTATTCTTAAGACATCCGGGTATAGGAATGTACATAATTTACCATAGTTAATTCCTTGACCAGTGCAATTTTAATCTTTTCAAGTTTAGGGTTAATATCTATCCTACTTATCCTCATAATATGCATCTCTCCCCACCTTTACACTCTTACAATAATCTAATTTAGTAACACTCTACTTTGAATGGCTCTTTGGCCTTCTATTGGGTGAACAACACTAAAAGAAAATTAACCTAATGATTATTATAATAGAATGTGCGGGTAGAATAAAGGTGATCGGCGCAGAAAAATGGAATAAGCGATCCGAGTTAAAATTCCGAAGGTGTTTGTTGCACGCAGATTCAAATGAATTTATCTTTTATATCCACCAGCAGCTATAGGAGAAACTCTCTAGACTTGAGTGAAAGTTAATCTAGAAAAAGGAAAACCGGTTGAGAATACATGTGACATAAAAGACGAGAAGGATGAAACTTGCTCTGAACATTTACTGCAATTAATTCCCTGCAAGTTCTCCTGGATTGTACGCTGTTCTGGGATTGCTTCAAGGTTTCGTTCGGACGCATTACCTCGGGGATATTGTAAAAGTATCGGTACAAACAAGAAAAGTTTACAAAATTCTGATTTTTTTAATCAAATTTTGGGAAGCGGGTTAGTACGAAAACTTTTCACTAATCACTCATATATACGCACAAAACTCCAAATTAGTTGTAAAATCAACAGAAAGCCTGCCAGGTGGCAAAAAGTCACCTTAATAAAAAATAAATACTATATTTATTATATACGAATAAAACAAAAACCAAGAAAAAAAAATGAAATAAACTAAGAAAAAACCCCCCGAAAAGACAAATATTTGCCTAAACAGTTACAAACTGTACTCTATGCCTAGGTTACCAAAACAGAGCAATAACGCTTCCCAGGGTCACGACTCAGAAACATTGTCTCTTTCTGAGAAACGCTACTTAAATTTCACGCTACACACACATACAAGCGCGTGCACACGCACACGCACACACACACACACACACACACACACACACACACACACACACACACAGAGAGACACATATATATAGATATATATATAGTTGTGTGTATGTGCCAAATTTTAGATCGCTCTGCTTTTTCTGAAGCAATGAGCACCTTACATTATTATTTTTTGTTTCAATGTGTAAACGATTTCCTTTTTCTATGCATATAAAAGAAAATGATGTATAATGTTCTTTCATATTTAAGCAGCAAGAATTCATACTAAGAAAATAAATGTGCTTAAATTCAAGCAACAATGACTATCTGTTGAGTTTTTGTTGAATTTTCTGATTTTCAAATATGTCGTATATCGGCGTCGAAATTGTCGATGAACTGTGCGAACTTATGTTCTGTTGTTTTATCGAAGTACTTTCAACCATCTCAGTCAATTTCAAGAAACAATAAAAAAAGTTATGTTTCCTTTTTAGCAGTAAAAAGAATGCCAGGTGGAAATGTTTGTAAGAAAACAATGGTTGAATGTAAATAAACAATTGATATAAAACTAAATAAAGTGAGTTTTATACAATGATTTTTTAATCCGACATTATTTCTTATTATGATAAACATTATTTTTGATGGGTACACATGTATGAGTTGACATGCTTATTATTTTGAAGAGCGATCAGATTTTCCAAGCCCTCCTTTCTCATTACGAGCCCCAGAAATTTCAACTTCCTCTCCGTCATGTTAAGTATGTTTCCTCTTCGTTTCCACTCTCCCCAAAACTTCGTCGTTGCTCACATGTTCGGTCCATGGTATTCTCACCATCGTTCTGTAGAGTCACATTTCTGTTGCTTCAAGTCTATTCTTCATTTTTGAGGAGACTGTCCAGCATTCGCTGCCATACAGGAGGAAAATATCATGTAACAGTTCAATACTCTTTTCTTTGTTTCAAACAAAATTTTTCTGTCACCTAATACGCTGCTTAGCTTTGGGGTTGCATCTTTGGCCATCCCAATACGTCTTCGGATCTCAGTGTCACACTCTCCGTCCTTCGTTAGAACACTTCCCAGATAATTAAATTTATGTACCTGCTTGATTTTCGTATCCCCGAACTGTAATTTGCATTTTGGGCTCATCCTTTTGCTAATAACCATGCATTCTGTCTTCTTGTAATTTATGCTTAGTACTTTCTTCTCGCTTTCCTTCGAAGGTTTCGTAGTTTCCTTTACATGTCTGCTATCAGCACTGTGTCATCTGCAAATTTTATAATGTTAAGATTGTATCCGTCAATGATGAATCCTGATAGGATTTCTAATTCTCTCAGAATTGCCTCGCTGTACAAGTTGAATAAATCCGGTGAGAAGACTCATCCTTGTCTTACACTCCTTTCCATTTTTGTATATTTGCAGAAGTCATTTTCTGTCCGTGCTGCCAGTATACATTCTTGATTATTCTAATGTCTTTTCCGAATATGTCAAGGTTGCTGAGCAGCTCTAACAGATCCTTGTCGGACGCCTTTGCGTAGAAAACACGAGTACACGTCCTACTGCATTTGTATTGCTCCTTCTGATAACATTCTGAGCATGAATATCGCGTTCCTAGTTCCGGTGTCTTTGACGAGCCCGCACTGTTCTTTTCCCATCTTTGGCTCGACTCTGCTGCGCGCTCTATTCATCAGAATTTGGATGATGAGTTTTGTTATGTGGCTCATTAGGCTGATTGTCAGGTGGAGTACACATTCATTTGCGCCTGGTTTCTTAGCAAGTGCTATGAAAATAGATTTGCTTAGGTCTTCGGTATATCACCACTGTTGTATTCGTGGGGCCCTCTGGGTCGCCAAAAGACTTTGGTCGGCAGGCTTGGAGAAATCTCCAAACTCCGTGCGCTGTGATGAAGAGGTCGAGAACCCAGGTCACGCCTTCCTTCATTGCAGGTCGTAGCGGTGATGTGCAAGTTTGTTGAAGGTCTCATGGTTCGCATGCTGCGCAGAAAGTTCTTTGTCCTTAAGGCCAGTTCTGTTTGTAGCAATGTGGTTCCGTCGTTGACGAAGGCTGAACACTATGTGTTCTTTTGCTTGCTAGGGGTCATGAGAGTCGTGATTTGGGCGACACGCAAGAAGGGATTCTATAGAGGCGAGAAGTTCAATTCTCCCCAACTGATCTTGTTCTTTAAGCATCAGCTTTTATTTCTGTCCCTATTTTTTTCTCTTGTTTAATTCTCGATCTGCTCCCTCGTCATGTGGTCATTGATGTTAGTTCTCTGGTGGATGCGGAGCGCTTTTTCGTTTTGGGTGAGTTTTTCGTTTCTGTTGCTGTGTTTGACTGAGTGTGTACGTGAGTGAGTGCTTAGGATGGATGAATATTATTATATTATTAAAGTCCCACATTGATTTCGTCCAATGAACTGATGTTTCTATCACAGTTAAGGATTGTGGGGATTATTACTAACACTATTTTGTTTAGTTTCTTTGTATATAGTTTTTATTCATTTTTGTAAATATTCATTGGGGTTTAGATTTTAAATTGTTATTTTATTCCCTTCCTTTCAATTGACAATGAATTGTACATGTGAGGAGATGTTAGGACTTTCATGGAGACATTGTGGTATTATGGTGGATGTAGTAAGAATGTTAAGTAAGAAGGCGTTGTTTTAGTGTTAGGAATATTGTTGTATGTTTGGGTCAGTGTTTGTAGCTAGCTAAGTTAAACGTTAAGACAAAAGAAGACCGTCCTTTTCCCTATTCCCCTTTTGGTTTTGTGCCTCATTTTGTATATATACAAATAAATATTTTATTGCTGATGCAGATTTCATTTATTATTTCTGTGATCTTGATATGCTGAGTTTGTCTAAGGCTGCCATCTTCGCTACTACAATTCCGTCTGGCCCTGTCGCTTTGTTTTTGTTCAGTTTGATTAGTAGGGTTAGAATTTAATTTGAAAACCACTACTACTATGTTTTACAAGTTCACGTTCTAGCCCCTTTTCTGATCTTTACCCCAATTTTGGCAGTGAATCTGTGATAATATCATGTCGACGACAGAACACTAGTCATCTTCGGAACCTGTTTCAAGGAAGAAATCTACATGCTGGTCTCTAAAGGTAGAACGTGGTCCATCTTCTAAAAACTAATCGATATCTGCTTCCGTGAACCTAGAAATTCCTGTCGTTGGCCTACGAACTCACTCAACTACATATTACAGATCTTCCGAGTGATTCCTCCATCAACAAGAAATCTGAAGACATCTATGTGAATGTTAGCCCCTTAAGAACAATTTACTTACTTAAAGAACTTTTAAGCACTCAGAAAAATATTTTGAGCAAGCCTTTATATGAACACCTTTTCTTCCTTTGAGTTAAATAAATTTTCTTCTCCCTTTCTTTCTCTCATATTTGTGTATATCCCTTTACCTTTTTTTTTTGCGTATGTAAATAAACATTTTCTTCTTCTATGTTATATCCCGAGCAGGAGTTTGAGTCTTTATTCTTCCGCCTAAAAAAGAGAAATGTCTGCTCTAAACTTTCAAGCCATTGTTGTTTTTATCGATTCTGTCATCTTTAAACTTAACCCTTTCATATGGAAAAGCCACAATATAGCTTCAACATTGGTTTTTAATATTTCCGGTCCGTCGGTATTTCTATGTATTTCCGGTTGTTCGTTTTCATCGTTGAAGAGTTCTCCTATATATTCGTTCCATCTCTGAAGTAATTTCTCTTTCTATAATATGAGCGTTCCGTATCGGATATAAAGCATTTGTTGATATAAATTCGAAACAAAGAAATCACTACTGCATTGTGGCTGTCTTAAACGACCATCAGATCACCTGTTATGCCTCTTTGTTTGGGCTCTATGTATATGCAATTGGGGAATTATGGGAAGTGGGGAAAACTTTTCCACATTTTTTCTTTTTTAATATTAGTTTTTGTAATTTTAATTTTATTTTATTATATTTTACTTTTATTCTACTTAATTTATTTAGGAACTAGCAGCATGGCCCGGCGTTGCCCGTGCTTCATTCAAAAATCGTACGACTCATACAGCAATCGCTATCACTTGACTTAAAATATTTTTGCCCTTCCATGCCTTTAAAGGAGTGCCCTTTTTCGTGCTAATGTTGCTACATGCCTTATTTCTTGCCTATCTCACACTGTGAATTTTTCTAAGCTCTATACTAAACATTAAATCTGTTACGAAAAAAGAACTAAACAAAATGAACACAAAAAGATCAGCTTTAAAAAAGGACTCGTAACTGGAAAAACCGAATGAAAAAAGAATGTTAACAACAAATACTTTTTCACACCCAACCCAGTTCTGCGGAATCAGAATCAACTTTGAGTTTAAGCAAGCGAATAAGCCAATTGGAGTAAAGTGTCATGCAGATTTAAATTTTTCCCACTTGTGACGAATGCAGCTATCGATTTTTTTGCATGCTAGCATGCTAGTTAACATTTGTGTCAGTCAGCTGTTGGCTCTCACACTGGCCAATAGAATCTTCCTGCCTATTCGTGGCAACCCGCTATAGGCTCTCACTCTGGCCAGTAGAAAATGACCGCAAACTACATGAAAACTGCCGTATAAGCATGAAAAAATCGATTATTTCCACTATCGATGGGAGTTGGGAAATGCAAAGTCGGTGTTGGCCTTACAACTAACTTGGAGCATATGCATGTAAATTTTGGTGCAAATCCGTCGAAAATTCCGGCCGTGCATTCGTTACACACACACACACATGCACACACATCCTGGCTTTTATAGATAGAGATACATATTTCTGATACGTTAGCTACAACCATATCACGACCGCGAAGACAAAAACAACAATTCATAACCTGAAAAAAAATAATGAACTTTATTTCAAATACTAAACTTTACAACCGAAGAAGACACAAAAACAAGTTGATAAACAGTTAAAATTTGTGTCTAAAATTAAACAAAATAGCAAAATTTCCTTAATTATAATGTACAATTGAACTATTTTACTTGTATATGTAAAATATCAATTATTACGCCATATTATTTGATAACAAGTAATTAAAAAAAGAACAATTTTAAACACCAGTCTACTAAAAATAAAATAATCGCCAAGTGTTGATCAAAAATAACTTTCTCCTTATCATTACATTACTCAACTAAACTGCACAGCAACCCCCAACTTTTTGCTTTAAAATAACAACAAAAAACAACTTTTTCACAATAGAGATACTTTTTTTGTCACCGCAGTTCAAAGGTCAAATTGAGGTTATATTTTGTTGATTGATTGTTTTAAATCATCGTGCCTGACAGGTGTTAACAATTTAGGTCAAAGAGGGTTAAGTGGTTTTTTCCAACAACTGAAAAATATGGTGGTTGAAAGGGCTATAATTATGAGCAGTGTGTCAGTGCGTTGATTTTCCAAAACAACCCAACCCTGTTAAACGTTTATATCATCGAAAAAAGTAAAACTATTCTTTGCAATTTCAAAATATATAGAAAGTTGCTTCCACAAACTTCATTTTTGAATTCTGGTCATAATGGAAAGGACACCTTTTCTCAAATGTATTTTTACATTTTGGGCCAAAAATATTAAAATAAACTGTTTAAAACAACCACCTTTACTTAAAGAGGGTGCGTGCTTGTAGTATAACGGTTATTGGCGTGGAAAGTAGAATCGACGAGCGATATTCATATTCCAGTCGAGTCTGTTGCATTCACTTCATAGTAATGACCTGTTAGGAAGTCATGGTGCCATCTCTTCTTTATACCAAAGCTATGGGTTAAATAACAGGGTAGAGTGGCCTCTCTAGTTTTTGAATGGCAGTTTGTCTAAAATCGATTGCGGTGTGGTGACCTTTTAGACATTAGCCTTTAGCACCACATGTTAGATATTACAAAAAGAAGCTGCAACTCTTTCTAGAGGACAATGGTACGCTATTTTTTTCCTTTTTCATAGAATAAATGGTTTTATGAGGGATGGTTCGTCAACTGTTTTGGAGACAGTTTCTGATGGTTCTATAAATATTGATAACTTACGGAGGAGAAGAGCGGAAGTATCGACCAGAATTTGAACTTCGTTTGCCGATTCCATTTTCGCAACGATGACCATTGAGCTACCACATAAACTAGCTACTAGAATTATTTTGTTTCGCTATATTCTGGCATGTTTTATATTAAATTTAAAATTTGCCCGAGTTTTTAACTTGAAACCAGAAACCTTTTTAAAATCATGAGACATGTCAATATGCCATTTTTTTTTCAAGAATTCAGTGTGCCACTTGATTTGAGTAATTTCAGTTGTAAGTGTGGTGACTAATGAATATCATGGATTTTAACTAAAACTGAATATTGCATATATTGGAGTATGAACGTTTAGATATCTGCTGCTACGTCCCGTCCTAGTTTAAACAAAAAGAAAAGAAAAAGAAAAAGAAAAGAAAAGGAGACATTCCCTTTTTTTATTCCAGAAGCCGTCGCATCTGGCACTTTGTTAATGTCTTTTTTATTATTTTTTGCGTTCTATTATGATTTCTTCTGTTGAAAGTCATTTCAAGTGGCTTTATTTTAAATGACAGTTTTATGATAGGTCGAGCACCGGCCGTTCTCTTACCTCGTCTTTCTTACCATTAACTCTGCCAGAGAGAGAGAGAGAGAGAGAGAGAGAGAGGGGTAGAGGGGGTACAGAGAGAGAGGGAGAGAGAGACAGAGAATGGGGGGGGGGAGATTCCTCGTTAAATGATAACTCATGAAACGTACAGACGCATACAAACGCAAAAATATGGTTGGTGTCCGAGATGAATTAGCTATAAAGCATTTCCTATCAAGTGTTCGGACCCAGGTAAAAGTCAGGATTTCAAATATCGATTTTCAAGTTAGGCAGACCCTAAACACTTAGAAGATTGATGAAACACGATCTGCTTAATCCCAGTTGTCTATGTGCAGCTCAAAGTTAGGTTTAGAAAATATAAAGAACACACAGAAAATGTAATCTTTTCCGTTTGACAGATAGGCCAGTGATCTTTTTTGCTTACTGATAACGTACAACTCAGGAGTTCTTTTAGTGTTGAAGGTGGGTGTGCGGGTGCTATAAAGATAGCGGCTCAGAATGAGATTTCGGAGAACCGAGTTCGAATTCCAGTCGGGTTCATTGGATCCACTTACGCGCAAATACACTTAGGAAAGATATGAATTCATATCATCCCTAGGTATGGGTTAAATAGTAGAACTTGTGTCTGGAATAATCGTTGTTATTCCAAAAAAATGTTAATGCTGTACTCACTCGCAAAGAAAAAAATCTTATTCTTACAGTAAAAAAATGATTTGGATTTAAATAATCAGCAAGGCGTTGGCCCTTGTTTTGTTATGAATATTAGTTGGTGAGAGAATGAGAAGCCAAGCTTGGGATACGATTTCATTTAAATCATCTCTCCAGGTCCGATCAAACGGTAGGGCTGACTTATTTTGCTTCTGCTTGCTAGTTATCCATGGGGCGAACTGCTTACTTTTGTGTGTGTGCGTGTGTGTGTGTGTGTGTGTGTATGTGTGTGTGCGCGCGCGAGCGTGTGTGTGTGTGTGTGTGTGTGTGTGTGTGTGTGTGTGTGTGTGTGTGTGGGTGGGTGTGTGTGGTTACGTAATCATACGTATATATAAATCATGAGACATGATTGCATGCATTGTCCGCATTCGACTAGGTTAAAAATGATGTATCGCATTGAACACAATATTATGAGTCTATATGTTCAAAACATACCGTTGAATATATTACAAAAGAAAAAAATATTAAATATTTACAAATTTCTAAAGCATGCCTTGATAATGAAGTAATTCTTTTAAAGGTGACATTAGCGAGTCTTGAAAAGGATATTGTCATTTTTAATGGAAAATACTAATAAATTATGCTTATGAGCTTATGGATAGGGTCGTTGTACCGCGTATTTAAAAGTGGACTGTATTTTGGGTTCATTAATTAGGATAGCAAGAACTAAGGGAGAAAAGGAAGTGAGTTAATTATATGAGATACATTGGCAACAATACGCGTAAAAGTAGCAGGGGCGGTCTGGTACCAGAGAAAAAGAAGCGTTGAAGAAGTTGTATGCTGAAAGAATTCCATTTTGTGGTTGAAGAATCAATTTTAGCAGTAACAAAAAAGGAAATCGATCACCGCACAACAGGTAGACAGCAAGAGAAAGAAAGTGCAGCTGATTGCAGTATTTGTTTTGTTTTGTTTTTGATGGAAAAGAGAACTTTAAATTTGCAGATTTAGAGACCAATACGGCTGACTGTTTCTTCTAGAAGTGTTAACAGTTTTTTTTTATTGTATTAAAGGGAGATCTCTGTCACCTTTCTTTTATCAGTACTTTTGCATGGCACTGTTATTCAAATTTACATAACTCCTCTTTCCTTCACTAAATGTATCTCATATATACCATCCATCAGTAATGTTCCTTGTCTTGCTTCAGTTAGTACCGAACTTCTCATACTTTGCTCTATCTTTACAAGAGCCAGTTCAAACCAAAAATAAAATACTGCTGCCATATCTGGGCTGGAGATGCCCTGCCCTTAATTGCCAGTTCAAAAGCCACCCACGAGGGCTTATTTTCAACCTCTTCTCACAGATAAAACGTCGCGAGCCTCTCGCTACTCTATCGCTATTTCCATGACAAATGTTCTAATGAGCTGCATTCATTAGTTCCACCAGTTCTGACCTTCATAGCTAAAATTCAACCATGTCACGTTCACTGGGACGAACCATCCCCATTACCTTAGCATCTCATTAGTAAGAAGGAAGTTCCACTCGCACAGCTTCTTCTCAAAAACCGTTATTTTGTGAAACAGACTTCCGAGAGGATGCTTTTCCGATCATTACACTCTTAGCATCTCCAAGTCTAGGGTAAACTGTTATCATTCCAACATATCCTCATAAACTGCACTTCTTATCTCCTCCACTTACTCCTCATACAACAACGTCATTCAGTACCTGTCTACCTTGAGTGGCTCTTTGGTCTTGTATAAGGTGAACCATGGCCAAGTAGTATTATACGGCTCCACATGTCACATAATAAGTTGAATTCTAACAATTCGATGTAAAAAATGTGAATGGCCGCTTAGTAAATTGCCAATCTAAAAGGGAGATAACTTTAAAAATTGAATTCTTAGAACATAAATTAACAGCGTACAATTACGTAGAATTTATCAGTCGTTATTTCAATTCCCTGGACATGTTTTCAACACTAAAATGCATATTTACACATTTTTCAATTTTTTTGTACTAATCTACGAATTATAAACGGCTGTGAGTTACCTCGCATTTATGATTTTCAATTGGGTATACGCAAATGAACACTATTAGGTAAATTTTCTACCTCATAGTCCATTGCATTTAAAGATTAAATTATAAAGTTTGCTGTGATATTGTGTTTAACAAAAATGGTTAACAAATGTGTTGCATTTGGCTGTTTTAGTGGATATGTTATTAAAAGTGAAAAAGTATTGACATTTTCTTTTCCTCTTGGAAAATCCGACCTCGAAGAAAAATGTATAAAATTCGTTAATCGTAATCCTACGAAAAATTCAGTTCTCTGTATGAAACATTTTGAAGATAAATTTATTTTGAAAGGAAAACGAAACAAACTGAATTTGGATTTACAACCAGTACTTACAATACATTCAGAAAAAAATAAAAATAAAACCGTCTCTTTTGTCGTATACAAGGGAATTTAGAAAGCCTCCAAAACAACGAGTTGTCCAAACTGATGAATTACATGATTTTATTTCATCTGATACGATAAATGATTTTACTCAATTGGAAGAAGCAAAGTGTTGTCCTAACAGTTTTGAATTTTAAAAAAAGGAAGATTATATTCTAATTTATAGAATAGTCTTTGACTTTGAAAAACATTTTTCATCTATAAAAGAATGTATTAGCATTGTCCAAAACATTCACGTTCAGCTCCAATGTGAAGGAACCCCGATAAAGTTACCACAGTGGTTTTTACAGGGACATAATACTAAACTCACAAGATTTAGCGTGTTAGAAACATTTCCAAACAACGTACAAAACGTGGTGGAAGAACAACCATACTCAATTCTAAAATAATTACAAAAAAGACGACATTACCAACCAAGAGGTCGTCCTTCATTTTCTGCAGAATTAATAAGTTATGCCTTACTAGTGGGCTATACGTCTCAACAAACCTACAAATTACTTCTGAAGAAATTTCCATTACCATATTTTTCTTTATTAGAGAAATTCCAAAAAATTAATTAAACGTTTTCAATGTGAAATGTGTTCCCTGGTCATGGTAGGCAATGATAGTGATGATGCTACAGCGAAGCAGTACTTTGACTTACTTTCCCAAGGAAGCCTTACGGTTCCATCTGACCAAATGGCAGAGTTCGTTTGTGCTTGTTTTGCTATACATGGCTATGCAGATAAAGTTATTGTAAAATATAATGAACCCACTAGAAGAGAGTCTGCTGAAAGAATTTTTGAAACGTATTCTCCAAAATGTTTTAACTTGAGAACAACATACTGAGAAAGGAATTCACTTTGCAGCAAAAATTGTTGTAAATATATTTTACAACAACAAACGAAAAATTTAATCGGAAGAAGTTCGAAAAAATATTGTAGAATATTTTAAAAAAGGGCAATGGTCAAAAGAAAATTGATCTATAGAGAAACTGTTGGTGTTTTTTTTTTTTTTTTTTTTACTTGTATTTGTTTTGCATTGCTGATTAGTTCTTGAATAACTTTTTTGTTTGTTTACAATCTTTTCTTACTACTTTTCTGTTTTAAAAGAGAAAAAACAACCTGTTTGTGTATTTTTGGACGATTTTAACATATTTTCGATAAAACAGACATAAATTGACTATAAACCAAATAGACCTGTTAGAAATTAGTCTGAAATGTGACATGTGGGGCCGTATATATTAGTGGGCCGTGGATGAACATTAGTAACAAAAATCCCATTGTCACAAAAAAACTGAACAATCATATAACAAATTTCAAATTATGTTATGAATGCTTGTAATAGTTATTTATCGGAGATATATAATGAAATGTTCGAAAAACAATTATTATCCATTTAATCATGTTTATTTACGAACCTTATGAATCGTAATTTCACACCAAAAAGAATATTTTGATTGAGCAATTATATAAATACCAAACAAAAGTGTATTTAGCTACGCTTTGTTTCGACATTTCTTAACAATCAAAAAACTTGACAAACGCTTCAATGAATATGAAGCAAGATTTATCTATAATCATTAATACTTAATTGCAGGTTAAAACAATTCAACACAAATGCTAACAGACCGTTTTAAATATCTAATTATCTGCAATGATTTATACTCCTTTTATAAGCAATGACTTTTAACAAATACAAAGCTTGAAATTGAAATTGAAACAACATTACCATTTCGTCCGTAAATTTCATCAAGTGTTCTTTAATACATGCAAGGGTCTTGTGCCCCTCACTCTACTACATCTCAATTATCGTAAGGTAGTATTCATATAGAATACAAATTTTATTGTAACCTAATTATATACAATAATGGATAATCTTATGCAATATAAGTGAACAATAATCACATGCAACATAGGTGAACAATTCAACTAGAAAAAGTGAAAATAAATACAATATATCTAAATACAAATTAGAAACATGCCAGATCATTCCATCTTGAATAAATCAACAATGTTTTGTGTCAATTTTTAACATCAGCTTAAGATTTTTCTTCTTATAATGTTGAATATAATGTTAACACATTCAACATTATGGATAAAAAATAGTGAATTTTATAGTTTTTTCGAGACTCAGCATGAGCAGAACAAATTCAATGATTTGGACAAAAAATAAAGAACCCAAAATGACTTAAAAATCTGATAATTTTTCATTCTTTAATAGTCAGTTGTACTTAGTTTAATTTGTAACGTATATACATGTAGGTAGAAAAAATAAATGTTGATAAGATAGCGAGGATGACAAAGCACTGTCCGAAAACCACAGTCAGGTTTGGACTGCACCACTCTGAGTACATGGCTCAACTATCCATTATATGTTATTGAACCTTCTGAGATATGGTGTGGACAAACAGACAGACAAACATGGAGGAATACTTATATTCAACTTCATTGGCGGGGATTATAAGAATTGTTAATACTTAGCAAGATTATAAATTTGCGACTTCAGTAGAATTCTGAACCATTCGCTGAACGGGGACGGCTACCAAACGGGCTGTGGTGTATGAAGCGGCTTCCCCCCACTCCAACTTCCGTAAACCCGATGGTAACCGCCCTATTGTTTATAGTTATTCACAGCTTGCACTACACCATGTGGACTCTCAGATTCAGACAGCTATGAAGCAATGAGAAGAACCGATCAATTGGAGGCTACCTGTGCCACATCCGATTTGAGTTGTCCGATGGTACAACGCCGGGTCGTTAATGCCCGAATCATATGATATTACTTCTACTATATATATATATCGATGCCCGAATCAATATGACTTCTACCATATATATATATATATATATATATATATATATATATATATATATATATATATATATATAATTTCTTTGAAAACATTTCCAGTCTACTAAACTAATAAATAAAACTATTCCTTAAGCAACTTACCTATGATTTAATATATTTGTAGCAAATTTATCCCAGAAAATGTTTTTGAGAGATTGCAGATTTTATCTGGAAAACTATTTTTGGTACTAGCCTTTATCTGCAAGTGACTTGTACGTTCTTGCATCAAAAAATGTAAAACAAAAAACAACAGCCAGTAAGTGAATGTATGTAGCATTTGGTTTCCCTGTTCATTTGACTTCAGAATGGATCAGCAAATCAACAACACAGAAATGAACTAAAGATTACATCGTTTTCAAATATTGTCTTACTACAGGTGTGAGTCTGTGTACTTGCGCTGAAAAGCCCAGTGAATAGAGCAAAGGGCAATAAAACAAGAAGTCATCATTCTTCTCTCTCACCAAATTGAAGTGCCAAAAAATTAGATCAAGAAGTACAATAGATGGTGTCGTCTCTTCCACTAGCACTTGTAGAAATAGAGTAATCTGGATGACCTATGCCTGGCATAATCGTTAAAGATCTAGTGTACATATGGTGGTGTAACAACTCTGGTAGCCATGGAACGCTTATAACAATACCTTTTGATCTCGGAATATTCTTTGTGGGCAGAATGATGGAGCACTCTATTTCTGAGGTAGTAACATTTTTTTTCTTAAGTAACAGTTGGAAAGGCATACCAGGAATGTACGAATTTTGGACAAACATAAGTGGGGTGTGAAACATAAGAGCATCGACGGGACCGTGGGTGACTGCAAAGGTGATACTAAAATTCAAAGAGGAACGTTGCTTGAAAACAGATTCCAATCCAACGCTGGTATCGTTCGGCCCATGAATCAACGCGCACTTCAGCGTATACAGTATTCCAAGTATGTTTTGTAGTCGTCGACCAGCAAGAGTAGAATTATTGATACCACAGTGTCGGTTATTGTGCTTCACATATAATAGATATAATAGAATATAACTATCGGACTGTGGAAAATGACACTGTGTCACGTAGTTATAAAAGTCATTTTCGACTTTTTTTATGCAGACTGTCGAGTTCGTGTGTAGAGAAGTCTGTATGAAGCCATAGATACATTTCTCAAGCTGGCAGCGCCTCTGTCATTATGTAGAGTACGTTCTGTTGGACTTCACAAGGAACATGAAAATGGTGTCTGTTGATAGGAGTGACATATACTGGTCTTGTGAACAATTTTCAACAATTTTCAACATTCCTGTGCTCTACATTGATGTAGATTGACGGCCTAAGTAAGGTTGCGATAAAAAAGCAATAAATCTGAAGATGCAGTCCAAAATTAATAATAATCTTGACAAAGGTAAAGAAAACTGATTTAATCGATAATTAATGATAATAATATTTCCTAGTTTGCCTTATAGCTGAAATATTTACGTATTCCCTACTGTTGCCGAGGTAAGTTTTTAAACCCAGGTAAAAAATCTATAATGACGTTTCAGGTAGGCAATTGGAAGACTGATGTAACACAATGATCGTAACCTCATTTTTCGTTGTCTGGCTTTATTATCTACTAAGCTTTGTAAATATTGATAACAATGTGATAGATTTATAGAAAGGGCAATGGAATAATGGATACTACTTTTTCTTCATCTATGTGCCATTTCCTTTTAGAACGTGGGAGAACATGGCTCTCTACAAATTCCTGTCCTTTGAAGCTCTTAGTAAATTTTGTCTTTTCGTTATCTTTCCGAATCCTGTTCTACCAATTTACACAAATTTGTTAGGTATATTATGTGTTGTTTTCCTCTCCTTCAGTATGTCCTGTGAGTGTCAAATTTTATAAGCTCTCTTTCCTCATTATGTGCAATATAAATGTCAACTGTATCTTTCTGATGTTAAGTATAAGTGTCCTTTTCGTTTCCATTTTTTCTAAAACTTCCTCGTTACTCACATGTTCGGTTCATGGTATTCTCAGCATCCTTTTGTAGAACCACATTTCCGTTGCTTCAAGTCTCTTCTTCATCTGTCATGATATTATATAACTGTTCAGTACTCTTTTCTTTATTTCTAACACGATTTTCAAAGGCATATTCCGCTATTCCAAAACTCCTTCGAATTTTATTTTAGCATTCTCCGTCATCTATTAAAACACTTCCTATATGTTTAAATTTCTGTACTTGCTTGATTTTGGTATCTCCAATTTGTCATTTACATGTTGAACTCTTCTTTTTGCTGACAACTCTAATGTAAACGTGTTGTGTCTATGCAAGTTTCACAGGTATTCACAGCTATGATGAAATTGTCTCATACCGCAGATCTTTTCTTGCACTCTTTTTTCTCATTCTCTCCCTTTTATCTAAATGTTATTTTTAATGTCATCTCCTTTCAGGGTGTAGACGGTTCGCCATCACTTTCTCTTCTTGAATATCTGTGAATTGCTATTATTGTTCACTGGAGAAAAGTTTCTTGGGAGAAAGATTTCTATTATTTTACAGTTTTGAATTTAGAGTTGTCTTTCTCCTAGACCAACCAAAACATAAAAAGCCATGTCTGCCCCTTATTTTACACTTCGCTCGAGAAGTGTTGAATAAATTCACGCCTTTTCTTTAAAAGTTATAGTATATTGTAGGTTTATACCTTTCCATCCATATTTATCTTTCAATCTTTCGCTCATTGTTTCTGCTAGTTGACACGCCTCTCAACTTATTTCTTCCGAATCCGTCACTTATCCACCTTTCTTTCTTTCTTTCTTTGTCTCTGTCTCTGTCTCTCTCTCTGTCTCTCTCTCTCTCTCTCTCTCTCTCTCTCTCTCTCTCTCTCTCTATATATATATATATATATATATATATAAAATAGAAAGGATAAAAGCTGAAGCTTAAAATATAAAATGAACTGAAGGCTCAATGCCAAAAATCGAAAGAACATAAATATAATAAAAACATCAAATCCACTACTCAGAGTATCATGAGCCTGATGATTGCCGTTGCATGAAACTCCGAATAGCCGATTTGATATTTATATATATATATATATATATATATATATATATATATATATATATATCGATAGATAGATAGATAGATAGATAGATAGATAGTACAGGTAATCGATCTGTTGGTATATAATCCGGGTGGATCCTAGTAATATTAGTTATTAAAACTGATCGACAGAGAGCTGGATATATTTATTATAACAGAGCATATGTATTTTTTACAGCGCCAAAATAAAAATTACCTCAACCTCAACATAGAAGAAGTCAATATATATATATATATATATACATATATATATATATATGGTCTATGTCTCTCTCTCTCACTATATATATATATATATATATATATATATATGTATATAACATATCGCACATTGAGTGGTGTTGTTAATTGCTCGATGACAGATATAAGAGAGATAATAAGTTTATTAATAAATATATATATATATATATATATATATATATATATATATATATATATATATTCCTTTCATTTTTGCAAGTGAGGTAAGTTGAGTGATTGACAATCTGTATGTAATGTATATGAGTTGGCATTAATTGAATTTTTAGCCTTACTCTTGTCTTTCATTCTTTACTACAGTGCGGCAATGATAAGACGAGACACAAGATGACTGGCGATGGGATAAAAACATCCTAAGGCAAGTTTTTATTATTTTACTTTTATAGTAAATGCAAGAAAATCATTGCCATGAAAATGGTGAGGTTATCTCATGTTATAGGACATTGATATAGCGGCATAACACATATACATCACACATACACGTACAGATGCTCACTCATACATACATAGTGATATATTAACAATAGATAACGCGGTTAGTATTTTACACAGAATAAGAACGCGTGTTTTTATCATCTTCCAGAGCATGCAATTACAACATCTACTAATTTACATAATTTTGTTATGTCTTGCAAAATAAGAAAGATTATTAGACACACAACTAAAAGGGTGAAATCTAATAAACGTGATGAACACAATAGTAATTGTTGTGCACACAAGACCTTTCCCAGACTGTAAAAGATAGCTTAAATCGATAGTTCGACAAAAGATGCTATTCAGTGAGACCTAATGGTTGACATAGTGAGATGTGCTACAATAATTTGAGCTTACTGGTAACGTAACGATTATAGGTGCAGAAAGTGGAACCAGCGCGCCGAGTTCAAATTCTGACCGAGTTTAATTAATCTTCGCACTAATATCCTTGGAGGAAGATGGATTCATGATAAATTATATTGAAACATAAATATTTGTTAGACAGAAGGGTTAACTGGATTCTCTTGCTTTAGGTAGTTGGAGAAGGAAAACACTCAATTTAAATCTCCAGGTATCTTCGTGTAAAGAAAAGGCTAAGGAACCAAACCTTGCAGAAATTTGGAGACCCTACAGCAGTTGGATGGCGTACTGCATTACTTTCCGACATCTTTTGCATCGATTCTAGCACAAAACTGTATTGATTGTTCCTTTCCTTTTAATTCTAGCGGTAACGCCAGAAGGAGAATGTTGATGTATGGGCAGCCCATGCTGTCTGTTCAGGCTTGTAGCTCTGCGCTACACCATCGTCCTTGAGACAAACTGATGTGAATTCAGCATAAGTTTAACAAAATTGGTAGAATGTTGCACAAGTTCTTGGTAGCACATTGGCTATAGAAGCATTTCTCTCACATGCACGCGCATATATATATATATATATATATATATATATATATGTGTGTGTGTGTGTGTGTGTGTGTGTGTGTGTGTGTGTGTGTGTGTGTGTGTGTGCGGCAGCGAAATCCTTGGTACATGAAAAATTCAATATATATTTAACGTCTAATCAAGAATCTGTATCAGAAAATACACAAATAAAAAGAAAATTAATTATTTAAACAAGAAATGAAAAAATACAGAATACACCTATATTTTTATAACTTTAGAAAACCTCAAGAAGATTCAAGTAACCTGTCTCTGACACCGGAAATAACATTGTTACATTATCTGTTGATACTCAGAGCCGGATGATAGAGAGAAGAAAGAAAAGGAATAACGAGAGAGTATAAGGAGTCAAGAAAATTATTAAAAGAAGAAATAACTACGACATCCTACACATGTACACAGACGCACACGTACAGACATACACCCACACGCGTGCACACACACATACATACTCAAACAAAGAAGAAAAATTCAACCTAACACTAATAAAAAAGTACATGAATTATTTTTTAAAACTTAATATAAAAATAACGAAAATGAGAAAATCAACAGATAATTGTTAATACCGCCTGACAAGTGGACTGAACGATTACGCAAAGGTTCATCTACAAAACTCTGGAGTAGAGGTGCAGAATATAAGAACAATTAGCTCAGTGACAAATTTTATATTTATATTGACCCCCCAACATATATATATATATATATATATATACAATGCACACATACATATATATAAATCATTAAATTAAAAATATCCAAAGAAAACTGTTTTCTATTTATTTGTGTTATTCTGATATATATATCAGATATATTTGTTATATGTATGTCTGTATGTATGTGTGTGTGTGTGCGTGTGTGTATTTAAGTACAAAGTCCGCAATTTATTGCTGAGTTTGGAATTGAAAGGTAGGTTGAAATCAAAGGGAAAGTTGGAAAATTCATTCAAAAAATAATTTTTTTCCAGAAAAAAAGTAGCACGAAAAGGAGCTTGGAACAAACATACAGATTGGAATAAAAAGATATTTTGATAAAAATGCAACGTAAAATAAACGAGAAGTTTGAAATAACGGTGGGCAACCTGGAAAACATGTCAAATTTTAAATAGCTGGCCAGATTGTTCTGAACGCGAGATTAATGATGAAAAACAGCATTTCTCTTATGCAACAAATATTTATTTTCCAATATAAATTTCTCCGTCAACGCACAATTAAATGAATATTAATCTACTTAGATCAAACTTCAAACATTTCAACAAACTTTTCAAGTCAAAATAATAACTACAAGTCAAGTTACAGATTTATTTATTCACTCTCTATATATGAAGCATATATGAGCATGCATCACGCCCTTAGTGACTATCATGCCGGCCTTGCAAGTCACTAAAAACGCGATTTTGGCCGACAAAACGAGAAATGTGGCTACGAGGTTAAATCAACAAATAACCCTGTTATGAACATCGTACTGAAGCATAAGTCAGAGACACGTTTTTATTATTTCTGCTTGACCAGTTTGAGACATCCACTGTCCCAAAACGAACCTACTCAACAAATGTCACGTTGTTTACATAGCTACACCCAAAAGTTGGCACCACTAAAGGGGAAGACTAGTGACAATCTTACTTTGGGCGGTAGCAGTTTGTCTACCTTGAGAATCAGCATTAGCAATCACTGCTGTTTTTTACGTAGATTGAAACACCGACATGAGTCAATAAGTACGCATCTGCTTGAGTTACTAAGTAGACCACAAATAAGTTTTTTTGTACAGATATATACCTACACATACCAACACGTAAAAGTAGACAATCACGTATGTAAATATAATGTATATATGTGTGTGTGTGTGTGTGTGTGTGTGTGTGTGTGAGAGAGAGAGAGAGAGAGAGAGAGAGAGAGAGAGAGAGAGAGAGAGAGTGGCATGACGGGGGTTTTTTGTTGTAATTCTCCAAGCGCTAATGTCATCTGAACTTTATCAGGGATAGAAACGTGATCTGAGTTCAATTGTTATGCTGACGCAAATTTGGGCAAGTCGTGGTGGGGTGGTCGTTTAATGATATGCAGTGAATTTACGACTACTATTATCAGTATTAATGCTAATATTATCACTTTGCATATGCGTACATTGAGACAGCCCCATCTGTTCTTGCGATCAGATACTACAGCACAGGTGCGAAAGATAACACGGCTGTAGACACAGAGAATGAGACCAATCTCCATTGAAATCTAAAAAAAAAAAACCAGGTCATTTTCAACAAAGCTTAACCAACAAATACGCACTCACAAGCACACTTCTCGACACATGTATATATTTTCGATAATATAAAGCACAACGTACATATATAGTTATCGGTTAGGCAACTTGATATCCCATTCTTAATAATGAGATATTCTGTTGTTATGATAACAAGAGGTATTACTTGTTGCTAATAAGCGAACATGCTTTGTGTTACTATAATATTGGTTTATCGCATTACTAAGAAGAAGAGATCAGCCTGCTAATACATTGCATTTTATTTCTTTGTTTCGTGTTAGTTTTCTTTGGATATTTTGAATTTAATGATTTAATAAGTAGAATACTAACATGTAACAAGAGAATTGATTATATAGATAAAACACCAAGATTACTCATCACATATATATATATATATATATATATATATATATATATATATATATATAGCTAATGCAACAAATATCCCCGTTACCTTTTGATTATATGAGGAAACTTGCGTTGACATCCGTCCATTCTAGATGACGTAGCCCAGAGCACTACGGGCTTGGGCGAATACTATGGAGATCTTGGGTTGCACATACATCAACATATCCACCTTGGCGTTGCTGGTAGAGCACAAAGGAAAGATTAAACCGATACAGTTTGGGACTGAGGCGGCTACAGGGGTTGCCGGAAGGTGAAGCAGTACGCTATTCAACCGCCTTAGGGAATCTACTCTAGGTTTGTGTAACCCTCCCTTCCCCCGGAGATACTCACAAGGCAGCAGGGATTTGAATTCAATTTTTTCCTTCTAGACTCACCCAAGACTGAAGAATCTGTCCTGCTTTTTAATCAATAATGAGATAGTACGTTGTCATGAAATAATTCATGTCTTTTTCCGAAGGTATTAGTACGAAGCGAATGAAATACATTCTGTGAGAATTTGAACTCGGCACTCCGATTCCACATTCCATGTCGATAACCGTTATGTTACCCACACATTGATGAGTAAACTAGTGTCTATGTAAGGTGCACCAGTCATGTTAACGTTTAACGACAATGGGCTCTATCTACAAAACATTAAAAACATGCGGCCTTGTGTCAAAAGCTGTATAGATAGGGTACCAAACTTCACATTCAAAATTTATCGAAACATAATTAACAATAGCTAAAACACATTTAACACGACTTATTAAAAGTCACAGTTTCTTTAAGAATTGGGTCGAAAGAAGGAAAGTGCAATGAAGCTGTTCAAGTTCTTTATAATTAGAATTGAAACTGGAGATGCGAGGTGGACTAAACCAAATTTGAATTCCAGAAGAAGTATACTAGGTTTCGAACTTTTGCACTTTTGAAAACAACGAATCCTGTTTTCTTGCCCATCTCCAGGTATTTAAAAATTGGCAGTATCATCAAGAAGCTTTATACCCAATGTCAACCTTGAACAGAGGAGCTAGTGGGATCCTAACGTTATGGGTATAATTGTATCAGATAAAATCTGCTCTTATGAACTCGGTATTATTTTTTGTAATGGAATGTTTTAAAAAATTTATTTTTTAATGAATTATGTGAACGACTATCTTAATTCTTTATATTCTAAAAAACTTTCGACCAAGGTGTTCTGTTTTCTCTCAGTTCATTTGTCATTTTATAGTATTAGAATGTCAACCATTTTTTCTGGTTTCGATACATAGATAACAGTTTGAAGTCTGGCTCCACCGGGTTCATCTTGTACGAATAGTGTAATTGATTGGTTTCAGAAATATACTAGGTTTTGTACAAAAGTTCCCAAAAGTTTCTTCGATTTTTTGTGCAAAGTAGTGACTGAATATAAATTAAATAAAAATGTTATATCCCTTCAGGACGTTAGATAATAGAGTTTCCTGTTGACTTTCCCACGTTTTTTAATACAAAGTTAAACTTCTCCTAGACTGGCTGCTATCCAAGACTACAGAGCCGAATCTATCCTACTGTTTAATCCTAGCTATGAAGAGAGGGGGGATAGATTTTGTGCTTTTCTCTAGGTAATAAATGCAAAGGTCTTAGTCAGAAATTGAACACTGTCAGCCATTTCATTTTAAGCGCCGATAACCATTACATCAAACACATTACTGAAAAACAGTTTTCCAACGGAAACCTGAAATACATCATCATGAATCTAACAAACAGTGGATCATACTTGAATATTAGTTTTCAGTATTTACTATTGTTGAAAGAAATAAGAAACTTACTGAAACAGTTTTCCACTGGAACCTTAAACACATCATCATGAATCTAACAAACAGTGGATCATACTTGAATATTAGTTTTCAGTATTTACTATTGTTGACAGAAATAAGAAACTTACTGAAACAGTTTTCCACTGGAACCTTAAACACATAATCATGAATCTAACAAACAGTGGATCATACTTGAATATTAGTTTTCAGTATTTACTATTGTTGAAAGAAATAAGAAACTTACTGAAACAGTTTTCCACTGGAACCTTAAACACATCATCATGAATCTAACAAACAGTGGATCATACTTGAATATTAGTTTTCAGTATTTACTATTGTTGAAAGAAATAAGAAACTTACTGAAACAGTTTTCCACTGGAACCTTAAACACATCATCATGAATCTAACAAACAGTGGAGCATACTTGAATATTAGTTTTCAGTATTTACTTTTGTTGAAAGAAATAAGAAACTTGTTGAAATACACAAACACTGACAACATAAAACGATATTTTTTCTGAAGCTATTTTAAATATTTTGTGCTAAATTTTAAAGGCTTTCCATTTTCGAACATCTTCTGTACATTTTCTTATGCACTGATTATTCAAAGAAACTTTCTCGTCCAAAAATTGACTTTCGATATTGTATATATTTGAACATATCATTCTCAATACTTTTCATTTGACGAATAAAAAAAAAAATTCTTTAAAACATTTTCATCAGTAAGATCTATTGAAACTTCCTTCTTTAGGTGCCGTGCGTGATGCACGCTTGGACATCAATTCTCTTGGCAGAAAAATTCCTTTTACTTTCTACGGTCAATTGTTAGCCAAACAAGACTATAGACCCAGTCCTGTTATTTAATCCATGACTGGTAGGAGGGGGTGTGGGAGGGGGTGTAGAAGAGATGGATTCATACCTCTCCCAAGTGTATTTACGGTTAAGTGAATGTAACTAAAATTCGAACAAGGTTTTCTCATTCTGTGCCGTTATCCATCACACTATCCACACATCCATACTTAGAGTATCTGGTATTACCAAGTAGTCACCCATCTCGGTACTGACTTGTTTAACCTTGGGAATCCGGCAAGAGCCGAGGTCTCAATGGTATATAGCCGTAATCTCTGTTAAAACTAATTTCGACAAAGACAAAAGTGATACCACGTCATTCACACACATTCACAACAATACGAGCCCAACAATGAAATGTTTTTTTCGTGCCATGAAACAAAAAGAAAGCAATTAAGTTTCGGTGAGCCGATAATATGGAATATAAGAAACTATTTAAAAATAAGCCATAAATCATAGCATATAAAATCAGTCATCGCAGAATAAATGGAAAGAAAAATAGCACGGAACGTCACTTTTGGAATAAATTAAATATAAAAGAGAAGAAACCAGATTAGAAAGAGGAGGAATTTATTGTGAATACTATACGTTGACCCGGTGGGAAAATCAATATAGAAGTCAGGTTAGCGAAAAAATTAAATCAGAATAATGACCATTTGGACCTTCCATATTTAATGCTGTTTCAGTGGTAAGTTACTGGGGCACCCAGTAAAGGTAGAACTCACTACATTGTATTAAAGACCAACTAGCCGAGCTTGTAAACTCTTGTGAGTTTTCAATTAAAATGACGCTATATATCCACAGATGCTTTAGTCATATTTTTAAAAGAATGTCATCTTCTATGTAAATATTGCCATAGAAGAATCTGAAAAAAAGATTCCATTTGATTAGTAAGAAAAGAATCATGATAGTAAATCATGAAGTAAATAGAAACAAAGAGAAAAGAACATTTCTTAACTATTAAAGTTGGCAGATCTATCACGGCAAAAAAAAAGCAAAACTTTCTTTGTGGATAAAATCGTGAAACGTCAATCTCAGAATAGGGCAAACATGGCGGCCTTCATACTCGTGAACAGGTTTCCATGGCGACTGTCTTGCTGGGAGCAGCAGCAACTCCGACAACATCTGCCAATTAAAAAAAAAAAAAGGAAAAGAAAAAACGAAAAAGTAAAAGAAAAGAAAAACTGCCCATTTCACATTGACTTTTCAAAATTCACATTTCTTCAAGTATCGAGTGTAATTTTAATGGAATTTTTCACCAAACACAGTTCCAGTCTGCTTCCCCCACTGTCTCCTTGAAACTTCACCGAAATCCGGTTTAAATAATAATGGCTTAGGAAAGCTGTCATTGCAATTCGATGTAAATTCTGATTCGTTTATTTTTTGTTTTTAGCTTTTATCTTATTAAATTTTACCTAATTTTATACCTTCTGAAGACGCATTTAAAAAGAATAGCCGTCAGAAACAGGGCTTTTTTATTATTATATATCATATTGCGAATAGATCTTATTGAAAACTTTTGAATGCATTCATATTCTTTTCAGAAGAGAAGATAAAAAACAAAATTATAAAAAGATTATTTTACATTAATAACAAATGAAAACATTTTTTAAAATGGCTTACCAGATTTTTTTTTTTGTTAATCTACGTGACAGGTACATGGCCAAACATATTTTCTGGTATGAAAGCCACGTGATCAGATTTATTTTCTATTAACATAGTCACATGACCAAACATTTTCTGCAATTGAGCCTCATGACCAGACGTGTGTCCTGGTTTGATAGTCACATGACTAGATATATTTTCTGGTAAGCGAGTCGCATGACCAGATATATTTTCTGGTAACAGAGACGCATGACGTGATTTAAATTTTCATCTGAATATTCTAGATGAAGAACTGTCATTATGACACACTGATTGACTCGGACTAGAACAACTACGATGAGAACATTGGTCTAAATAAATCAATCTAGAGTAATGACCAGACATTTTTAATCACTTGCAAAGTATAAGTTAAATATCTGTTGTAGATTTCTAACTTTGGTTGCAGCATCGTTTATGGTTAAGCGCTAGAATTTTGATGACTTACAAAGTATGAAGATGATAGGCCATCATATCTTGATAGACTGGCGTAAAACAATATTCCCTTTTGATATTTCGCTTGTTTAGCCATGTGCCGAATTTAGCTACACTTACATAAGCTCTTGTTATGGTTATTAAGTTTAGCTTCGTCTAGCAGAGGACAACAATAATTGGATATCCTGTAAGAATCAAACTCATTGCAGTAGTTGTGAGACTAGTTTGATAATATTCAGTATCCTCATTTGAAGTTGTTTGCAGCCAAAACGAGTTACACGACAACCAACGCTAACGATACTAAAATGAAAAAAAAGAAGAAAAAAAGAAAATGTTATAATCTTGAACTTTTTGAAGCATCGTGGATTAAATTTTATCTCTATTTTGAAGTGTTGTTATCTGCATGGTGGGTCATTTTAATACAACCTTTTTATATTAGTATTTCTTGGAGCACAGAGATTTATATTTTGTTCCGCCATTTTGTTGAGTATCCAAGTTGATCAACAGATGGCAGAATAGTTCAAAATGGAAGAAAAACAAATGTGTCTCAGAGTTAGGATATTAATTATTGAAATATTAAGAAAATTACGCATACCTTTTTGCTAATGAAATAAATATTACTACCTCTGTCCCATAATAGTTGGTACATTTGCATATCTATTACATAAACTAAATCCAACAACTATTATGGGACAAAACATGTATGTATATCGGAGTTAATTTCGTCCTATATATCCTAAAATTGGGCACCCCGAGGTGGTGTAATGGTTAGCAAGCTTGTCTCGCTAGAACAATTACGACTAAGTAGTGAGTTCGAGCCTCACTGGGTGCCCCATACTTTCGGCCTTGTGCCACATCTAAGCTACGCTTGGAAAATCACTATATCCTAAAATTGACACTTATACTTGAAATCATAAAGAGACAGTTGACATTTCTGGGACACATTATTTGGAAAATTTAACACTCACAGGGTATAGTGAAGAAAGGAGGGGTCACAGGGAAACAACGAGTAACCTGCCTAATGATTTGGGCGAATGGCTGGCAGAGTGAAGAAGAAGAGGGATGATAAAGATTAAAACGTTTCTTAGATCAACAGGGGACGGGAAGTTATGAAGAACCATCATGGCCCATGTTCTGATGGGACGTAGCACATATAAAAATGCATGGATAAAAGGAAGCCTTTTATTCATTATATTTGTATTTTGATTATGTTATGGGAACTTACCCATAATAGCAATGGACTAGTCCGTGCCTCGTAAATACTGCTCCTCAAGAGGAAGCAGCAGTGACAGTGTGAGTCAGTCCTTTTTGGACGTCTCAGCTATTCGGTCGAACTCTCTGCCTCTGAGGCAGAGGGGAACTCTCTGCCTTTGGGCAGAGAGGAACTCGGACGAGGCTCCGCCGAAGGGCAGAGCCTCGTTCGAGGTGGTTGACCACCCCGATCCCGTTTATACGGGTTCTACGGGCAATTTTTGCCCGAGCCTACGGGCTCGGAAAGCCCACATTAAACCGGCCTTGTGCCACATTCGACACACGTGGGCGTGTTGTTAAACATCGTGGCAGTGTGAGTCAGAGTTCTGAGTCAGTCAGAGACAGAGTCGCGTTCAGACGATTACTGTAAGACATTGGAATAGTGATACTTCGAGACAACCTTTCTCTAACTAAACCTGATTATTATTACTAACACTTCTACTCTTTTGTACATATTCTATTTGTAATATATCTGTGTTATTTCATACCTGTGTTCAAGTTATTCTTCATTGGTTCTACCTTGGACCATCACCGTGGTACAAAGAACCTGGACCATAACAGATTATAATACAAATTTTTAGACGAATGGGATTTTTATATAAACATGTGACTATCGAAAGAACATATGACAGAGAAAATGAACTGGCAGGGATACCCAACGTTATAAAGTATAAAAATGTATGCTTAAATATTTCGAACTTGTAAATTATTTACTTATGCCATAAAGAATGACAGCATATATATTTTTAAAGTCCTTATTATTAGGTCTTATGATGTGAGTCTTTAGATCTATAAATAAATCGGCTGTGCAAAGAAGATAATTGGATAAAGTTTAACATACGTACTCGGTAACGGTGTGTCAAATGGACGGTTTTTCTTTTGATACTTCTATTACTGTATAATCCTTTGGCAATTTTTATTGTTTTAAAAAGCGTTTTTTTATAATTTTAATAAAACCAAATCATATAACCTGGATTTATACATTTTTTCGAGAAATGACAATAAAAATGTTGAACACTATTTATTTATTAGATTGATTATTTGCAAAAATAATTTTATTTTTACAAGTTTATAAAAATATGTGAACCAACTACAATGCAATATTTATTATTTACAATATTAATAAGAAAGCACATTCTGTTTTTGTGGTTTTTGATCACGATGTCTGGGCGATTAGCTTTGATTGTTCTGTCTGTGGGTATTGTAAAGTCCCATATTGTTACATGACCTTTATCTGTAACCTGGTCTGGGTGATGTTCATACTAGATTATTCTTTCCTGTAAAAGTTGCATATTTTCCAGTGCATATATTCGCCCACTCTATCATGCCTAGTTTTATATTCAGTGGGTGCTAAAACCGTGCAACCTGATACAAGATTGCCAATTATTTCTAGATATTTATTACAGAATCTGCATTTCGGGTTATCACAATTTTAGAGTATGTGTGCTTGGTAATTTCTAGTTAGCAAGCATTGGTCTTGTGCATGAATAAAACCTTTGGTTTTAGCTTTTAACCCTGCACTACATAATCACTGATGGGTACGGGGTGTGTCTACATTAGCTGGTTTGATACGGGTAGAGTATAGCCCATGAAGAGGCTTATCTTGCCATTGTTTCTGCATTTGGTACATTGCATTTGCTTTTGCATTTTTTAGGTTCTTTGCTGCTGCAGTAGGTGTATTATGGTTTATTTGCACATTTTCACAAACTTGAAATTCCCTTTTGAATTTGTTGGCTTCTTTTATAATAAAGTTTCTTATTTCTTTCATGTTCTTTGATACAGATCATCATCTAGTCTTCTTTAGTTTCCGGGTATCTTTGAAAACCGATTGTTGTGGTTTTGTAAGACTGCTCTAGTTGAACTAATCCTCTGCCTTCTTCGAATCTGGACACATACAGACGATCACCATCAGCCTTAGGATGATGCATGCGGTGGCAAGTGAGATGCCTTCTCGTTTTGACACCCATTCACTTAATGTCATCTATGGTCCAATTAAGGATGCTAAAAATGTATTGCACCACAGCGACAGCCAAAGTGTTTATGGGTGACATTCTATTTTGTGAATTCAACTCGGTATTTAACACCAGACGTACACGCCTGTAGTATTCTTTTCTTACCTTTTCCTTCATTTGAGTATGCTGTATTCCATTTCTTTCGCTGACTTCTTCGTATTCATGGGCTTCCTCTTGTTCCAGTTCCTTTTGTGACAAAATCTATATCTATTAAGTGTGTTTCTGCAATTCTCCCTTAAATGTTACTTTTGCACATCCGAAATTCATATCGATGTCACTAATGAAAGATTTTACAGTATTGAGAATACCCTTCAACTCATTGTCATCTTTGGCAAAGAGTTTAATACCATCCATCTAGAATAGGTGATTTTTTTTACTTTGTATCCATAGTTATTATTGTTTAGTTCATGCGAAAGGGGGGTTAAAGACAGATAGAGCAGAAGTAGAGACAGGGAGTCTCCTTGAAAGATTCCTCGTAGAATATTCAAACAATTGGATGTGGTAATATCTTTGGTGTGATTTAGATATTATGTGGTTTCCCACATGTTATATTTAAGGAAATTTACTATCTCCGAGGATACTTTGTACATTTCCAAAACCTTAGGCATCCAAGAGTGTGTCACACTATCAAAGTCTTTATGGTAATATAGCCAAACTGTGCTCACATTTCTACCTTTTTTCCTGTAATTTTCCAGGATCATTTTATTTATTAGCCGTTGATCTTGCAATCATATCATCCTCTTCGACATCCTTTCTGTTCCAAGGGAAGAATGTTGTTTTCATCGAGAAAAGCGTAAGTACAGTTCGTCAAGACAGACGTGATCAATTTATGTGGGCAGATATGTTATTGGCCTATAATTTTTTGGATCTTCTGTTTCACCTATTTTCTGTAGGAGATATGTATTACCTTTAGTGATCCACTCCAGAATTTCACTGGGGGTATTATTGACCCTTCGAACTATCAGCCAATTAGCTTTCTACCTTTTATTGGCAAACAACTAGAGCCCCAATCAACACTGAATTAGTTAAGCATCCACATTGCAGAGCCTTCTTTCAGACAAGCAATATGGCTTTCGTTTCTCTTGGTCAACAGCTGATGTATTAACGATTATTGCTGAAAGAGTCTATCAAGATTTAGATAAGCACGTGCTGTTGCTTTGGACATCTTGAAATCGGTTTATAGGGTTTGGCATACGGGCCTTCTTCAGAAGTTGAAAGGTTATGGTATTTCCGGACGAATCATTGAACTGATTCAATCTTTTTTTTTTTTTATCAAATCGTGAAATGAAAGTTGTCCTGAACGGCAACTCTTCTAGATCTATTTGTACTAATGCAGATGCTCTATCCTTGGACCTACTTTGTTCATAATTTTCATCAATGATCATGCTGATGACACTCAGTTCTCAACTTGGTATATATGATGATGACGCAACCATTTACTCTCGTCTCGATAGTAAGTCTGGTCAGTTCGATAAGGTCAAATTAGAAGCTGATCTAAAAGATGACCTACAGTCTGTTGTTAACTAGAACAATAAATGGTATGTTAATTATAACGCCCCTTAATGACCTTTAACTTCCCTCTATTAATCATCGCAAGTGTCCTCCAGGGCTTCGTCCTTGGTCATACTCTGTTTCTAATTTTCTCTTAACTTGGTATATACGCTGATGACACAACAATTTACTCCTGCCTCGATAGTAAGGCTTACATAAGAAGCAGGAGTCCGACGAGGTCAAGATAGCAACCGATGTCCAAAATTACCTCAAGTCCGTCGTTAACTGGAGCAAAAGATAGCTTATTAATTTTAACTTCTCTCCATTAATCATCTGACACTCCTTTCTGCCTCCCATCAGTATGGCTGATGCTAACCTCCAGGAAAGTGACTCATTGCACCTTCTGGTGCTAACATTCTTGGTTGACATGAGGAGGAAAGATTATATTAAATCCAGTGCTGGGTCTGCTGTTCTAATTATAGAAATTTGATTCTTGAGGATCCGTCTCTGAGACAACATCTAAAAGGGGTATGGTCTGTTGCCTATAGCAAGAGTTGATTGAACTAAGCAATTTCTGAAAGCATCCATCCTGCGAAAGAATGTCGGTCCACAATTGCAAAAAGACCATGTGTCACATTTTGTTCTTGTCGGAAAGCAAACGAAAATAACCTGAGTGTTTTGTGGGAGGAGATGTTAGTATTATATCGAGGGGTATGCGGGTGGAAGAATGGTATTATTATTATTATTATTATTATTATTATTATTATTATTATTATTATTATTATTATATGTACTGTTTTGTAGCTGGCGTCTTTTATAGAATGCTCAAAAGCGCTCGTAACCTGTAGCTAACTGGCGACATGTGGAGGCGGTCTTGCAGTACTGGGGGCGGGCCTATTGAAAAGATCAAATAAAATGAAGGATAAAAGCGAAATAAAATAAAAGTATATATTGCATAGGGATTCAGTTTGAAGTTATTGTTAGAAAATAATGGCTAAATGTCTAGTAATATTACAACCAGATTTTATGTGTGTGTGTATGTATGTGTGTGTGTGCTTGTGTGTCTGGTTTGTTTGTTCTTTCAGAAAGAGCGTGCAGACATTATACCAACACAAATAAAGGAATGTCATGCCATATGCACATTATACCCTTGTTAATTTATATGTGGGTGTTTGTCCGTGTGCATATATGTGTAAATTAATGGACAATCACTTTATTTCTGTCATAACTGCGTGTTTGTGTGTATGCATGTGTATTTCTATACTAATAGAATAAGTTTGTCTTTGAAATATTTATATATATATGTGTGTGGGTGTGTATGTACTGGCGTGTACAAATAATATTAGAAAATCAATTTGTTTCGCACGCAAACATGCACACATACATATATGTGTGTGTATGTAAGTGCATGCGATTAATAGTTTTAAATTAGGTGTCAGCCTCACACACATATATATATATATATATATATATATATATATATATATATATATATATATGTGTGTGTGTGTGTGTGTGTGTGTGTGTGTGTGTGTGTGTGTGTGTGTGTGTGTGTGTGTGATTGAATGTGACACAAGAAAAATCTTTTAGATTTTTATTAAGTTTCAATGTTCTTACAGTTTTCCTTTTGGTAGGAGCTGGCTAAGTTAACACTAGAAAAACATAATTTCCTCGTCTTCTGTCACATTCAAGTAAACATATATAATAGAAAGCTTAGTGCCAAAATATACAATATATATATATTTATATATATAACTATATATATATATATATATATATATATATATATATATATATATATATATATATACCCTCTATCTCTGTTATTGAGCACTTTTACCCATAAATATACCATACTTTCAATATATATATATGTATAAATATATATATATATATATATATATGTATAAATATATATATATATATATATATATATGTGCGTGTGTGTGTGTGTGTATGCGTGTTTGTATATGCATGCACACGTGTGTATTTATAATAACTTTTACCATATAAAACACATATTTTATTTGCCTACATGTTGCGAAGGATAAATTGTCGTCTAATTTTAACAGATATATTTAGCAAAATTACACAAAAATATCTTGAAATACCAAAGAGTAAATTTATTCAATAAAATCGCTATTGGCTTCAAACACGGCCTCCAGGCGACTTCGGAATCTCCTGCAACTCGTCTGGACGGTATTCTTGTTAAGTTGGTAAATGCTGCCATAAACCTTACCGTCACTTCATCTTTGGTGCTACCAGGAGTTTTGTTGTCTCTAGCTCAACTGTGCCCCACACAGTTTGGGGAGTTAGGTGGCCAGATGTAAAGAATGGTAGCAGAAATTGTCTGACAGCCATCACTGGGTTCTCCTGCTTGTGTGACATTGTGAAGAATCCTGCTGCCAGACATAGGATCCTCCAGCAGCTACGCTCTTGACCTAGAGCAGCATTACATCTTCAAGGCACGATGTAGGTCTCCATGTTGAGTCTGAGGCCCTCACCAATAAATTTGGAAGTTCTTATCAGAACGATCAGAGGGAGATTTCCGACCTTCCGTACATTCGTAATCGCCATTAGATTCATCCAACTCTTTCAGAATCCGCTGCACTCTCCTCAGATTGACACCTAAACACTCTGAAATATTCGTAATGGAGCTTCCGGCGCGAATGCCAAGCAGTACAGCATGCCATTTCCAAATTTCTGGCGGAGTGAATTGCGCCATGGTGCTCTTTTTCTCACAGACAGTGCCCAACTGATTCTACTACACTGTGCAGTTGACAAAATAAAAAAACAAACAAGCATGCGCGAAATTAAAAATATAAAATGGCGACAATTTACCCATCGCACCCTGTATATATATATATATATATATATATATATATATATATATATATATATATATATATATATATATATGTATGTATGTATGTATGTATGTAACAATGATATGTGTGTGCGTGCATGTGTGTATGTGTTTGTGCGCGTGTGTGTGGAGTGCTATAGAGCCGCATATATCTTCATTTACACACAAATTAAAAGTTGATCTGGTGTTGCTTATGAAACCTATGTCAATAGTTATTATCATTTTTGTGTCGTTACCATTCAGGACGTGGGCCATTATGGCTCTCTACAACTTCCTGTTCTTTGCTCCTGCTTTAAAAATTTATAAATACGTTCATTTCCATCTAAATCTCTCTCTCTCTTTCAATACGCCCTGTTTGTATTAATTTTTCTAAGCTGTCCTTCCTCATAATGTGTTCCAGAAATTTCGACTGTCTCTTTGATTTTAAATATGACCCCCTTTCTAAAACCTACCTATGAATCCTTAGAGCTCTTCAAATTAATCTTCTTGGTACCTCATGAATTTATTGTAGCATCCCTTTTACTTTTCAAAATAGTCTAAAAAATCTTCTTAGGAATTGTTATTAGCTGACTCATAACATTTTTCCTAATCTTGTCCAATGTCTGTAGTCGACATCTATTTTTTCTGTTGCTACTTATGAACCCTGTGATATCAAGGGTAGTCTTCACTAAATAAATACGCAAAACATTTCATTCACTCCAATTATTAAATGTACGAAAATCATCCAGCCATTTGCTATTATCGAAAGAATAACTTACTTGGAGCAATGGCGCCTTAGTACACTTTAAAATATTCCCCATAGTATCTCATACTTATCTTAACATCCCTTCTGTTTTTCAATACAATCTGCATGTCTCTTTTGTGACCACCGTCATATGTCGTATTGCATTCTCCTTAATATTGTCGCGTTTCAATTGCGATTTTCAGAATGTTTAGATACATTCCAGATAGACCTTGAATACTAACATAGAAGAGCTGAATAAATGAAACAATAATTATAGTTGCATTTTATCGCCGACAGTATTCGAAACCCGAGAAAATGTATGAACTTTTGTCATCAGTGTTCGATATTGACTTATATCCACAACTTCTCTTTGCTTGAATTGGTTGGCGCCCTAACAATCTAAATATTTCTGTCGAAAAGACAATATATATAGTCTATTCATTCAGCGCCAAACAAAAACTTTGGTTACTCTTTAGCCCAAATTTGTTCGAACAAACATCGGTACTCTGTACATTGTGCATGGAAAAACAATAAAAAAAGATAATGGTTAATCGTCATAAGCGTGCGCTACTTGTGAATAAGTCGCATAACTCAAACGCTCGCACTCGTGCTGATGATTTTATGAGAGAAAACATTGCAAACAAATTAAATATAAAATGCATTGCAAATTCTTTTACACTGTTACTATTCTTTACTGTAAAAATGCAGTGCAAATCCTGAAAAGGAAAAAAAAAGATTGTTAGTGGCCAGGAATGATTATATGCGCTACTGACAGGAATATCTATATGTCTAGACTGTTTTTCGATGGGCCTTTCCAATTGATGTCTGGCCATTAATATTTGATGAACATGAATTCTTACGTATATCCTCGACATTTAGTACAAAAGTATATTTGCAAAACAGCAATTCCTTCATAACATAATATTCTTCATATGTGCAGACCTCAATATCTCATTCCGATCTATCTATCTATCTATCTATCTATCTATCTATCTATCTATCTATCTATCTATCTATCTATCTATCTATCCCAGTTCATTATCTATCTATCTATCTATCTATCTATCTATCTATCTATCTATCTATCTATCTATCTATCCCAGTTCATTATCTATCTATCTATCTATCTATCTATCTATCTATCTATCTATCTATCTATCTATCTATCTATCTATCTATGTGTGTGTGTGGTTAGCTTCCTGATACACGCACTGTTCTCATTTTCCGACATTTTTAACATGGTAAAAACTTCGATATTTACTCAGTTTAATTTGGCAGGCTTATGTGTTACCCACTGATAATATTGCGCGAGTATAAGTGACCTTGTGTCAGACTTATTTAAATATATCGGTGCCTTAATGTGAAGTAAGTCAACAGGTATTCTGTTTTCATCACCCTATGGGGATACAAATAGTGAATTGATTTGCGAAACTAGCTTCTTAACTATTATACTATGGTACGGGCTTATATAGATTCTATAAGCTTAGTTTGGCATAAGGCTACAAGTAAGCAGTACTCAATGAAGCTCGAGCCCACAACACGAGTGAATTTGTCTGCGACACGAATTTGCTAACCATCATACTAATGCTAGGTACCAAAATATTAAGCAAGCATAGTCTAGCTTGGCTACGAGAGTGGGGCAACCAAGAAGAACTGAATTCACTGCACCAGCGATTTATTATTTGAAACACGCTTGCTCATTGCCACTCTACAGTAGGCACCCTGCGTCCACCTCTTATCAAACAATAAACCGCTTTACTAATTCTTGTGTGCTAATCCCCTTGTCAATTAATCCCAACGATCAGAAACTCAAGTTTTATGTCCGTGTTAATCCGAGTTTGGCTTACGGCTATTGGATATTCTTCTAATCCCTATATTATTGAGTGTTTCACATTTGCAGATAAGCCATTTTCGGCTTCTAACAGTTCGATTGCAAGAGATTTAAGTGACCATGAATTAAGAGATTTTCTCGATTATCACTTAAAGGAAGCAATTAGATTAAATCATTATTGAATTCTCTAAGAATTTATTTTTCTACTTATTTATTTTCGATTTATTTTTTTTATTTACCGAAACGATGTTATTTTTAAGCTGTCGTTTATACCTGCTGTAACCTTTTTTGTTGCATGTATTTGCATACGAAACTAGCTTATAGATCTATTTTCTTTCTCTTTGCTTTGTTTTCTTCTCTCGCCCTCTCACTTATTTAGTCTCACTTATTCACTCACCCACTACTTTGTTATTATAAATTGTTCTCTTTTCTCTCTGTTTCATTCATTTATTCATTTCCTGCTTTTTTTCTTTCACTCTTTTTTAAAAATTCATAGCTTTCTTCTTTTTTCTCTGTTTCCTTCACTCTTCTTATATGAAGGCTCTTTTTTTCATTTTATTTCTCCTTAACTTACTCTCTCTTCCTACTTCTTTTCCATTTTCTTTCTCCTTATTATTTTCTTGCGTTCCATTCATGCAGTCGAGAAAGGTCAAAGTTGAGCCGTACTCCATTCTTTTTAATCAAACGTTATTTACTTATTTGTACATCCGCGGAGAGGTTCGTGTTTGCAGTCACGGTCAAGTCAAAGGCTACACACACTCAAACGACGATCCCTGCAAGGTAATACCATAGCCTTTAATGAGATGTTACAATATTTTCGTATTTTTATTTTAATAAGAATTTCGATCTTCTATATACATGTAAAGAAAAATAAAATATATGTGTTTGTGGGTGTGTGTGTGTGTGTGTGTGTGTGTGTGTGTGTGTGTGTGTGTGTGTGTGTGTGTGTGAGAGAGAGAGAGAGAGAGGAAAAAAAAGAGACGGGGAGCTAGGTTATATATTAAACGAGAGTATACTAAAAAGTTATCTTCCTCAGCCACCTCTCAAAATTTGACCAAATGACCAAACATCAGATATGTTTTTTGAATCTCTTTGTGGTGAGCCCAAATGTAAAAAAAATAAAATATGAAAATAAAATATAAAAAAAAGAATTAAGATTAAAATAAGGCATTCGCTTTCCTTTAAAACCCATGCCTCTTTCTCGCTCTTTCTCTTCCCTTTTCTCTATACTTCTCTCTCAACTAATGAGAGAGCAACTCTCATATAAAAAGGAGGAAGTAGAAGAAAAGACTGACAACTGCTTCAAAACGGATGTCATGTGGCCCAGAGCCTAGTTATTGTGACTAGAACCCTACCAAAATAAGAGAAGCTCCACGCATAACTCCTGTTATAAAAAGGAAAAGAAAAAGAAAACATTTTTTTAGCCAATCAAAAGGGACATTTGATGTTAGCCTAAACCAAGTTTCGCGCCAATAGTCTGGAGCCTTTTTTAAGTGTGTGTGTATATATATATGTATATATATATACACTTAAGAAAGGCTCCAGACAATCGAGAGACAGCAGGAGAAACTAAGCAAGACTGCTTAAGACGGTTTTCCGTCCTTCGTCAGATCCGAGAAATCACAGCATTTGGCATCCGCAACACGTTTCCAAAGTAACCACACACCCGTCTACTACCAAAGACTGACTCGTAAACTACAAACTATCTATCCGAAATGGACTATCGACAACTTGAATTACAAAGAACTTCAATTGAAGTCAAATAAATAATCATATATTATTTATTTATAACTTTGATTCTGTTTATTCCGAAATTTCCGAGAAATATTGCTGCGACCCTCTAGCGCTTCTCCACACCTTCTTGTTAGTGCCAATGACTTTTCATCACACCTTCGAATATTTACTAAACTTTGTTTAGACCAACAGAAACAGAAAAAGATTATATTACTGCAGTCTTCGGTCTGTGGTAGACAGAATCGTCTGTCTTCCTGTAAAAATTAACATTCGAAATCTTGACTTGTGATCGAACACCGACTATGGTAGGCGATAAATACGCAAATCAGTCTGAAAATAGACTTAGACTGAGCCATGCGTGCTTAAGTTCGAAATGGTAGCTGAAATAGCTGCATATTTCTCATCAATGCGAGTGGTGTGGATTCAAATCCAGGTAAAATCATAGATTTCAAATGCAAATTTTTAAAGCAAACAGGCTGGCAGAACATCGGTAACATAAAAATGGCTAAGACAATCTTCCTATCCACTACTCATTCACCAACAGATTATATACCAGAATAAGCTTAGCTTATGGTGCATATTTGTGGTAGAGTGGCTAGCAAACTCTTTTCGTAGACTATTTAATCTTCGCTGAGTCCCTCGCACTTGTGGAAATGTCAGATTAAGTGTAACTTAGTAAACACATTACAGATGTCTTCAGAAATTTAAAATATATATTTCTAATAATTGACAGTTCATAAGTGAATCTTTGTGCCTAATGATCAAATTTTGTAGTTGGGATACTGAATTAGAGAGAAAGATGCGGGACCACCACTAAAAATAGCAGTGCACATTTTTTCGGCCACCTCAAGACATATTTTGAATTATAACAGAAAACTGCATATAGATTTGAATATTTATTAATGTTCTTTTCAGGAAGTTACTTCACATTGCTTTATGTAGCTTCCCTTAGATCGAATAATTATTTCAGTGCAGCTGGTAAAGGTTGCGTACAAATTCTTCACAAACTTCACAGATATGAGATATTATTCTCTATGGCCCAATCCCCACAGGTCTTCAAATTGTCGTGAATTTTTCTGATGAACTCTTCTCTTTCGTTCTGTCCACATTTGCTCGGTTGTATTTAGTCACAGTTCAGAGTTAATCAGTCTTTAAATCCTGTGACATCTTCACCAGTCAGACTGTTGTGTTACACGTGTTCTGTAGCATGGATTTCCGTCATACTAACAAATCTCGCCTTCATCCAAGTCAAGCATCAAATGGTCCTTCTGGCACTATTCAAGCTACTGTCGATTGTAAGCAACTTTCTTGAACCATGACTTTTTACTGATTTCCAGAGCATCAGACTCGTACTTCACTGTTTTTGTCATGTAACGAAGGTTGTTCGCTTTCTGACAAATTCTCACTTATTAAAATGCAGCTCCATCTTAGTCTCGTCGCTGAATGTGATCTTATTCCAAGTATCTGCATCTTATATTTCATAACACTTTGGCCAATTTAATCTTGCGTTCAAATTGTTTGTGTTTAAGGCTGATTTCTTAGCTGAAATGCGCCCCTCGGTCCATGTTCTCGATGGGTGCATTTTGTAGTATCTACTGAACACCAAACTGCAGAAATTGGACTTATCCATTATTTTGAAGTCCTTATCTGTTTCTGTGTAGTTCTATATTGTATCTTTCGAGGGCGACCACATGATGGTCAATCCGAAAAACTTCCAGTCATTTGAAACATCAGCAGGATTTCTGAAATGCTGTTTTTTGAAATTCCGAGTTTTTTAGCTGCGGCTGGCGCATATTTTTAACAATCTTTACTATCTCGAACTATTTTTTTTGAAAAATTCCTGATCTCAAACAAAAACAACAACAACAAATTAATTGCAGAAATTTGATGTTAGAATTTTCACTATATGTCGGAAAAAAATCTGGTAGTCGAAAACGTTTGTGCGCTTATTTTTGGGATCGTCTCGCATTTCCCGCCCCATTCAGAATCTTTACTACAGAATATAACAATTAAGTCTGAAGAAGACTCCAGTAGGGCCAATGCTTCATCTGTAGAAAACACGATGCAAAAACTGGCAGTTACTAGCAATTTACAATAGTTTAAAACAACCAAAGACTTTTGCATGGTACTGTACAAAGTGCGGCATGAGTTACAAAACATTCAATAAGAACATAATTATAAAGTAAACATTTATTATATAAAAGAAATCGATAGTGATTTGTCAAATTAAACAAAATCCTATTTAACCATTCTACAAATAATCATCGATCCAGATATAAAAAAATAATAAAAAAAAGCAAATAAGAGAAATACTTCAAAATATTGATTATTTGCTTCAATAAACTTAACGACTTACATTTAATTGTGTACCCAACACCGCTACATACGTTTCCAGGAATTTATATGCCAATACCAACAACTGTATAATTAATATAAATCATTGTATGTACTTTTTCTTATGACCACACACAATGATTAAATCATTCAGTTCAACAAAATTCATACAATATTCATTCCTCTTCTTCTACACACTATATCTATTAGTTTTATTATATTATGGCTCATCAGTGCCAGTAATCAGTGTTCAAGCCCTAGTAAAGGTCAGGATTACGAATGCTGATTTTCATTTTGAACATTTTGGTAGCGTACTTTTTCTAATTCCCTATACCTTGCTGTACTAATATAAACTTAGTAAAAAGGACTTTTGACGTAGTACGACGATAAAGAAACTTGTTTCGCAGGACACTTCACATTGTTATGTGAAAAATGACATTCGCATCATCTGGAATAGGGTCCTTTTTATTTATTTATTTATTTATTTATTAAAACCGTAAAAAATGACGGAAGTTTTTAAGAAATTTTGCAATTGCACTGATTATATATCTGCAAGGTACCCACTAAGAATCGAACAGATACTAGTAGACACCTAATTAGTGTCTGGTTTAATAAAAGAATGACATCGGCGATTAAGTATATAAATAAACTAGGGCAAATATAACATCAGGGTATCTGAAAGAGCAGATGAATTTATCAGGTGTATCACTTTATATCTTTTATTTCTCTTACCCATTTTTTAATCTTCCTCATTCTTGTTATGTCATTTTTGCTTAAAAGAATCCTTTTAATTAAGAAAAATATCATGATTTAAATTGATTTTAGTTTTAAATAAGCGTATCTGTTTTATGTGGCTCTGTTGTGAATATGGATTATCTCCCCTTTGATAATCCACGCTATAAAAGCTGTACATTTCTGCTTGTCAAGTAGACGAGTAGTAAGATTCTTAATTGAATAAAAGATTACTAGACAGAATCTCTTGTCCTGTTTTCATTACAGGCTCTATCGATTATTTCATACACGGTAATTATATTTTACCGAATAATTTAAAAAATAAGGATACATTTAACATCCTTTATCTATCTTACGTTTTTACTTGGCCCACAGTTCTCTCTTTTTTTTGTCTATTGATCCAGTTTTCTGTTTTTCTATTTAAAGTGTGTCTCGCAACAAAAATGATTTCTTTTTTGCAGTTGAATATTTCTCTTGATAATAGATAACCGTGCTGACAATCGTACATGTGGTTTATTTTAAATTTCCTGACATTTTCGGCGCAAGTTAAGCATAAATATAAATATCTGTCTCTTTTTGTAGAGTCTGATGGCTGGCTTTAAAAAAAAAGAGAAAAGATTGTGTTCGCCATTTTAAGTTGCATACACGTTGGAAAAGCTTGATGGGTGTTTTTGGCAGACATCCAGGAAATTCATTTGACCTCATTTCAGCTGAGAATCTGGGAGTTTTCATGAAGGATACGTGCTGTCACGGACTTGGTCAAAGAATAGCAGCATTTATGAGAGCATTTGATTCGGATGATTGGTGAAGTTTGAAGTTAATTAAAAGACTAATGAAACCTCCTTCACTTGTTTTAAAAGAAGGTTGGATTTCGTAAAAAGCCTAAAAATATTAAAAGTGCATGGATTTGGTGTTACTTATAAAGAATTCAGCTTTATTATGACACATTTTTTTATAACGTACTGATTGAATTATCCCTTAATCTGTATGAGTGGTGTAATGTATAGTGGCTCGGAACGAGAGATGAATTCGAATTCCAGTTGCGTTCATTACATTCACTTACACGCAAATAATCTTAATAAAAGGTATGAAGCTTTCTTCTCTCCCAGCTATTGGTTAAGTAGTAGAACTTGTATCTAGAAAAAATTGTTATCTCCCCAAAAATTGTTAAAGCAATATTTACTGATAAAAAGCAATACATTTATTTATACAATTCAAAATACGTTTCCGTTTTAAATAACTCACAAGTGGTTGATAAGCCGTAAAAACAATCAATATTGTTTAATCTCCTTATGTGCCTCTTGCGTTTCTTTCTTTCGTTTTCTTCGTTCTATGAAGAAAGAAAGAAAGAAAGAAAGAAAGAAAGAAATGCAACCGATAAAATGGTTCGTTAAAAAAATGACCGGATCATATTTAGCAATAATATAACAATCAGATAAATACGATACCATGAATGCAGACGAAAATTCCATAGAATGAGTAAGACCAACTTTGAACCAGGTACCTGCTGAAACAATTCCAAGCATAGTTGAATGCCACTATTTTAAATATTTTCAGTTACTTATAATAAGATTTCTAAATAAAAACATGATAAACAATTTTGACAAAAGTAAATAAAATATTTACTCGAAAGATGACATAAAAAATTATACTATTAAAGGTAATAAACATAACTTAAACTGGTACAAGGGCAAAATGGTGTACCCCCAATTAGAATGGAATTCAGCACAGAAACACTAATCTGTTAAACTAGATCGATAGCCATCAGCTAGTTCCTGAGTGACGAGCCTCCTTGTTATGTTTAGAATGCGTGAGGATTAAAAAACATGAGAAATGTTTAAATAGGTAGAAAGAGGCTAGGGACATCATTGAAACAGGCCAAGTCATCAACCTAGACATTAGTGGTAAAAATAAGAATTTAAAACCTAAATGAGAAAATATAGACTAATATAAATATATATATATATATATATATATATATATATATATATATATATATATATATATATATATATATATATATATATATATAATGGCTTGCCTTGCAAAAACGAAAACCAAGAGGGAGTCTGTACACGTTGCTTGCAGGCACGTTTGTAACTGATAAGTCCAATGGCGGACCGGCATACACGGTCGCAGTAGTTGCAGCTGAAAGTCCGGCCTGGGCACGATGGCATAACGTTGCAGTACTTCCTCCTCTGCCTTTTGTCCCTGAGAGTGGCCCTGCAGGTATTTTCAAAGGAGACAGCATGGTTGAAGGTGAGACGTCAGGCGTCACGGTTCTCAGCTATCGTTGATGTGACAAACACCAAAGACAATCTTTGAATCGCTCCTTTGGTGCCCCTCTGCCGCAATAGCCAGTGGAGAGCTCGCCGTACAATAAACTTTTAGGCAGGTGATGATTCTCCACCCTGGAAACGTGTCCAGCCCGTAGTAGATGGGACTTCAGCAGCATGGCCTGAATGCTAGTGATCTTCGCTTTTTCAAGGACTTCAATATTGGTGACGAAGTCACTCCAGTGGATGTTATATCTATCTATCTATCTATCTATCTATCTATCTATCTATCTATCTATCTATCTATCTATCTATATATATGTTGAGTCTTGACTCATTGTTGAATCTCGCCTAATGCATGGAATAATAATGCAACACAAAATGTACTTAGAACAAGAATGTATTATAACAAGAAAGTGTACACAATAAGTACATATAGTATTTCTGTATATTTCTGGGAAGACGTTCCTGGAGAATGTGTTGACTCGTCGCAGTCGATCAGAGTCTCTAGTTGGATCTCGTGATTCCTCCTCTTCGTCTTCCGGTACCAACCATTATTTATATAGTTGGTAGTCACCTATGCAGATTAGGTGGATCCTACCACAACAATATATATATATATATATATATATATATATATATATATTTTTTTTCACATTCTGATTTCCCTTTCTTAGTAATGAGATATTTCGTTGTTATGGTAACAGGAGCCATAGCAACGGAGTTACTTTTCAACAATGTAGCTAATAATCATATCATCAATATCACCGACACCAATAATAACAGTGAATGTTTATTATTTATTCTCTAGTTATTTATTGCAAATCTAGTTAAGTATTTTCTAAGGTACAAGTAGTCGGTGTTTTTATTATTATTATTATTATTATTATTATTATTATTATTATTATTATTATGTTTTTGTCGAATGAAGATTTCTCGTACGAATGTGTTACGAATGGAACGAGTCAAGAGAAAACAGAATAGCGAAGACCATTATCACTCCTTAACTTCTTGTTTGGTATCGTGCTATATTTGTATTTCTTACAAATAAATACGATCGGCCGAAACTTGGACATTACATTCTCCTCTGCAATTTCTGGATAACTACCCAACTTCACTCTGGTGTGACGGTTTATATAACTGCATGTATTACAGTTCTTCACCACGCTTGCAACACCGGATGCAGCTGTAATATCACATGATTCTGCATTAGGATATTCTCCTCAGGTCAACCCCGAACCTGGCTTCTCTTGATCGTTTTGTATTATATTGAGTGCAAATTCTATACTAGCAAAATACTACATATATCTTAAAATTAAACTCTTGAATCATTAGTAGTCTGGAAAGCCTAACAAACAAAAAATGGACAGAGAATCATGCGAGATTGTTGAGCCGTTGGAAGTTAATAGCGTGATAAAAGGTTGGTGCAGACAATCAGCGAGTGGGTATTAAGACTGAGCGCAATTTTTCGACCTTCTTCTTGTTGCTTTTCTTAAGGTTTTATGTTTTTAATCGACCTCAAGCAACATCACAGCGTTCACAACCTCGTACAGCAATAAATTGTGAACTCCTCATTTTTTCAATGGCTGTATAATAAGTATCTCGCTACTGCTGCATACGGTTTTGAATTCAGATTTGTCCTTCTCCTAGACTGCGGACCACGGCTAGCGAGCCCAGACTACACCGCCATTTAACTCATAACTGGGAGAAGAATAGATAACTTTATATTTTTTCCAATGTTATTTATGCCAAGTGAATGTAACGAGCTTGGTGAAGATTCGAACTCAGCGAACCTTATTTGAATTTCCTAGCCGCCATCCATTGCATTACTCATACATTCAGAAGGTGAATATTACTCTCTGTCGGTGAAAAGAAAAATAAAATAATTTTTAGACTACACCTACGACACAATCAATTTCCTGCGTCTATACACAGAAAAATGCTTTTGGTACATCAGCTGGTCGATCGAGTAGACTTACACATTCACACATATGTGCATATTATAAAAAATACCGGTCAAAAATAAATTTTATTGATTTAAATATTGACTCAATTAAGCAATATTAAGTCTTCTCATTCCTAATTGAGAAAATATGTATTTGAAAGATGGTACACATGTACTATAAGAAAATCAGCCATCTTTTAGTTTTGGGAACGAACCTAAAGTTGGAACTTGTAATATCTTAAGTTCACTTAAGTATTTGTTATTTCATAAT
>OZ038477.1:95684465-95691965 GCA_964036315.1 Acanthosepion esculentum | reverse complement strand
TGTGTGTGTGTGTGTGTACATAAAATATACATAATATATATATATATATATATATATATATATATATATATATGAACTGACCTCATATGATAGGGTGAGTTTTTCTGGTGTAGAATTTTCAAAGTTTTCGAAATTAAATATTGATGTCTTTCGGTCATTGATGTCATGGATTCGATATCTACAACTTTAGGAAGATTTTTTTTTTTAAAAGAAGCTTTTTCAATAATAGCAGAGTAATTAAAAAAACAAAACAAAACAAAAAGAAGTTAAGCAAGGATTCATGATTATTTTTTACCATTAGAAAGTGGAGGGGGTGTCTGATTGTTCGCTTCCAGATTTTACAAAATCAGGGGTAAATGATGAAACCACTTTTCTGGTTTACCAATATTTGCTAGGGCTTTTCAGAAAGATTCCCTCGACACAGTGTCAAATGCCTTTGTTAACAAGTATCATGTTGAACACTTTAATTATATAGTGGCGGAACACCTGCTAGGATCAAACTCACTAACCTCCCAACAGAATTTGTTTGTGAGATGAGCTTGCTAACCACAATCAACAGATCACAGCAGGCAACCATTCAGCTTATTTATAAATGTGGTACAGTACACATTTCGTACGTCTTATATGTCACATCGGTATAACTAGGTTGGATACTTTAATGCATTAATGTTCAAAGGAAGGTTGGGAGTTGGCCTAGCAGTTAACAGTACGAGGAAGCTGAATTGGTGAAGCGAGTTCAAATTCCACTCAAGTAGTTTGTGTCCACATGAGAAAAGTATGAATCTGTGTCTTCCAATACAAAGCCCAAGAAGCACTCAAGGTAGAGGGTTACTAAATGAGGTCATTGTAAGAAGAGAGAAAGATGCGTATATTATAAGAATATGTAGGATAGATAAAGTTTGATCCTAGACTTGAAGAAGTCATGATTGTAGCGATCAAAGAAGCATCCTCATGGGAGTCTGTTACACAATGTTCATGTGAAGAAGCTGCCCGAGTAGAACTTTCTCCTTACCAATGAAATACGTAGGGAATGAAGATGAGTCGATTCAGTGTACGTGGGTCGGTCCAAGCTGTGAAGGTTAGAGCTGGTAAAACCAAGGAATGTAGCACGCCCAAAATCTGTCATTAAATAACGATAGAGTCGCGAGAAGCTAGTAGCGTTTCATCCGTGGGAAAGGGATTGTAGGGTGAAAAGCAATGGCACTACTAAGTAACCATATTTTCTCAAGAAATGTTATGCCGCCAGGAAGCATCCAACATGATGGAGATGGGACAATTTGTACATATATATATATATATATATATATATATATATATATATATATATATATATATATATATATATATGAAAAGGGAAGAATTCTAAAAGTTTTAGGAAGAGGCATGCTAATACCCCGTTGTGCGGCGAGCCCATTGGTAGGCCAAATTTCTGTCTATAAAGATTGTCGTTGAAAGTGAAATAACATTGATTTCTAATGAGACGAGATATTTTTATAAATTTATCCGTTGGTAGTGGGAGGTTTAAATGCCTTAAGTATTGTAGCTGAAGATGTGCCTCAATTTATGACTACAGTACACACTTTCCTTTAGTGGTCACTTCCAGCAGTACAAAGTACCGTATAACAAATACAAAAATAGTGGCAGGATTGTTTCATGGAATCTAGAGTCACAAATTTCAATCCCATAGGGCACCTTTAGAATGTGGTGGGAAAGGAGATTTGAATCCTGAAGTACATCCAGAACATCGTCGAATCCATATATATATATATATATGTATATGTGTGTGTGTGTGAAATATTATATGGAACTCAAAAACATAAAATAAACATTAATTAATAATTTCTTTCACCACATAATTGATAAACAAATAAATGAATTAACCTAAAATAAAAATGAACAAAAATACAATTAAATATGACAATATAAAAAACAACAGTAAACTATTTTATAGAAAACGGTTACCACAAATTAAAACATTATAAGAAAGCTTATAAAATGATACATTGATAGATATCAGTTATTGACAAAACAAATCAACCTCATCACAGAAAACTAAAAACCTCTAATATGATCGCCACGAACGATGCAACAAATAATCAATACTACAACAAATCAATGCTGTCGATGAATTCGCTTCCCCACTTGGAGAATGTCATCCTAATGATAATAGTCCTAACATTGGTTACATAACCACTAAATTATGGCACCAATTAACATGCCATTTATCCGATAATAGTTCGATTAAATCGCATATAACCAAGCAACAAATGAACAAAACTATAAATCACCAGCAATACATAAATATTATATAATCTTAAAGGTAAAAACTACAAATACGAGAAATATTAAAGATAAAAACAAACAAACCAACACGAATAAAATATTATTAAATTAAGAAAGAAAAATATTAAGTATATTTCATACATAAAAACGTCTATACTGGACTTTCCTTGGCGTTTTCGACGTATGAGGGTCCAGCTGCTCAGTTCTTAGAACCAAACAGACTGACTTGATTTTATCGATGAAGTCTTGCGATGAGCCAACCACATTTTTCATAAGAATCAAATACAGAGAACCGGTGCATACTGTAGGGCCCAGTCTGTCACTGAGGAGAAGAACTGGATTAACACCTTTCCCAAGGGTATTTTCACGTAAGTGAATGCAATGAACTCGAATGGAATTCGAACTCGGCTCTACGCTTGCTACACACACACACACACACACACACACACAGACACACACACACACACACACACACACACACACACACATATATATATATATGTATATATATCAACATTTCTTATCAAAAATATATATATTAAGCAACAATTCTTAGAAAAACATAGTCATATGCATAATATTAGAGATATTAGTTGATAACACAATAATACTCACATACAGACACAGTAAAAAGAACCTTCAGATATTGGAGGCCACCTACATTAAAACGAAGCAACCCACATTCAACAAAATTACATTTCAAACTAGTCACAACACATTACATTGCATCTAGGCATTGGGTCTGTTGTAATACTTCGGTCTATCGCTTGGTATAACGACATAGAACCGCATCTTGAAATCAAAATTACAACGAACGAAAATTATTTATTAGTTCAAATGAAATTTAAGGAACTGTGTTCCTGATCAAACTGAATTCATAAGTAATTACATTGGTCACACTACTACATGCCTACCAAGACGCCTTACTTTACAACTATCCGACCACAGCTCTATTAGAACACACACACACACACACACACACACACACACACACACACACTTACCAGACTCCATCCAAAACATACTAGTAGAAAATGTAAACATAATAACTTCATCCACATGTAAAAAAATATTAAAAATAATGGAAGCCTTAATAATAAGAAAGAAAAAGCCAACACTCAATAATATCTACTACGAACACGGCCACAATGCGCTAAATGTGTTCGGAAAATAAGACACCCCTATAACTCTAGAAACATACACACAACCCATACATCCAATTAAAATAAAAAATAATTATCCTCTTTGATAATGGCTAAAAAAGGTATAGCCGAAAGCGCTCGGAATTACAGAACATTTGGACAGTTTCTACACACTGTGTTCAGAAAAGAAAACACTTGTTCGAACACAAGAAAAATTAAATAGAAAGCTTAATCGCAGTACATTGTCTGTCGTCCTTAACGAAACATGTATAAATAAAGGATTGATAAATACACAATATATATAAGAAATGTCATATGGTTCAACCCACCGTACAGCAAAAGCGTAAAAACAAACATAGGAAAAATATTCTTCAAACTCCTACACAAACACTTCCCGGAATCAAGCATCCTACACAAAATATTCAACAAAAACACAGTAAAAATCAGCTACAGTTGCACCGAGAATATGGCACAAATAATAAAAAAGCACAGCAGCAAAACTATTAATAAATCACACAAACAAACTAAACCCACGTGTAACTGCAGAATAAAGAACGAATGTAATATACCAAGCTACGATAAAATCACCAGATAATGAAGAAAAAGTATACATAGGAGTAACTGAAGGACCCTGGAAACAAAGAAATTATGCACGCAAAACATCTTTCACAAATAGTAAATACGCGAACAGCACAATGCTTTCTAAGTATATCTGGGAAATTAAAAACAAAACGCACATCACACCAAAAATATCTTGGAAAATAAGGAAAAGATCAACAGCCTACAACAAACAATCCAAAACTTGCAAACTTTGCTTGGAAGAAAAAATAGCTATCATTACGTTCTCAGACCAAAATAAATTATTAAATAAACGATCCGAGCTCATCTCAAAATGCAGACATGAAAACAAATTTTTACTACGTTACTTAAAAATCGAAAACTGAGAAAAAAACAAAAAAACACAAAAAAAACAAAATAACAATAAACTAAGTAAAATAAACTAACCCAAACAAATTACCAAATCACACCCGTTAGAATAGACGAAATAGAATAAATAAATAAAAAACAAAAGCAATGCACCCAAATAAATAAAGTAAATAATTAACAAACCAATATGGCCAAAATATTAGACTGTAAAAATCAAACCAAAAATCGGACGAAAAACATAGCTGTAACTGTTATATAACGATAAAAAATACTACGTTACTTAAAAATCGAAAATCGAAAAGAGTAAATAAAAATATACAGCATAATAAATAAATAATAAAAACAAATAAAATAAATTAATCTAAATTAATCCAAATAAATAAATAAACTAACAAACCGCTCCCGATAAATTAACCGTTAGAAAAAACAAGTAAAGATAAGCCCACCAAATAAATAAATGAAGTAATAAACAAATTAAAAACTGCTCCCGCCAAACCAAAACTGTTATATAAGCGATATAAACAAATTTTTACTACGTTAATAAAACACCGATTAAAAATAAAAATAAATAAATAAATATGTAAGATAAGAACTAAAAATTAAAAAAAAAAAAAAAAAATAAGCAAAATAAATTAACCCAAATAAATAAATAAACGACTTCCGGCAAAATAACCACCAAAATAGACTACTCACACTACACCACTGACCAGTATATATAAATAGCTGAGAAAAAAAATCACATGTGGCCTGACGATTGCGTCTAGCATGAAACAGCCTGTCGCCTCTAAGTGTTGACTTCAATTTCACTTTTATATTTACACACGCTCTATCTCTGATATTGAGCACTTTATCCCATAAATATAGCACACCATAAGACTATATTTCTTCACACACACACACACACACACACACACACACACACACACACACACACACACTTACATATATATATATATATATATATATATATATATATATATATATATAGGCCTCACACCTATACACACACCCACACACAACATACTCACTCACTTTCCTAATGAGCCAAATGATAACACACACCCATAGCAATATACAAGCTAACACATATCATACTCACTCACTCCCTTAAAAACTAAATAACACACACACACACTTACCAGAGACTAAACAACTAAATAACACACACACTAAACTAAATAACACAAACACACACACACACAAACACACTTACCATCCCCTTCCCAAACACAAATAAACTGCTGAACTGACCGGAGAAAAAACAGGGAACATAGCTCTTATCTCAAATGACAACTTAAAAGAGACTGTTTGACCAACACAAGGAATGTTAAAAAGATAAATCAATAAATAATAAAAAAAACAAATGAAAACTACAGACAAACGTTCATTTTCTTCATCAAGACATTCATTTCTGTAGTTTACTGCTACAGCAAGCAGAAACATTTTTTCTCCCCCGATGATGGCCATGTTGGTCGAAACTAGTCGAGGAATATAAATGAAATAATAATAATAAAAGCATAAGAATATTAATCTACAACCCAGTATGTCTGAAGATTTTAATTGATTTTTAAAATAATTTTTATCGTTCAATATATATATATATATATATAATGTTCAATTACTCATTTCGTTTTCTGGCCACACTCGTCTGCTGGGGAGTGCTTCCTGTTGCAGACGTTTTCACAGTCGCATTTGTGTTTGTTCAAAACCCACAGAAGTCAACTTTGGTTTATGCTTCTACTATGCTGAGCGGACCTTAGTTTCTGTTTCTCGCGAGAGTGCATAATCTGACATGATCAGCAATTTAAACGACACCAGTACGCGCAAGCATTAGGTCTCGCAATAACCAATTCCATGATTATTAACATAAGACAATTGTCAGTAGATAATACTATAATACTATACTACCCTATACAGTAAAACTGAAAACAGTTTAAGCCTAACTAAGAAGCGTCAGTAAATAGGTGTCAACAAGTGTTCATCAGTACGTATCAAGTGTACATGGCTTCCAGGAGTTTGTCAGTTTCTGTGATCCCAGTTAATGTACTTCTCTGAATATAGACTTGCTAAGGTCTACCGGCATCTCTCACCGTTTTTATACATTTTACACCTAACGAAACGTATCCTCCAAATTCTAATGAATAGAGCATATTGATGAATTAGGCTGGAAATAGGGCAACAACTGTGCGGAATCGTTAAAGACACTGGAACAAGGAATGCTATATTTATGGTTATTAGGATATCTGGAAGAAAATTACAAACGCAGAAGGATGTATACCTATGGTTTATAGATCATGCAAGAGTGTTTGATAAGCTACAACGCAAAGAATTGCTTGATTTGCTGGGAAAGATTTATTTATTTCGGAATTATATTAGAAAATACTCCAAGCAAACCACCTGAAGATGGAGGAAAAGAATTTAGTAAATACACTAAAGTAGAAAAGGGCTTAAAAGGGTTTATAACAAGGATTGGTCTTTTCATCGAACTCATTCAAGCTTTACAGTAAGGCGATCCTGAGAGAACTAGAAGTCCTACCAGGATTTGGTGAACACAATCTTAATAATATAAGATGTGCAAATGATATAGTCTTGATATTAGACAGAGAAAGGAAAGTACGGGAAAAGAAAGTGAAAAGAAAGGACTAAATTGTAAGTAGACAATTTATGGTTGTCAGGAAAAATAACAGTACAAGATGTGGATTATGAATTAGAAACAGCAGAATCATTCAAAACTCAAAATTTAAATATCTAAGAAGTGTTTTAAAAGGAGAGGCAAAATATGACACCGAAATTCGAAGGTGCATTGGAATAAAGAATGGTGCCTTCCAAAAGCTAACAGAATACGGAGAATACCATAGACTGAACATGTGAGCAACGACAAAGTTTTAAGCAAAATAGAAATAAAAAGCACTCTTCTACTTATAATCAGAAAGAGACAGTTGAAATTTCTAGGGAATATAATGAGGAAAAAGGCTTGGAGAATTTGACACTCACAGACTATATTGACGGCAAGAATAACATCGAACATCAGTGAGTTACCTACCTAATAAGCTCGTGCAAATGGATGGCAGAACAGTAACTGGGAGAGATGATGGAAAAACAAACTGAACTAAAAGAAAATATGATTAGGAAGAGACTCGTCACATAA
>OZ038477.1:95666965-95676965 GCA_964036315.1 Acanthosepion esculentum | reverse complement strand
CCCCGAGAGTAAGACGTCGGAGGTTGAGGGGCTGGGGCGAAAGTGTTAGTTAAAACAAGATCAAGATCATGAAGATAGTTCATGCGTCACACACACACACACACACAGACTCACACACACGTATATATATATATATATATATATATATATATATATACTGTGAATTTAAGCAGTTACGAATAATCCTTCTCAAACATAGAGGAAATTCACTCACAAATAGTCCATGCGCTTTCATCATATACATTCTAGCACCTTATTGTAAAATAGCGGTCTTAGACTATTTAAATTTTTTACTAAAGTCATCAATTGTCTCTACCTACCCTGACGATGACTTAAGAAAGTCGAAAGCTTGAGCCATATTTCCTGTACTTTTCTTCCAAAATGAACTACGGACAATTTCTAACGGAATTTCCTCCTTGCTCGAGAAGGATTATGCGTAGCTTTGAGAAGTCGATCATTGAAATTAATCGACACAAAATGTCAGTCGTTTTTAATATATATATATATATATATATATATATATATATATATATATATATATATATATATATATATATATTAGGTTGGTGCAAAAATAATGTCGTTTTTTGACGTTCAACTTCATGTGAGAAAACGACATTATTTTTGCACCAACCTAATATATATATAAGAGAAGACACTTGATAAAACACTAGAAGTGTCGAAACAAAATTACAGCTTTTGTAGTGGTTTTATAATATGCATATGTTATAATTTTGAATATATATATATATATATATATATATATATATATATATATATATATATATATATTAGGTTGGTGCAAAAATAATGTCGTTTTTTGACGTTCAACTTCATGTGAGAAAACGACATTATTTTTGCACCAACCTAATATATATATAAGAGAAGACACTTGATAAAACACTAGAAGTGTCGAAACAAAATTACAGCTTTTGTAGTGGTTTTATAATATGCATATGTTATAATTTTGAATATATATATATATATATATATATATATATATATATATATATATATATATATATATATTAGGTTGGTGCAAAAATAATGTCGTTTTCTCACATGAAGTTGAACGTCAAAAAACGACATTATTTTTGCACCAACCTAATATATATATATATATATATATATATATATATATATATATATATATATATATATATATATATATATGTGTGTGTATATATAAAGAGAGAAAGTGTTAGAGAAAGAAGGCGACTTCTATTTCTATGTTCATTTCGTCAACAGAATTAGGAAAAGTAAATAAGATGAGGAAATGACAGGAATTACGAAAGCTGAATGGTAAAGGTTAAATAAGTACGTCTAAGAAAGATTGGGTGGAAAAAGAGGAAAAATGATGGAAACGAAATAAAGACAGAGATATTCTTGTAGTTTTGAGTTTTATTACACACTTTGAAAGGGTGAAACTTTATCAATATTTTTCATTCTAGTGGATAACTCTTTTCTTACATAGCAAGATATGTAGTTACTTTTGTAATAATATATATATGGTTTAGTAATATGTAATTTCCATTTTTGTCAATCAATTTTATTCTTCAAAAATAAAGTAAAAATATATTTTATTTCATTATATATTCCATATTATTTCCAATGACTTGCTGCTACTTATCAGACATCTCTTCGATATATTTTGAGTAAAATTCAGTAGGCTTTGGTGTGAAAAACTTTCCGACGAATTTTAGAATCTGGATTACATAAGTGAAAGTTTTCTCCATCAAAGCGTAATAAAACTATCGAAAAAAGGTAATAATCGGTTGGTGCAAGGTCAGTTGAATATGTTGGGTTGGGTGGAACAGACCAACAGAGTTCCAAAAATGGTTTCGTATAATATTCTTGCTGTATGCGGACTGATTTTGTCTTGGAGGAAAACAACATATTGACGAACACAGGGCCCTTTTCGACTAAACTTTTATGGACATGTTGCACCTGCTGGGCGTACAAATGAGCATTTCGCGTTTTAAGAACTCTAGATGAATTATACCGACGATCCCACCACATGCACAACATACCTTCCCTTTTTGGTGCTCAGCTTTTGGAGTCTGTTGTAGAGATTTATTCTTGTCAGTTCACTGCCCTTTGCGTTGAACATTATTGTATGTAACCTGTTTTTCGTTACCTATTTACTGCACGGTCAGATGAATATGTTGGGTGGGGTAGAACAGTCCAACCGATTTCCAAAAATGTTTTCCTCTATTATTCTTGCTGTATGTGACCATGCGTTATCAAGGAGGTGAACAGTAGTTTTCTGTTAATCCACTGAGTACGCTGCCATTGTTCTGTAAAAAAAATAAGGTATCTTAGCATACTCCAAATGTATTCTTAACTACCACATATGATTAGTAGTTAGAATGATACAGTCATTATCAGACTCATTTTCCCCAAAACAGAAATTACTTATGATTCAACCTAATATTTAACATACAGGATTTTTATAAATATGGGATGATTGACTGGTGTGATATTCTTTTATGGCGTATCAGTCATTTTGAGGTCATTTAAAGCTTAAACATATTTTGGATTGTAGAATGTTGCCTACAGTACCCGGTGTTCCCAAGCAACGCTTCGGAACACCGGGTCAGTATTTTGATGAAAGACCGCTTGCCAAGCAGTCTTTCATCAAAGTACTGACCGGGATCAAAGCTGCTTAATTTCGGTGATCGAACAAGAAAATGTGGGATATCACTCTATTGATTATGTTTTTCTATGTCAAATTGTGAATATCCATTGTATAAGCAAATTTGACACTTGTCTCTGTGCACAAAATAACTGTGTATTAATTCCCTCCCGCATTTCTCTTTGTCGATGTGTAAAGAATAAGGAATTAGTTTTCTTCTTTAGTTAAACCAGGAATCCATTTAGACTGATCGCATTCGACTATACAAAATACCGACAGGATCATTGTTGAATCTGATATTTCCTCCTTTTGCTTGCCATTGTTTTGACCAAGTAGACAAAAATATGCTCGTCGTTTTTATAAAATAACTTTTTTCAAAGTTAAAGCCACGTAATCAGACGGACACATAAATCATGTGATCTGATTATGTGCTCTCATTCGCTCAACTCAAGAATCTTGACCTTTGAGGTCATTCCACGTTGTTAAATATACTACAACTGTTGCAAGAAAAAAATCGACCCGTATCATTGATAGACAGCAAATGAAACAGAACTACAGAATTTCGACAAGATTAGAATACACTCTGTACTCCAGTATTTTGCAGCCAACAACTCGAAGCTGATTTACGATAAATACACGCCATATTCACAAACTTAAATAGAACTGAAAAAAAAATTGAAAAAATAAAATAAACGAGAAATTATTTTTTACATTAAAAGATTTCTTATCCTATGCAGACGAAAAGTTTAAAAAAATTGGAAAGTTTAAAAAAATTGGAAAGTTTAAAAAAATTGGAAAGTTTTAAAAAATTGGAAAGTTTAAAAAATTTAGAATAATACTTTTTCTTTGGTCACGGGTAATTCTCGACTGCGTATTTTATAAGATCTGTGGAAAATGTTTGGCTTATTCGATCGCTCTATGAAGTACTTGGGTCCTACTTTCATGCTTTATCTTTACCATCGTCAGTTTAGAACAAAAGCGGGACATTTCTACCATATTTGAGCTAAAGCTGCTCTGTCTTCACTTTCTAGTCTTGAATTCAAAATCGTTTACGCGGCCTTGTGGGAAAAATCCATTCTTCACTCTAGAGCCTCTTTCTCAAATGCAGTGACACAAATCTGTCGCTATACTATAGATATTCTCATGGCAGTGTTCAGGTGTACGCCATTTTTTAATTCCAATATTTCAAACATTTACTGATAGGACGCAATATGGTACTTCATGGAGTTGAATCACCTCATTTCCCCGTATTCCAAATATAATGAAAACGTTCCACTTAGCTTTTCCGTTACTTTGTGGAACAAACCCCTGTGTGTATGTTTTCCCAAACACTACAAATAAACAGTTAATCGGTCACTAAATCTTTTGAGTCAAGTCATTTGTTATTTATTCTCCTTATTCTCATAATCTTCATTTCCTACCACTTTCTCTTTCAAACACACAACACCTCATCATCATAACTATTTTAACAGCAACGCTCTACCCTGACTGGCTCTTCAGTCTTGTATTAGATTGATTTTTAAAAAGTAGAACGATCTGTTACATATGATTTATACATGGAATGCTCTGTTGCCTAGGATGAGAGTGAACCTGTTCTCAAACGAGTATCCAAGTGTCGCTTTCCGTCCGTCTGCATAGGATAAGAATTCTTTTTACTTGGCCTTGGACTAGAATCAGAGTAACGGTGGGCTCTCACTATGATCAAAATTAAGGTACACAGTCAGTTCTCTCGAATAAGAATATTTGTGAGCTCTGAGTAGGATCTCCGGCCATCTTCATAGGATCAGATTATTTGTATTTGTTTGCTCTCTGGATTAATTGATTAATTACAAAGGTGTTACTGGGATTTTCATGCGTCTTGCTTGTAATTATAATCCTGATGAACGGATGTATCACTCTAGAGTAGTAAGCAAACTAATATTTCAAGCTATTAATTAAGCAATGATTTCGCATCTCACTGGGTGCTCTACACTTGAAATAGGAATGATGATTGTATTCGTCGTTGTTTAGTGACTGATTAGCATGACTTGCAGATTATTACTACTTGAATGTGTTCAACTTTCATTAGGTGTCACACGCTAGTGGATTTGTGGCAAAGAACAAAAAAGAAAAAGAAAACAAAAAAAGAAAAAGAAAACAAAAAAAGAACAAAAACAGAAGCTGTGAAGAGCAATGACCGTCCACGTCCTGAAAGGATATTGCATATAAAAGAAGAATAAGAATGAGAATAAGAAGAAGAAGAAGAAGAAGAAGAAGAAGAAGAAGAAGAAGAAGAAGAAGAACAACAACAACAACAACAACAACAACAAGAACAAGAAGAAGAAGAAGAATTTAAGATTAGTAAATATATGTAATGATAACGAATGGATTCCTCTCAATGAAACAGTGCTTAGAAAGTTAATCACGTGAATAAAATGATTGATAATACAACAGTACTCTACAAATATAACAGAAAAAAAACGATTAAAAATTTTAGAGGTTCTTCAGAAAAAGACGGCAACCTACGACCAATAAAATTTCTTTTAATCTTGATGTCTTTAATTCGTACGGTCATTTAATCACATAACGCTAAGATCTATTCCACCACCATAGCATCCATCTTCATTTGAAACTCGGCAGAGTTAACAACATAAATAGCTCCGCTGTCTTATCTCTCGAATTCTACCGTTTTATTTCTTGAAAATGACAAACAATGGTCGAACGTACTCGGAGCATTCCATACAATTTCTGCAGGTTCCTTTAAGAATTTCCACCCGATATATATATATATATATATATATATATATATATATATATATATATATATATATGGAAAGGCATAGATTTTTCTGTTTATTTCTTCATGAAAGTGAGCATCCACATATTCGTAACTAGGTACCTGTCTGTGTATATATGTCTATAATATGCGCGCGTGTGTGTATGTGTGCGTGTGTGCATGCTGTAGAAGATCGGGAACGATCTCACTGTTGGTGTTTGAATAGCTAGAACTTGTGCATATCATTGACAACGAATGGCGTGATTCTACGGATTTGGATGTGATGAATGTGTGTGTTGGGAAGGGAATTGGCTGTGCGCGCGCAAGCGTGTAGTGATGGGGTGCTACGGCAGTATGCAAAGGAAGAGTCGGTCAAGAGAGATGTATTCATAACATCCTTTTGCAGAAACGAAATGGGTGTACGTTGGGTCGTGGTGGAAATGTGATAGGCATGATTCGGGTGGATACTATTTTTTTTATTAGATAGCCTGTGTTTTTCTCTCACCTTTATTGATATTTATCACGTAAGCCAAGTTTAGTATAGCACAGTGCCTAATTGAGGAGGTTGGTTGGTTGGTTGTAAGTTGAGGAAGATTTTCAGTATTCTAAATGATGGTTGCCTGCTTAGCATGACGAAGATTAGCATTCAAACCACTGAATTTGTACCTGAACTCGAACCCTGACCACTGACACCGATATAGTCAGTTATATGGTCGGATAGAGGCAACTACGTCAGCCATTAAGTGAGTCACGTCTCCAACCTTTACTAATAGTTTCTTAGTTATGGGATTACACATGTGAAAGAATACGAATAAAGATAAAAAAGAAAGATAATGAAAAACGTAGATCTGGAGAGAGAGAGAGAGAGAGAGAGAGAGAGAGAGAGAGAGAGAGAGAGAGAGAGAGAGAGAGAGAGAGAGAGAGAGAAGGTGAGGTATGGGCGAGAAAGAAAGAAAACAAAGGGAAAAGAAATACAGAAGGAAAAAAAGAAAGACAGAAAGAAACTATATTTATAAAGTTCCTCACACTGTCAGTGTTCATGTGTATTCCATTTTAGATTTATTGCCGTTATTCTTCGTAAAAGAAAGCCATAATCGTGCGCGTGCGTTGTAAACGAAAGAAAGAAAGAAAAAAAATGGCCCTTATCTAAACCAGTTAGATCTTACTTAATGGATGTAGCTGCTCGACTTAATACACATTTTACACATACTTATGTAATACAAAGACAATAATACTGATAAAAACATCCTTTGATCCAGTAGGCCATTACTTTGTATATATATATATATATATATATATATATATATATATATATATATATATATATATATATATATCAAGGCGATATCTATAACAGGTCTAGCAGCCATGCGACTTGGTATACGACTGGGGGCGAGCATGTACAGACCTAAATTACAATTTAATCTTTTTAAAAAGAAATATATTTTTTTTCGCCCTGGAGTAACTTAAGTTTATTATTTAAGACACGGAACTTTCTTTGAACTTGTAGTATTTTAACTTCATTGTTAACAAACACACTTTTTGATACAAAATTGACAAAATTGTCAGTAAGAATTCATGTACATTTTTACATGGTAAAATTAATGAAAAACATTATTTATTAAGAATGTTATCGCAAAAAGTTAATTTCATAATTAAATGCAGTAAATTTAATATTTTATGACTGTTCTTTAAAATATATGTGCGAAAATGTAAACGAAATGTAAAACTACAATTCCATGGCGATGTTGAAGTATTTTAAACTACGAAACTCATTACAAATGTCCTTAAGAATTTTGTCACATAAAAGTGAATATATTTTTCTCTATAATAATGAACATATTGACAATAAAATGTATTTTTATGAATAATCTTTGTGCTTTTTAAACTTTTTTTTTTATTAGTATGTCGAATTTTATTTTTATTGTCCTTCGTAAATAGATAAAATATGAAACCATTTCCAGTGGAGTTGTACAATAGGCTCCGTGACCAGAGATAATCATTTCCATCCAAATTGTTATTCTTATTACTATTAAACTCTCCAGTCATGAATATTAAAAAAAATTATTAATCTTTTTCTAAATTATGTTTTGAAATCATTTCATCCCAAGCAAGGCGTCAATACCACTAGAGCGCGGAGTGATACAAGGAATGAAAGTGAAAGAGAATGAGAAGACTGAAGAGGATGGGGGGAAAGAACAACAAAAGGAATAGGGTTAAAGAAAACCAAAGATGGCGATTAACGTTGCATTTAAACTTTTGAAGATTGTAGTTATCAGGGAAGCAAGATATAGGAAGGGAGTTCCACAGGTGGGAAGTGCGTGAAAAGAAACTATTAGAGTAGAAGTGTCGGTTGTATATATCTATTCAACATTAAGACGGTGAAGCCTAGTTGCGAATCGAGTAACCCGGTTAAATCTATGTAGACGGGGCCCAAGGAAAAAAGATTTTCAGAGCAGTTGCCATGAAAATATTTGTAGAAAAGATAGATGGAAGCCACGTTAAGTCGGTGAGAAAGTGACTGAATTCGAGATGCCTGCGGTGCATATTATTGAAAAATTTAATATTGATAAAACTAGATTCTATTAAATACAACGATTATCCAGGCTATAATTACTGAAAATATGGATATTTGATAGATGAAATGTCATGTTAAACATTTGATAACTTACAAAACCTTGAAAATAGGACCTCTAAAGTTATTAAAATGTCACTTCTGTATATAGCAATATATGTTAAACGAAGAATAAGAAATATCTAATACTAATAAAACTTTATTTTTAAGTATTTGGACAATCTTTGAAAGATATATATTGTGGTAATTTAAAATCCAATAGGGTGTTACAGTACAGTGGGTATTTTCTGTTTTATAATATTTGGTATTGCTAAATAGAAAATTCGAAGGAATCTTTTGATATATGATATTAGTTTCTGAAATACATCATTTCAATATGAAAAAAAAGTATAGGATTATATTGTGAAATATCTTTAAAAAAAATGTTTGATTCTCCAAAAGCAATTCAAAAACTAACACTAAAATTGTGGAATTATCTTAATATTTTATTCATAAAATGTTTCTATAATTTCCCTGTACAATTCTCATTAAGATGACATATTAAACATTTTTTTTTTCAAGGAGTAAATATATTTTCATAAAGCTATATTAAAAAAAAAAAACAACAAAAATGATGACATCCAGTCAAAGAAACGTCTATCAGGTAATTTTTATTTTTCCACCTTTTTACACATAATGAATTAGTAAACTCACCAAATTCTCCTGTTAATTTTGTGTTCCTGTTAATGTAAATTGATTTTAATATCTATTATCGTATCATAGAGAAATAAGTATTTTCTTCATCTTCTGTAAAACAAAAGCTGACACCTGTAGATGTAACAAAATTACAGAATAAAATTTACAAAAATTATGAAATTTATTGTCTGTATGAGATTAATTATGTTTTTTCTAAGTGATTTCAATTTTTTTTGATAGACGATTTTTTAAAATGTTGAACTTACTTTCTGATTGTTAGCTTTAATCAATTAGTATAAACAAACTGACATTATTTTTGTAATATCATCTAAAAAAAGTTTTAATTTGTGGCGAATAAAGTGATTTATTTTGTGCATTTAGTTGGTGGAGTGTTATGGTCGAAGGTTAGGACCAAGGAAGAACAAAACGAACACAAGAGTAGAAATAACAAAGATATATTACACAGAATAATAATACAAGATGTGGAAGGTGTTAGTATGACTGTCAGTCTAGTTTGGAGTGAACTGCAAATTGGCTCGACTCGATCCCGTCTCGTTCCCGTCTCTCTTGAGAGGCGCAGTATTCATAGTGTCAGGAAGAGTTCACTCTGTCGTTCTAGGTAACGTCCCATAACATGGAGAAAATCAGTTTTGTTCTTTCTTTTGTACATTTGCATTTATGGAAATAAGTCAGTTGTTATAATGTTTTTCTTAATAATATATAGAGTTTCTAATTAACCTATAACTGGGTGTTAATAACGACTTCCTTAACAAATGTTCTCTATAATTGTTGTCATTTAGTATCAATAAATTTTTTTCTGTCTGTCTACATGTCTTGCACCTCGGTTGCATAGCGGCCAGGCCTGTTATAGGTATCACCTTTATATATATATATATATATATATATATATATAATGGGGGGGTAGAGAGAGAGAGAGAGAGAGAGAGAGAGAGAGAGAGAGAGAGAGAGAGAGAGAGAGAAACAAAGAGAGATGACTGCCAACTCAATATCGAGTCTGCCCATCCCAAGACATCGTTTTAACACCCAATTGTGCCTTGAACGTATATGACTCACTAATTCGGACAAACTTTTATATCCTCTGGTACAAAGTTGGCAGTCATGACATGTCAGCCACTCAACATGTAAACGATCTTACCATACCAAGCAATAACTGTGAAGGTATTTTTTTAAAGTGGAGAAGTTCTTGTTTTGAATCAAATACACTCACTGAACAAGAACAGTATGTACCTAAAAAGCAGGACCAGTCACCATCAATGGATGCTATCAAACTTTACATCAAACTTTTCCTTTTTGTATGGATTATTTTAACGAAGGCTAAGGAGTCTAATATCCCTGGTGG
>OZ038477.1:95636965-95661965 GCA_964036315.1 Acanthosepion esculentum | reverse complement strand
CTCCCGATGTTCTGAGTTCAATCCCGAGCAAAGACAGTGGCAGCGACAAGCAAGAGCGGTGACAACGATAATAGAAGCAACAGCTGCAGCAACGATGGCGTCAAGCAGTAGTAGCAGCAGCGATGGCCTTAATGGAACGAGAACAATACCAATAAAGGGTTGGGTTCGAAACTCCAGACCGACGGTTCCCGAGTTCGAGATGCACCTGAAGAAGGCCGGAGGATCAGACGGCCGAAACGTTGTGAGGAAAGCAACCAAGATGAGGAAGTCAGTCCGATTAACGAAATCCATAACAAAGATTTTGGCGATAAAAAGTTTTTTCTTTATTAAGTCTGGGGCATTTTTTCATCAACAATGCATATTTTTAGCGAATTTAGCGAATCTTTGAAGGTACTTATATATATATAGGTTCGCCTATCGTCGGTTTCTTGAACAGGTGTAGAGGTTTATCCTTTGTTTCCTGTTTAGGACAGGGTTTCCGGTTCCTTCTAAAGTCTTTTGATTTTCTTTCACTCCCAGTAACCCCATGTATCTAAAATTATTTATTGTTAAGCTTAGTCGGGCACAAGAAAAGAGGAAGAGGACACTTAGAAACAAACACGTCACTCATGCAAAGATGTTTACAAAATGAAGTTGCTTAACATTGTAGTCACCATCTAGCTTAGTCTGGCACGAGGCAACATTCAGAGATGATTGAACTCCCGATTTTGGAGTACTCATTATTAGACGCAGTTTCTAAGGAACTACTGTTCGAACGCGGTTTATGCACGTAGACACACACACACACACATGCACACACACACACACACACACACACACACACACACACACTGATTCTCTCTTTTGCTCTCTTTTTCTCTCACACATGCATATTTATTTTATTTTCGTTTATTTACGCTTCTCTTTCTATGTATATAGTCAGTCTCACTATTAACAACACACGCACACGCACACACACACACACACGCACACACGCACACGCACACACACACACGCACACACGCACACGCACACACACACACGCACACACGCACACGCACACACACACGCACACACACACACGCACACACACGCACACACACACACACACACACATATATATATGTTTATGATAATTGAGAGGCGCACAAATATTAAGCTATCTTAAAGCAAAAAATAACGTCATGAGGTGTGACTGAAAAATGATGAGAAAAACATTTCCAAGATGTTTTGCATGGTGTCGTTTTTTCTGTGCAGATGTCGCGGAGATAAAATTCATGCATTGATGGAAGAAGCAGAAAAATGGAAAAGAATGAAATTGCTTCCAGAAAAATTCATTTTTGCAAAAATGTGTCATCGATATTTTACTTTTTGTTTGTTTGTTTATTCTTCTTTACGTTTTCATTTTTGAAAGAAGAATTTTTCGAGAATACCAATTTATTGGAGCGCTCCGATATTTCTAATTGACAGACCTACTAGAAAATAGACTGATGAACGGTTCTGAGAGTATTATGAACGAATACAAAGGGTGCGTCTTTGTGGAAATGGATTTAAAAATCACCTTCACAACTCTCTACTCTCATCTTTTTTCTTGAACACGTATAGAAGGAAAAGGCGGAAAGAGTGTTCGGTGACGTGTAAGTTTCTCAAAGGCGATTCTTGTCTGAATTTCTCGGATGTGGAGTTATTGTTATTTGCATTATTTACAGTCGTAATAATGTTATCATATTTGTTGTTCTTATCATGAAGTTTCGGCCGTTGTACCCTACGGCCTTCTTCAGGTGCCTGTCAGTTCTGATAACCTTCGGGGTATTTCAAACTAGATAATAAAGCAGAGGAGTAAAACTTTGGTTCGTGAATTTGGTGGCATAGTATTTGTAGTTCCATCCCTTATCCGATTAGTACAAACTCAGTCTGAGTCGAAGCAGGGTTAGATATAACTGTACAGAGTTAAAATAGAACAAGGCTAGATAAGAGAACAATATACTACTGGAGATTTAATAAAGGGTTCACTTCGAAATTCCCTGAAGGTTACTAGGATCAGCAAACACCTAGAGATGGCCAGAGGGCACACCGACCGAAACTGTGTGATAATGAGAACACTAGATCGACTGTGAATAATGTAAATAGAGTATAAGACCTTTTTTTAAAAAAAAGCAATAATATTTGTCATACACAGTTCGTTTTCTTATTTTTATCCATTTTGTCTTCTTCTTCTTCTTCTTCTTCTTCTTCTTCTTCTTCTTCTTCTTCTTCTTATTATTATTATTATTATTATTATTATTATTATTATTAATGCAATTTATCTCTATTAATGCTCTTTACTTTTTACTATTGTTCACCCAATACAAGCCGTAAGTGCCACTCAAGGTCAAGGGTTACTGAATAGGGATGTCGCAAGGGCGTATAGAGAAGAAGCAAGGGTTGTATATTATGAGGATACGAAAGATCGATAACGGTTGACTCTCAAATTGAAGAGGTTAACATTATAGTGATCAGGGAAGGATCTCCTCGGGTGTTCCACATTGAAACAGTTTTCTGAAAAATGATTTCTGAGCAGAGCTTAGTCCTTACCAAAGAAAGACGAAGGCAATAAGGATAAGTCGACTCACTGTCTACGATGTGGCGGATCCTAATCATCTGCCATGAAAATAACGGTAGAGTAGCGAGAGGTTAGCAATGTAGGGTTGAAAACAATCCATCATCCACAAGGCTGCGCAGACACTTTTGAATTTGGTCGAGACTGGTAAGTGAGGATTTGGCAGTTTCTGTCAAGATGTGGTAACAATACTTCATTTTTGGCTTGGTCTGGCTCTTGTAGATTTAGCACGTAGCAGGAGGAGTCAGGTTTAATCTTTTTACATCTTCTTTGGCATCATCAGGATTATTTCCTTTTTTTCTCTACCCTTTCCTTGTCCTCATTCCCTTTCATTTAGTGGTACATAAACGAGTGTAAACAAGTGCACATAAACACATATAATGTATGTTAATGCAGCAAGAATTCATATGAATAAACTTTATTAAATTCAACCGACAAGATTTATCTCTTTAATTGTTTACATTTTTCCAATTTACGAATAAGTTGTTTACGGTGAAATTGTCCAAAGTTGTCAGTGTTGTAGACAATAATTTTTATAAGATTCATCCTGGAATTTTTAAAACTTCAAAAATGTTCACAAATATACGTGTATCGTATAAGTAATGTCAAGTGTAGAACAGTTTCACAGAGCTGGACTGCACAGAGAAAGAATATATCGTTAAATATTTTGTATATATAATTAAAATAATTTTGTACATATTTTAAAATGTCATTCCCTGTGGTGAAAGATACTTTATTTAATGTGGGTTGCTTGTTTTGTATGCTAATAGCTTCGAGTATTGAATCTTTCTTTATAACGAATGCTATATAGTATGATGGTGATACCTACTTATATTTGTCTTATGTGAATAGTCGTATAGTGATATTTAATATGAAGTAGAATTATTATGATTATTATATAATATTCGATACGTGCATAAATTGACCTCTTTCGATAAGTGCCAAATTAACTTACGAGCGAGTGTGGCGTTTGTGTGACCAATGAAAGGTTTAATGTTGTTTGATGAAGACGCAAACTTCCAAAGGATACAAGAATTCATAAGCTACATTGTTTTTTTTTCCATGGGGCGAGGAAGTCCCAAGTTATTGGTAATGCTTTCTCTATAAATTTGATTTGAGTTAATTTGGAAACTGAAAAAGTATAATAACCATACTTTGTCGGTTAAATTTGATAAAACATGTTTGACAAACACGCATGCACATGGACACGCATACACAAACATATAATAATAATAATAATAATAATAATAATAATAATAATAATAATCAGAAGCAGTCATTATGAGACCACTGCGAGAAAAAGTCGGTTACCAAGTTACACCTGTCAAATATCTCTTACTGAATTTATTAATCACTGGGCATGATTGAACCAACCTTTTATATATATCAATACATACAAAATAATATCAAGCGTATTGATAATTTATGTTAATATTTACGCGTATGTTGGCATTATATATATATATAAATATATATATATATATATATATATATATATATATATATATATATATATATATATATATATATATATATATATATATATATATATATGATAAATGCGAATTTCAGTGTGTCATTGTGTCATACTTTTTCAGCTTTACTCTTGCCACTTTGGAATCAGACCGACTCCGTGAGCAAATTAAAAACACTCCAGGGCGGATCCGGGCCCGCATTCCTGAAATTTGGGATTCCCAAGTTTTCATTACTGTGATTGTTTTCGGAGATTTTTTACGTGATTTTTTGCGACAATTTTTTTTATATAATAATAATTTTTATAACTTAAAAATGAATTTAGGAATAATCAAAATTAATTGCGAAATCCAGCGAAAGTTACCCATGAAATAAAAATAATTGTTTATACGGAAATTAAGGACCAATTTACATCAAATTGTTTTTAAATTAAGTGGTGGAAGAAGAATTATCGTTGAACTTTTAAAAGGTAAGCTTAAATATTAATGCGATACTTAAATGCAGCGATCAATTTTGTGTTATTATGTAGTTTATTGTTGCCTATCGCATCTACTCCTCTCTACCTCGTGAAGAATGTTCAATCAAGACCCCCCCCCCAGGAGCTAGCTTAAATGCCACTCGATAGGGCGGCTTTTAAGCTAGTATATATAAAGTAATATATTAACCTAGTATATATAAAGTAGAAAAAGCTTTCGTGTGACGCCTTTCGTCCTATAGGACTTCATTGGGCTAGGTTTGTTTACGTTGATGCGACTACAGATGCGCACGGACGAGAGTCGCAGAGAATTTTAAATTTAGAATTTTTTTTATGTGTTTGAGTATATAATCTAGTCAATTTCATCTAGATTATTTTTCTTTTCGTTTCCATCATCTTTGTTATTAAATACCCTACATTGTGATAACAAAAGATCTGACAAGATTGGTGAAACGCTGTAAGAATCTGGACGCAAATTTACTGTGGATAAACTAGCGATTAAATCACTTTCTAGACATTTTTGTTTTAGTGGATTATTTTCTCTTTTAATTAGAGTAACATTTTACGGTGAGCAACTAATGCGTTTAATGTGTTTTTTTGAAATATGTCTTTTCTGTTCATATAATTTTTTATTCAAACTTCTTCAGGTTTCTCCAATATATACTTTATAGCAATCCTTGTTGGTGATAGAATAAATTCCTCCTTTAAGGTTTGGTTCGTTGTTTTGCTTTGTATTGATTAAGATTTTTATTGTTTTAGATGTAGTTGTGACAAATTATATTTAGATAAGTTTAGATAAATACATTTCGATTATAGTTATGATAGAGTTAGAGGGTAGAACAGTATATTTTTTCATTCATTGGGTTTGGCAGGATCACACACACACACACACACACACACACACACACACACACACACACACACACACATATGATGGTGGATCAGTTAATTCTGAATATTGATTTAAAATTTCCACACTATTCTGTACGATCTATGTAATTACTGGAGAAACATTGTGTTAAATGCAAAGGATGAAATTTAGTTGAAAAGTAAACATTTAATCTTTAAAATAAATCTTTTCTCAAAACTGCTGCATATATATATATATATATATATATATATATATATATATATATATATATATATATATATATATGTATGTATATATATGTATGTATATATATATGTAATACATATATACATACATATATATGTATATGTATATATATATGTATATACATAAATGAATACATATATATGCATACATATATACATATATATATGTATATATACATGTATATATATAAATAAATATATATATATATATATATATATATATATATATATATATATATATATATATATATATATATATATATAGTGGGACGAAATAAATATTCGTACACCACGAAAAGTTTTAATTAATATAGTTATAACTTATGAAAATACTTAAAATCCATACAATATTTCTACACCATTGCATAATACTGCAATATCCATAACACAATTAGAAAACTTTGATACAAATGAAATTATCTGTTATTTATAAAATTTCGAGACGAAAAAGTATTCGTACGAAATATGTCTATCATATGAAAAGGCTTAAATTACTTTTATTTACATAATTCTTCCTAAGATTTTGCTAGATTCTTCTTATTTTCTTATTACTGAAACAATCTAAAATATTCTGCAATTCATTTAATATATAAGGTTATCTCTGCAAGCAAATCATATACAATAATTATCATCATGGGGAAAGGCAAGGAACTATCAAGTTTGCAAAAAGAATTGATCATCAAACATTGGAAGGAAGGCAAAAGCTATGGGAGAATAGCAGATATCCAGAATATACCATTTGCTACTATTAGTTCCGTTAATGCTAAGTATAAAAAGGTGAAAACTGTTGAGAACAAATTGAGATTTGGTGCTCACGTAATATGTTTCCAGTTCAATGAGAATTCAGCACAAAATTCAAGAAAATCCAATGTCTACTCGGAGAGAAATACAGGAAGAATTAAAAGCATCTGGTATTATTGTTACGAAGCGAACAACAAGCAATGAACTTCAAAGAAGTCAACAAAGATCTCGTTCTCCAAGAAAAACTCCACGACTATTGAAGAAACAGGGATGTCCGATTAAAATTTGTTCATGAGCACAAGAATAAACGTGAGTCATTTGAGGAAAATGTTTTATGGACAGATGAAACAAAAATTGATATATTTGGCCGTGATTCAAGGACTCACGCTTGGAGAAAAGACGGCACAGCCTTTGTACGGAAGAACATAATACCAACAGTTAAATTTGGTGGTGGCAATATCATGGTTTGGGGATATTGTTCTGCTAATGGTACGGGTAATTTAGAGACAATAGATGGTAGAATGAATTCAAAAATATACCAAGATGTCTTGGACTCTAATTTGTTTGGGTCAGTAATAAAACTTATTATTTCATTAACATAACAAATGTTTCTGATTTTTTTTTGCATATTGCAGCATTATGACACGTATAAAAATATTGTATAGTTTATAAAATTCTTTTCTAAAATCTATATTAAATGAAAATATTCATGGTGTACGAATATTCCCTCCCCCACATACACTATATATATATATATATATATATATATATATATATATATATATATATATATATATATATATATATATTGTTACGAACTTGTAGCATATAGATGAACCACAGGTTTAAAAAAAGAAAACGTGGGATCTTTTCTCGGTCTTTACTCAGGAATGGAAGCAACACAAAGGAGTCAACGAAGATCAGACGCAAGACGATGGATTTCAAAATAAAACATTTATTTATAAATACATAAACAGGTAAAGAAAGAAAAAAAGAAAATTCATTTAACAAAGGGGAAGGGGACCATGAAAGAACAAAAGATACCAGCGAATACATATATATATATACATAAAATAAAAGATCAAGCCAGGAGAATCAACTTATCTGTCAGTCGAGTTCACGTTTCCACACAAAGATCTGATTCGCCGAAGCGAGAGTTCGTATGTTAAGACAATATTTTGGTCGACCGGCAATTTTCCTGGGTTCCTTTTCTTTCGGAAGTGTTCGGAGTTTCAAAACATTACGTACAGGCGTTTCGTTGGTCGATTCAGTTTCGTGCAGCACACTCATCTCTAGTCGACAGACTTTGCTGTCTTCTTCATTTCAGTGGGCAGTCCGTTTGGAATCGGGACGCTTTTGCCCAGCGACATTCATCTGCCACTGTACAGACGGAAACTGAAAATCCTTTTTTAGGTTTTTGCTGTCCCCAAAGACAGTCACGTGGGTTCTCTTCACCCTTGACCGGGTACACGGGAGGATGGAGCTGAGATCACGCAGTGTTTGTGCGATGGCCAAAATTCCAATCAACCCTTAGTATGGTCTGATCACGTGAATCGCAGCAGGAGATCCTGATGGTGCCTGGAATTCACTTATGGTCGACCGCCTGATAGCTGTGGGATTTTGGAACCAGGTCATTTTCGCGTCGGGTCGCTTCAAAGTTCATGGACCCGTGACGTGTGGGTGGAAGCGTAGGTAAAGAGGGAAAGAAGTTGTGAAAAGAAGAGGAGGGTATGGCTGATCATGGAACATATTCGCTCGCAAGTTGAAAGCATTGGATTTTATCTATTTTTATTTATCTATTTATTATTTTTTTTATACCTTTTTCGATAAGAATTTGGGATTTTTCTTTGGGAGTGTTTTTTTTTTTTTAGCCTAACGCCTATATGATTAATGAAATCGTGTGTACATCACAATATATATATATATATATATATATATATATATATATATATATATATATATATATATATATATATATATATATATATATATATGTATGTGTGTGTGTGTGTGTGTGTGAAAGAAAGAAAGAGAGAGAGAGAGTGAGAGAGAGAGAGAATGTGTGCTCATGTCATTCGTTTGAACAAGTATCCCGATTTTTAATGTGTTTTCAAAAAGTTTACGATTCGCGTAGCCGTTCTGGAATTAATGAAGGAAAGAAAAAAGGTAAGAAGGAATTGAGAAAAGAAGAGAAAGAAAGAATGGTCTAGACTAAAATGGCATCATGGTCACTGGTGACTGTGACGTCATCAGTTCCTAATTATTATCGTCTCAGATGTTATGCGGGGAAAATGTCGAGTGGATAGAGGGAAGCGCTACGCTGGAGATATTGAGCCAGAAATATGACACATGATCGGTTAAAGAAGTCAGCCAGAGACAGGCAACCGTCTGATTGAAGACATTTAAAAGAATCACCTCTTGAAGAGAGGCAACCTGGGACAAAAAGGCGTTTCAATAGCATGAGTATCTCGTTCTGCCTGTAAGTTCGTATGGGACCAAGGTGGAAGAATATGGGATAAATGGTGTAACTTCCCGGCTTTATATGTGTTCTCTTATCAATGTGTAAGAAGAGAAATTGTAAGAATGTATGTTTGTGCCATATATATATATATATATATATATATATATATATATATATATATATATATATATATATATATATATACATATATATATATATATATATATATATATATATATATATATATATATATATATACATATATATATATATATATATATATATATATATATATATATATATGTATAGTACGCCACATACATATATTTACATTTTTTGTGTAACAATTGAGGGGAAGTGTGCAAAATGATCCATCCGCCTAAATTTAAGTTATACTTGTTTTGAAAAGAAAAAAAAAAGACTTTGATTAAATAAAAATTATGGGAGACAGACATGAATTACGGCAACATTAGTCATGCTGAATATTTGTTTTACGAATTTAACTATATTTTATTTAAATTAATTTTCGAAAATATAAGGCTCCGTATAGTTTTTTCTTTAATAAAACTTCATAATAAATTCATGTTAGCAGCAAAAAAAAAAAAAAAAAAAAAATTAAGTTTATATTTTAAAGATTGAATAAAAAATTATTTTCCATAACATAAATAAATTATTTTTTCATATCATAGTTTCGGGTTGGGTCAGAGACCCTTACGCCGGACTGGTCTTGACTAATTCAAGATATTTTTTTGAAATTTGTTTTTGTAAAGTAAAAGAGAATAGATATTAAGTTTCGTTTTTAAAATCTGTAATAATGAATGAATAATAAAAAGATAAAATAATTACAGACACACACACACACACACACACACACACAAAAAATGGAAATAAATTCAAGAGAAGAGAAAATATAAAAATCCATATAGAGTTTCGCAATTATCAGCAGAATTAAAAAGTAAAAACGAACGAGAATAATAATTATTCCCGTTCGGTTTTACTTTTTAATTCCGAGAATTTCGAAACGCTTACATCGCTAAAAATGGATTCTAATGTAATTATTACGTATTTTTAATTTTAAAACATCTTCGCAAATACAAATCGTATAATGATTTTTTTGCAAAAAGGTGGGTTGGGTGATACTGAGTTTGTATATATATTTATTTTGTCGTTAATTATTGTATATTACAATTCGGGGCATATCTTGTGGAATTTGGTAATAGCCCGAGAAGAAACAAATTTAAATATCTGATGATGCATTGCTTTAGTAGGACGAAAAATAAGCAGACACTGAAATTACAGATTGAATCTAAGGACTGTCAAGGATTACTCAAACCTTCCAAAGTTTACACAAAAAGTATTGTGCTTTGGGTACTTATGCAGTAAACATAATTTTGGTTGTAAATATGTAACATTTATGAGGACAATATACGGATATCTTTCCTTAGGTGTTTATAAATTGTACACTGCTCAATTATTAACGTTAACAACGAACTATTTTAAATTACAAAATTGTACTTGGATTAAACAAAAATTATTTACAATATAATATATATTACTTATAATACATACTTTCTTGCCGTCAATATTTACAGCTCTGGTACACTAATATATATATATATATATATATATATATATATATATATATATATATATATATATATATATATATATATATCCAAACACGGTCTGTTTAACCTTTTTGAAATACTTTTTCCAATTTTCGAATTAAGTGGTGAATATTGGACTTGAAGTTGTGGATAAATTATCCGAAATTCATATTTTGTTATTTTTAATCAAACTTCTTTCGACACCCCCTACACGCACAGACACCGCCCCCCCACACATATATATATATATATATATATATATATATATATATATATATATTACAATAGCAACAAAAGGAAAACTCATCTTAGCCAACGCGTTAAACTATCCGAAGTTCATATTTTGTTATTTTTAATCAAACTCGACTGGGTATCTTAAATCCCTGCCATTTATTATGGCACTGAACACTCTTTTTTTCCTGTGTGCAATCTTAGCCAGACTCTTTTAGGAGCTGTTTATTCTTATTTCTATTTATAAATGCTTTCATGGATGACTTTAATTGCCCGGTATTGTCGAGCAGTTTTTGTTGCTTGAAGCTGTAAGCTCCTCTACCATGACATTGAGTACTTTCTTGTTGCACCGGTAAACCATTTCTGGTTGAATCTTTTTTCTCGGCTATTTTGATCTTGACCGGATAGGTTACCCTTCTTCTAGTGAGTTTGGTTAGCTGACCATCTTGGACTTGCCTGGTGGTATAAGAATTCCTATTTTCACAAACTACAGCTACTTACCACCTGATGATAGCGTGAAAAGGCATGAATCTGGCAGTCGTGTTGATTTAAAATTAATTTGACTTAAAATATATTAAATCTCTGCTATTTATTATGGCATTGGGTACTCTTTTTTCTTGTGTGCAATCTTAGGCAGACTCTTTTAGGAGCTGCTTATTCTTATTTCTAATTTTATATATATATATATATATATATATATATATATATATATATATATATATATATATATATGAATAACGGAAAAAGAAATCTTACCTTAGGCAACGCTTTTGTCCTCTAATGAACTTTATCAAGGCAAATGTTATAAGGATTTTATTTTGCAATAAGTATTTATGAACAGAATTGAAAACCTTACATTTGTCTTGATAAAATCCATAAGAAGAAACGTGTTGGCTAAGATAAGTTTCCCTTTTTCTTTATTCATATTATCCTTTTACAAAGATATTTTAGTTATATCTGAAATTTAACACACACACTGATATAAATTGGGTGTATTACAAAAAACAGATACAAACTTGCACGTGAATACATGGAAATGTACGTGATACTTGAAAATGAAGAAATCGACGACATACCAAAAAAACAAAAAACAGAAAAAAAACAAAAACAGAAAAAATAACCCTCCAAAACCTCAATAGTCTTCAATATCAGCTAACGATAGCCTAAAGAACTCAGACATTGGACAATTTATATCTAAATATGTACCTGATACCCAAAAATTGATCCGAAATGTAGAACAAATAAATCAGTGAATAGTTAGCAAAGAACTTTCGTTGGTCTTTAACCAATCAATAAGTTCTCTCCTGGCACGGACTTGCGATACGGTATCAGAAAGTTCCGGGACTCGGTCTAAAAACAATTACATAATTAATCAAAGAAATAATATAGATTGTTCGACGATGGTTCATTTTCATATTTTGTGGCGTTGGCGTTTTGCTGGTTATTAATAGTACTGAACGCACATTATCTTAAATCAACACTCAGCTGCACTTGGAGATCGACTTAGAAAAAACTTAAAAATGTTTGCCAAAAACCTCATGAAACATTTCGAGTGTCTCTGTATTAGATTTATCGAGTTTCACGCTAAATATTATGCACGCATGTTGCTCGAATTTGTCAGTCATCGTCAAGTTCGCAGAGCCGTATTAACACAACATTATTAACCTTTGAATAATAATTGAACACCTATAGATAGCAAATAGCTTATCAGCAGGCTGGCTTAGTAGGCTGGATCTCTATCTATAAAAGGCAGGATGTGTGTGTGTGTGTGTGTGTGTGTGTGTGTGTGTATGTATGTGTGTGTGTGTGTATGTATGTGTGTGTGTGTGTGTGTGTGTGTGTGTGTATGTGTGTGTGTGTGTGTGTGTAACGAAAGCACGGCCGCAATTTTCGACGGATTTGCACCAAAATTTACATGCACATGTTCCAAGTTAGTGAGAAGGCCAAGACCGACTTTGCATTTCCCAACTCCCATCGATAGTGGAAATAATCGATTTTTTTTCATGTTTCTACGGCAGTTTTCATGTAGTTTGCAGCCATTTTCTACTGGCCAGAGTGAGAACCTATAGCTGGCTGCCACGAATAGGCAGGAAGATTCTATTGGCCAGCGTGAGAGCCAACAGCTGACTGACACGAATGTTAACTAGCATGCTAGCATGCAAAAAAATCGATAGCTGCATTCGTCACAAGTGGGAAAAATTTAAATCTTCATGGCACTTTACTCCAATTGGCTCATTCGTTTGCTTAAACTCAACGTTGATTCTGATTTCACAGAACTGGGTTGGGTGTGAAAAAGTATTTGTTGTTAACATTCTTTTTTCATTCGTTTTTTTCAGTTACGAGTCCTTTTTTAAAGCTGATCGTTTTGTGTTCATTTTGTTTAGTTCTTTTTTCGTAACAGATTTAATGTTTAGTATAGAGCTTAGAAAAAATTTGTAGTGTGAGATAGGCAAGACGTAAGGCATGTAGCAACATCAGCACGGCAAAGGGCACTCCTTTAAAGGCAAGGAAGGGCAAAAATATTCTAAGTCAAGTCATAGCGATTGCTGTATGAGTCGTACGATTTTTGAATCAAGCACGGGCAACGCCGGGCCATGTTGCTAGTGAATAAAGATTAATTATTTGTGCATTAATGAGACATTTAGAAATTAAAACGAAAGATCATGAACATAAGATGATTCGTTTACATAACAATATTGACTGCATTTGTGTTTCATTGTAATAGGTCTGACCATAATTTTGACTTAAAGAACTCTATTGTAAATAAAAGAGAAATAAATTTATTAATGTGAAAATGCATCGAAAATGCACTAATTCCCGAATCATTTGCTGTAACTATGTGCAGCATCATACAATATACTTCCCTTCCTCTTAATATTAATGCCAATACAATGTGGGATATTTTGAAAAATGGCGATAAGAACAAAAGATAAAATGAGAATAGTTTAACATCTGTCGTCAAAATTTAAATGTTGAACGACTCTGTGTGTGTTTAATGTTTCGATAAAATCTATAACCGGCATTTGTTGCATTAGCTCCCATAACTTCCCCACCTGTTTTATATATAAGACTGATTTCAACTATAAGGCCGTTATTAGTCCTAAGACGTTTCTTGTAACAAAACTACACAATTTTCCATCTTGTCATTCATTTGCACTCTATGAAACCGTTTTCATCATAGCATTTTAGTGTATAAAGAATGTATGTTTCTCAATTAATAATCGAGAATTAGAGATACTGTAGTATATTTTGTCACGAAAGGTGATCAAAAGGCATGTTACGGCTGATGCAACTGCCGATAAAAAGGGGCAACAACACCGGTACAAAAGCAAAGCCGATTCACTCTCTTATCCTGTTGACCGGGTAAATACAAACCACGCGGTTGAAGTCAGTCGGTCAAATCTTGACAAGAAGGATTTATTTTTGTTTCTGGTTTGTTTATATATATATATATATATATATATATATATATATATATATATATATATATATATATATATATATATATATATATATATATATGCGTATTTCGGCAATATGTTTTCATTGAGACATGTTTCGTTGAATAATTTAAATGTTCTCTGGGAGATTGCATCTCCAACGGTAAAAATAATATTTATGTTGGACACACTACAACAACGTTATCACGGCGGCTAAGTTTTCATTTGAATAATACGTCAAACATTTCTAAACATTTACAACATCATACCTGTTCATATTTGAAATTCAGAAAAATCCTTGTCGAAAATACTTCTATACTTTTTGACGAAAAGAATAAGCATAAACTAAAAATTCTCGAAGCTATTTACATTAAAAAATTAAAACCAAACTTTAATAAAATTAATTATGAAGACTCCACAAATGTATTAAAATGTGTATAATAGATAGTTTGAAATGCCAAGATTTGTACTAATAGTTTCTTTCTTTCTTTTTTTTATTTCTCATTTCGTATTAAACTCTCCAAACCACACTTAGTTACCCCCCCCCTTTAATCTAAGTGTCCATACACTATTATAATTGAGATGGCAAGAGTTTTTACTCATAGTTTTTTTTTGTATTGTGGAATGGTGTATGTATTGTTAATGGATTCTATAAGGAATTTTGGAATAGAACGTTTTTTGTTCTTCCTAAGTTCTAAGTGAATTTCAAAATAATATTTTTAATGTAGTTTTAAATTCTATTTCTTTTTGTGCTTAGCTAAAATGAAAATATCCTCTACATACCTGATATAAATTTTGGGTTCTTTCGTGTTTTTTTTTTAAATTTGTTTTCGGCGTGAGACAAAAATTAGGTGTCTCCAAAGAAAAACGATACCTAAGGTCTAAAATGCATTTTAAAAAAAGAAAAATCAGTCTTGAAACGTTTTAATTTTAAGCTAATCGATGAAATTTAATATTTGCTGTATTTCACACCGAATTTGAATTGATTGGAATTATTTTTGGGGAAATCGATAAAATTGCCAAAAATTAGCCATATTAGCGAAGCAGTCAACACAACACGATTAAAAATGAAAACTCTTTCAAAAGTAAAATATGCTTTTCTGAATCTTTATTTGAGGAATGTTAGCTGATTTAAAGTTTAATCAATCTGATTTGAAACAAATATTATTTACTTTTAGATTTTTAACGCAGAGGTGGGTGTTTTTATGAGGTGTTGACAACTTTCGCGATAGATTTTTGTTTGAGAAGTTTTTCTACGGAGCATATAACTGTAAAATATACTTAACAAATATAACAGGAGCATCTTTTTTATATAATTGTTTTAACTATGAAATAATCTTTAAAAATTATGAAAATATTCTCTGTAATCTAATATTTTATTGAATTTTATGTACTTTGGCTTACTTACTTACGAAGACGCTTGTTGAGGAAATGTTAGAAAATTACCTATAAATTTAGAATTTACAAGTTACCGCTCTTATTTTATGATAATGTCGCCACATTTACACACACACACACACACACACACACACACACACACACACACACACACACACACACACACACACACAGATTGAAATTTTAAAAAAATACTGGGGTGGGGTCGCTGAATTGTACTAAAATTTTCAATTTATGATTAGTAAATATAGTTTTTGCTACAAATTAATACAGCATTTTAAGAGATTTAAAACTCTATAAATTATTATAAATGTTAAATAGAAAATAAATATTCAAATATAAATTATTATAAAAATGAAAACAATACTTGTAAAATTTCATTTTCATTGGAAAATGTTTTTAAGACACTAGTGTCCATGATATATCTTTTACTTAAATTAATTCGGCTAGATATGGAGAGATGGCATCATTAAATAATTTTGATAGTTGATAAATTGAAGTTGAAACCTGTGAAATTAGTAGTCGTAATGGTTTATATATCTTTACATTTCTATAAAGCTATTCTTGTTGGTTGCCTCCAGTGATTTTGTTAATTTGCATGCATCCTACTTCAGATTTTTTTAGTTCGTCGGTAGTATTTTTATCTAATTTTGTAAATTTGAACTTGTTTTCAATGATAGTTTTCATTATCATGTAATTGTCAGCTTCAAGTTGGGATAATGACTCGGGTATGATTTCAATTCCAGTTTACTTTATGAGTGGATCAAATATCGGTTGCAGGTCGCAGTTTGATCCTAAATTTAGATATTCTTTCTTGTCATCTGTTAACTTATGGTATGATGATATATATATATTGTATATTGTTATCCACAGACAGACTGTTTCGCTGTTTCACAGTTCATCAGTGTCGTTAGACATCCGATTGCCTCAAGCCGGGATCGAAACCCGACTTAATTTTTTGTACTTTTACTGTGCTTGCTTCTTAATAGTATTTTCTTGTTCTCTCAGAAGCTCTAACGCTCAGTAACCCCATACGTTTTAGAGGCTTTAATGTCTTGTTTGGGGGTGATATGATTAAATAAATTACGAGGCACTGGCAGGATTAACACCGCTTGATAGCTGAATTATTGTTGTGGTCAGAAGTGAATAGCATTCTATTTTCTCCTCGTAACAACTGTAATAGATTCATCAGGAATATGTGTGTTCCGGACAGATTTCAATGGCATGTAAAACTGTGCGTACGTACAAGTGATGAAAGTTCGGCGTCAAAGATGGTAACAAAAGAAGTTAGAACAATGCAGCAAAATACACCCCAATTTAACGCCGGTATCACTCAACGCACTCTACATCGTCTATTCCAATATATGAAATTTCATATCCGTCATCAAAGAAGGGTAGCAATATTGACATTATGACATCGATTACTGCATCTCACTTGGCCAGAAAATTGGACTGTGAATGTCAGCTGACGTGTCGCCTGATCAGAAAAGTCAAATTTCCGGTAATTTCGGGAAAATAGCCGAGTTTGTGGGAGCAGGAAACTGCAATTATTCCATGGGCCCAATCTGTCAGTAGAATGTTGTGTAAGCTTTTGGTGCCTCTGCAAATGGTGTAGGCTGTGTCCTGTTGGAAATTGCAAGGATAACTAGTGAAACTGAACCCTGTCTTGAGAGATGTTGCAAATAATTTGCACCTCATTATGCTCGCCCTGTTTCCCGTTGTGTTACTGTATACGAAGGCCAGAGTCAGAATAGTCAGCGATTAGCTGGACTGCTTCGTGGGCGAGTATTCTGACAGGGATGGATTCCTTTTTCTGGGTTTTGAATAAGTCCAAAACGGAGCAAATTCAACTGAAGCGTCGATACGGCTCCCACACCCAGGTTGAGAGACTGGTTAAGACCACACACGGAGGAACGCCAAACAAACGTGCGACATGCGTTCCTGTGACGCCATTCACCCTACTGCCTCTTAGAATTCAAACTGCTTCCATTCTCTCTTAATAAAACAAATTACAAAATGAAATGGTACTTTTCGTTGATACCGTTTTATGCCGTAGCTTCGGGATCCAGGAACATGTGTTGTCGCAACAGTTGGCGATAGTTTATTCGAACAAGATAACACCCCAACTAGCTAGGAAAACTCATATATATATATATATATATATATATATATATATATATATATATATATATATATATATATATGTGTGTGTGTGTATGTATGTATGTATGTATAGATGAGTTTATATATATATTTACAGTGCTGTTCGATAAAAGTGACTAACCTTATTCTTTGAATTTAGCTCAACTTTCGTTTCATCGGAGAAGAGAACATTCTTCCAGTCTTCTATGGTGAAACTTTTGTAATCGTGAGCCCATTCAAGTCTCTTGACTTTGTTGGCTTTGCTTATTAGCGGCTTAAACCTTCGTGTAAAAGCTTTGTAACCTTGTTCTAACAGCCACCGAAGGACTGTTGAAGAGGCAAGACTAACACCTTGATCTTCGCTTAGACTGGCTGCAATTTCTTGGCTAGTTATAGTCCTATTCTTCGCAACTTCTCTCTTGATTACCCTGCCAGTTCTATCATCAAACTTTTTCTTTCGTCCCCTTGTTTCCTTCCTTGGAGCAGGAGTGGCATCATTATGTGCACTAAGCACTCGAGAGACAGTTGATTGCGAGGTTATAGCAATTTCTGCAATTTCTCTCGTAGACTTGCCTGCTTTTGAGAGGGCAATAATAGATGCCTTATACTGTATGACGCTTTCTGGAATATTCTTGAATACTCTGGATTTAATTTAAGCTATTCTAGGATTCTCTAGAATGTTGTTGTGAGTGTATTGTAAAATAGTTTTCAATATTTTGTCAAAAACGAACAAAAAAGAACGCAATGGTTTTAAATGTAGAGTTCTCCTTCTTGTAGAATGGTTGCTACCCAAGGCTAAAGGATCCAGCCTACATATATTTAATATTTAAGTTATAATTGGTGGGAAAGGAAATGGATTGATGCCTTTCCCAAGATCATTAGTGAGAAATCGGAAGAAACGAACGAAACTGAAATTAGAATTCAGCTCGCCGATAATACTGTCTGATAACCGTTACCCTACCTGCATACCTACTACTACTACTACTACTACTACTACTACTACTACTACTACTACTACTACTGCTACTACTATGAGGTATAAGCAAATAAAAAAAGAATTAAATACTAGCTACATTCTATAGGTACACAATTTTAGGAATTCAGAATGTTTTCAGATTTCGGAATGATGCCATACATTTGGTGGGCGGGTGGATTGTTACTCATCACTCTCTTCCAGGTAACTTTAATTATTTTCGGAAACAAACTAAATAATGAACGATTATTACTAACAGAAGAGAACGCATAAACTGATGCGTGTGTGCGTGTTTGTTTGTGTCTGTATGTGTGTGTACCTGTGTGTGTACGTGTGCTTGTGTGTGTGCATGCATATGTATGTACGTGCGTGTGCGCACTGATACTTATAATGTTCGAAAGTTTTGATAAAAAGGGAAAACCTTCCTATGCGTTTGTGAGCTTTTCTGCGTATATGTCCACTTGTCATGGCATTGGATGTGCATGGTTACTCGTCAGCACCTTTTGGTTTCTCAACATGATTTGAATAGCCGGTTTGGAAGACGACGAGGCGAACGAGCAAGCGTTTAGGATATTTTAGAACTGAGTAGGAGTAGAGAATTGACCGAGGAAAAACGGCTCTATCCGAGTAAGCAGAGAGAACACAGATAAATTAATTGGCGGAATTAGTAACGAGAGAAGACGTTGGGAAGTAGGAAAGTGAATAAAAAAGCAGGATTCTCGGGTATAAGAGTAGAATGTAAGAGGCTGCAAGTGTTAAAGATGCGGAGAATGTGTCGAGAGGAATGGTTTCAGACGGAATGGATTTGTACTTTTTATGTACGCCAGCACGCCATCACGCCAGCCCAACACATTAATGTCAGTGCTAAAGGACACCAGCCTAAGAAACTATAATCATAACACAATAATACACCTCAACGCCGCAACAAAAAAAAAAACAACATCAATTATAAAAGCAACTAGTGCTAACTCAGGTTACTCAATATTACTGAAAACACAGTCAGATTGTTTTTATTTTCAATTTATTTATACCATGCCCATTCATAATGTTGGCAAGCATTGCTTTTCACAGATTCTTCTAAATTATTATTTGGAAGTTTCCATGAATTCTTGGAAATATAGAGTGGTTTCCCGTTCTCTTCTCCACGGTTTTGAATGTAGAGTTCTACTTCTTGTAGATTGGTTGCTGCACAAGTCTAAAGAACCCAACCTACTTATAATATTTAATCCATAATTGGTGGAAAAGAAAATGGATTTATGCCAGACCATTAGTGAGAAATTAAACGCAACAAACAAAACTGGAATTAGAATTCAGAGAGTTTTCCCCAAAAAATAATCCAGCAAAAAACAAACAGTTAACCCTGAGTCACCCCTGTGTGCACTGCAACCATAACACAATGAAATCACTACTTCAATATCTATCGCAATAAGCGATGTAATTCGACCCTCTCTGCATTCAGAACTGCCCTAATCGCTGCAAAAAAGTTCTAGAAAATGCCAAGTGTAGCTACGCACGTGCAGTCCAGACCAAGGTCGAAAAGAAACAAATTGGATCCCGTGAATTCTGGAAGATCATCAACCAAATCATAAAGGTATAGCAGCTGTGCCCACAGTTATTAATAGCCTCGAGGCCATACCTTCCTCGACAGATAAGGCGAAACACTTCGTCTCCATTGTTGCCGCTAACTCAACGTTAGATGACAGAGACCATCCCCTCCCGAAGTTCCCGTGTTTCAGTAATATTACCATCACAGTACAAGAAGTCTCTAAACTTATCAAAAGTCTTGACCCTAAGAAAGCCACTGGTCCAGAAAAAATCCCTATCTTAGTAATAATTATTCAATCGCTGCTTGAAGGAGAAATCCTTCCGAAGTCTGTAGAAAGTGTCAAGCGTATGCCCGGTTTTCAAGAACGCGGGCGTTCGATATTGTCTCTCCCTTCAGACGCATCAGTTTCTTCAGTATCATCAGCAAGCTCTTTAAGGCCATAATCAATAAGAAAGTCGTCGAGCACCTAGAAAAGAACAAACTCTTCAGAGACAAGCAGTATGGGTTTCGGTCGGTCCGATCCACCGCCGATGTCCTAACTACCACCAATCACAGAATCAGTGAGGCTCTTGACGACAAACACACCACAAGGGCCATAGCACTAGATATCTCAAACAACTTTGACAAGGTGTAGCACAAAGGCTTACTACGCAAATTCTTCATTTATGGAATGACAGGAAGAGTCTTCTCGATCTTAAAATCCTTCCTAACAGGTAGGTCCCTGAAGGTAGTTATCAATGGCCAGTCCTCAGTTAATGTGTATTGAGTCAACGGATAAGATTATTACGCATTAACGGATCAATATGCCTTTTAAACTTACTATTAAAAACTTAGTATACTTTTAGATATCCTCCTATCAACACCCTATATTTTGAATTTATCCCCCAATACTATATTATATTTATAATAATTTTGAACTTTGAATCAACACACAATGTAGCGTTGCTCACATGAGACCCCAAAATAATAATAATAAAAAAACAGCGGTATTGAAAAGTTCGCAGCCTTTTCTACCTGACGATTGCAAAAGCTATGAAACTCCGAGTCATACTGCAAACGTACATAAATATATATGTGTGTGTAATTCGCAGACAGTATTGTTTCGCTGTATTACAGCTCCTCAGTGTAACTAGACAACCAAATGTCTCAAGCCCGGATCGAAACCCAACCGATTTGGTGCTAGTCAGAGCTTCTACCACTGAACCATCTTCACTCGACATAAGGCGTTAGCCAAAACTGGCATATTGTTTTTAGAAACGTAAAAAAATGCCACGCAGCCATAGTGCTCCATTTATTTTACTGAAGAGCTTCGCATTTACGCAGGTGACCGTTGTTATTAGAATTAGCTTGTCATTCAACAGTGATCAATTGAAAATATATTTTCAAGAGATAATTTATGTCATTCGCAGACAGTATTGTTTCGCTGTATCACAGCTCGTCAGTGCCGATATATCAGGTCATACCATAAGTTCTGTCCGAATTTTCAATAAAGAAAACAAGTGACCAAATGTTACATTTAATTACAGATTCAATCAACAATGTATTTTCCCTGATTATCTATGACATCCTTCCATCTATTAACAAGCTTACTAATTCCATTACTGTAAAATTATTTTGGCTTTGATTCGAAGAACTCACAAATGTCAGTGTTAACCTCTTCCTGTGTTACAAAAGCTGTTTCTTCCAAATGATTCTGTAAGCTACAAAACAAATGGTAGTCTGAAGAATCAAGGTCGGGAGAATAAGGTGGATGAGGAATTTCTCCCAACCAAGTTCTTCGATCTTTTGTGACGTGATTCTTGCTGTGTGTGGTCGCGCGTTGTCCTGATGAAACATCACCCATTTTCAATTCACTGGAGCAGGTCTTTTTTTCCTCAAAGCTTAGTTCAAACACTCTAATTGCTGACAGTATATTTGAGCATTAATTGTTGCATTAGGTGGTAAGAATTCAAAATGGATTATTCCTTGGCCATCCCACCAGATTGAAAGAAGAACCTTTTGCCCATGAAGTTCCCTTCTCTGCTGTGGCTGGGATCCTTCCCCTTTACCAAGCCACTGTCTACGACGCTTAACATTTCGATAAAAGATCCATTTTCGTCGCCAGTCACAAGTCTATCCAAAAAAGGTGAAACAAGTTGGCGAGAATGGAGAGAAGAGCAGATGTCAACTCGGGATTTGAGGTTGTTTTCAGACAATTCATGAGGTACCCATTTTCCAAGTTTAGGAACTTTTCCAAGTTGTTGAAGATGACGATGAACAGTTGTATGGTTTGAACTGAGAACCACTGCCAATTCCTCAACTGATAAAGCAGGATTTTTTTCAAGGGCTGCTTCAAGAAGCTTTTCATCAAACTCAACTGGCGTCCGGTTCGATCTTCATCTTCAAGGGTGAAATCTCCACCTCTGAATTTTGCAAACCACCTTCTGCAAGTTCTTTCATTCACACATTCCTCTCCATAAACTGAGTGAATGTTACTAGCCGCTTCGGCTGCTGAGTTTCCTTTCTTGAACTCATAAAGCATTATGTGCCTCAAATGATTCTTGGGTACTTCTATGTTAGCAGGTTTTTAATCAAGCAAAATTTAATTTTATTGGTGTCTGAAATAAAATTTGATCAGTTTAAATGCATCTAAACATAAAAATAATGTTCAGCTTCATTAGACATTGTAAAATACTCTTTAAATTTCGTTCATTTTAACAAAAAGTTAAAATTCGGACAGAACTTATGGGATGACCTAATATATATATATATATATATATATATATATATATATATATATATATATATATATATATGGTGTTTCAAAAAGTGTATCAACATTTCGATAGGTATTTGGTTGCATTCTTGCTCTTATGGAAACTTTCATTTCAGTGATTGTTGCTGACTTTGTAGCGTGGACTCTATATTTTAAGTATTCCCACAATAATCCTTGTGTTTCGATCTATCTGTTTGACAAGATTTTATTCAGGCACGATTGTACATCACGATGGTAGTGTATTTGCACTTCTTTACTTCTTGGCGTGATAGACTGTTCCAGCAGACTTAAAATTAAGTATAAAAGTGTGCATACATTTTTTGAGACACCATACAGGACGCACATCAATTATCTTTATGCTTTTCAAAAACGCTGTCTTCGCACACTATGCAGTTATACACGGCAGGACAAAATCTCTAACCCTGAACTTTTCATCAAACGTGGCGTCGGTGGTATTGAATCCTTACTGATGCAATCACAGTTCAGAGGGGCTGGTCATGTCATCAGAGTGAGTGATGATCGGATGCCGAAAGTTCTCATGTTTCGCCAACTTTTTCATGGTAAGCGGAATGTAGGCAGTCCTGGGTTACGCTTCAAGGACAAACTTAAATACAATTTAATTGCTGCAAACATCCCTATAGAGGAGTTCGAACTTGCTGTTGAAAACCGAGCAAACTGGAGAAACACCTGCTACCGAGGTATGACTAACTTTGAATAGAATCGCCTCAACCATCCGAGAGAATTAAGAATTAATACTAACTCTCGGGTTAATACGTCAGCCCATATGGCGGTCAACACTTCAGCATGTCCCTCGTGTGGACTTGTTTGCAAATCCCGTGCAGGGTTGCTGTCACATACAAAACATAAACATAAAAACTGAACTGAAAGAAACTCATACGTCGAAAACGACGGGAGAGTCCATCATATATATATATATATATATATATATATATATATATATATATATATATATATATATAAATTGATATATCATTTTATATATATATTGATATATCATTATATATATGTATAATGATATATTCATTTTTATAAACCAGATGATCTATTATACCATTGTGAGATACTTAATAATAAAGGCGATAAAAATATAAATAAAACGAAAAAAGAAACTGAAAAGACTAAAAAAAGATGTATGTTTGTCAGCAAGAAAAACAGCCAGTGTGAGTTTCGAATTGGAGAGATCAGAATCAAGCAGGTAGAAAAATGTAACTATCTGGGTAGAGGGCAGTAACAGATGACGGTAAGTGTAACCCAGAGATCAGAAATCTCATCGGAATACCGAAAGATGACACTCAGAAACTAAGTAAAGTATTAAGACATGGGAAAATTGTTGTATTTGTTTAGTTTAAAGTATTGGCAATACTTCAAATTAGCAAATTATGAATGCACACATAAACACAAGTACATGTAATAATAACAATCTGCAACAAATAATTAAGTAATCAATAATAAAAATGAGTAAAAAGTTAACAAGTAACGTTATAAAATAACTACAAATTGTCACAGGCGGATACACAATTATTTATACTCAATATCCTCTAGAATAATTTGAAACATAACCGTTACCGCCCACCCAATAACCATCATTATATTACAATAGACCTTGCTACTCATAATGCACACTGACTAGCATATATAAATAGTCGAGACAAAACGCAGCACGCATGTCTTGAAGATTACGTTCACGCAGGCTATCACTACTTGATGTTGACACCAATATATTTACATACGCTCTGTCTCTGATATTGAGTACTTTTACCCATGAATATAGCATGACTTAAGAGTATGTGCTATCATATCTATCTATCTATCTATCTATCTATCTATCTATCTATCTATCTATCTATCTATCTATCTATATTCTCTCTAAACTCACACACACACACACACATTATTAATATAAACGTTATAATTACTGAATACACATCTCTGAATAAACAATGAAATTAATGTCAACCGGCCTAGTGATTTAGAAGTCCTAATAAAAAATGTGCTTCTCGGCTGGAATAGGACCTGTAAGTAATTTTTTAAGCCAAGTGTGCC
>OZ038477.1:95601965-95634465 GCA_964036315.1 Acanthosepion esculentum | reverse complement strand
GAGACGAGAAGAGAAATAGAGAGCGATAGAACACGAGAGACAGCGAGAGGCAAAGAGAAAATGAGAGCAAGATAATAAAAGTAAGAGAAAACAAAAAAGAGAAAAACAAGAAAGAGAAGGAATACAGTCGAAAGAGAAAGTGAGAAAAACAAAAAGAACAAAAAAAAGGTGAATAAAAAAGAGAGTATAAAATCCAGAGAGTCAAGAAGTGAAGAAAGCAACAAAGTTTGTGAAAGGCGAAAAGCAAAGCAGAACAGGGGACAATAAAAGTAAGAGATAACAAAAAAGAGAAAAGAAAAATAGAGAAAGAGTGGTGAAGAGAGAACGAGAGAAAGAAAAGAAGCAAAACAGAGTGATGGAAAAGAATGAATGGCATATAAAAAAATAAAAGAGAAAGGAGAGAAATAAGGAGAGAAAAGAGTGTATAAGAACTGAAAATATATGCATCTTTCTCTCTCTCTCTCCCTCTCTCCCTCTCTCTCTTATCTATCTATCTATCTATATCTATATATATATATATATATATATATATAGAGAGAGAGAGAGAGAGAGAGAGAGAGAGAAAGGGGGAGAGAGAGATAAAAGAGGAGAGACAGAATTTGATAGTTTCAGTAAAAAGTAATGCACACAGACATTGACGAGCACACACGCACATACAGAGAGAGAGAGAGAGAGAGAGGGAGAGAGAGAGAGAGAGAGAGAGTTTTACTGAATACACAGGGAGGAGTAAAGAAAAGAGTTTAGGTGAAAATATCATTAAGCAAGTTGTCGAATAAGAAGAGAAAATGGTGTGTGGGTAAATAGTAGGTGGGCTGGTCGGGTGAATGCATATAAAGTGATAATGATCAGTTGGGGTGAGCGGTAGGTGGTGTATACAAAAGGAAAGGTCTGTTTGGGTGTAAGTTGGGAAAGAGGGGAAAATGGTTGATGTATGTTGATTACCGTGGGAAGACGGGTATGGGAGAGCACAGCTGTTGTGCAAGTGATTGCCACAAAGTATCGATCGGGGTGGCGAGTGATGTGGTAGAGGTTGACCAGTCTAGCTGATACCCACAGCATCAGCAGCAACAGCAGCAGCTGGTTGAGAAGAGAAGATTGGTGGAGTGGGAGATGAAGGAGAAAGCAGAGGAGTTGGTGTCCCCTTACCGCTTCTTCTCCTGCCACTTCATATTTATGGATTCGCATTGGTTTGGTTGCCAGGGACGATCACTGTTATCCTTGCTCGTACTCTCCCTACTTACTCTCCACAATGGTTCTCCCACTTCTGAGGATGCAACTCCTCAGTGCTTTCGGGGGTGCTTTATATCTCAATATGTACAGACGCTTGTATACAGAACTTTATATTACACGATTACGCATCAAAATTTATATGCATTTCTAAGAAACCTTACACACACACACACACACACACACACACACATATATATATATATATATATGAGTGTGTGTGCGTGCATGCGTGTGCGTGCGTGATTACACACACACACATATGTATTTGTGTGCGTATACATTCGTGTGTAGACACAATGTGTATTTCGGCTGCCAGAATTCATCCAAATACGTTTTGTTAAATTCAACCGACAAGATTTGTCTGTTTAATATTTTTTATTTCATTTCTTCACTTTTGAAATAAGATGTTGTATATTGGGATCAAAATTGTGGATAAACAGTCCGAAGTTCACGTTTTGTTCTGTTTTTGTTGAAGTAATTTCAAACGTCTCGGTCATTTTCAAGAATTGGGTCACTGTGGTAGAAAAGGTTTTGTTGGCTAAATCCTGTCATTTTCAGGAGCGCAGGGATTCAAATTAGTTCAAGTGATATCTTGTGTATTTCAGTTACACGGAGCCATATACCAGGTTGAACCGATGAAATCGTGGTTTAACACTTAGTTATGAACTGAATTTTGATCTGTATTTTTCAGAATATCATATGCGAGCGATTTAGTTAATATTCGTCAAGGAATTAATGTTAGAGAATATGATATGTTGACAAACAATTATTTATTGTATAAAATATATCAACATTTTCACCATTAAGCATCGAAGTGATTGCTGTACACGCACGCACACATATATAAATAAGGCACACATACACACACACACACATATATATATATATATTATACATATATGTGTATGTATGCATATGAGGTGCATATTACACACATATGTGTGAGTGTGTGGGGACAGCTATAAACCCATATTAAATCCATATGTTAATGTACATGCATAAGTGAGTATACTTACTTATATATATATTAATGTAATTTATATACATGATGAACACAATTGTATAAATCATAATTAACACACACACATTTTATTTTCCGCCAATCTCTCTCTCTCTCTCTTTCTCTCTCTCTCTCTCTCTCTCTCTCTCTATATATATATATATATATATATATATATGTGTGTGTATTATTTTAAATTTATTTTCTTGAAACGTTATTTTTGATAGATAATCATATTCGAGTAGAAGCCCTGTTTAATTACACAGTATTCTTTAATTAAAGAGTATTTTTTATCCAACTACATCTACCCGCCTGAATATTCCAGAAATTTTGTCAGAAAAATATATACTGTACTGGTGTATATATATATATATATATATATATATATATATATATATATATATATATATATATATATATATATATATATATATATATATACCAGTATAGGATTGGTGTATACAGATAAATTCCAATAACCCAAAAATACTATTCTTAAAAGAGTGTTCAATACAGAGTAGAGCAAATATAATTTATTCGAAAATTATAACATAAATATGTTATAAAATCACTACAAAAGTAACCATTTTGATGCAACACTTCTGATGTCTTATCAAGTGACCTTGATAAGACACCAGAAGTGTTGAAACAAAATGGCTATTTTTATAGTGGTTTTATTTATGTTATAATTTTCGAATAAATTATATACATATATATATATATATATATATATATATATATATATATATATATATATATATATATATATATATACTAGAATAATCTTAAGGGGCCAGGCAAACCTACCTAGGTTTCTTTGGACTTGGAACTTAAGCACTTGACGATTGGTTTCGTATTGTGTTAATGTTCTTGGTTCTTTCTTTTTTTATTTTCAATTTTTTCATCGGGTTCCGATTTGTTCTATTACAAGTTGAGCTATCCGAGGTTTTCCAAACGAGTATTACCATTTATATATATATATTAGATAACAAATTTATTAGAAAATCTAACCTTTCTGCTACCGCGGTTTCTCCACCTTTGAAGCCTTCAGGCAGTACGCTAGAATTTACATATATATATATATATATATATATATATATATATATATATATATATATATATATATATATATATATATATATATATATATATACTGGCGGGAAATGAAATTGCAACACCCAGAATATGTCTCAATTTTAAGCGTACATGTAATATAGCTGGTTTAGAATAAATGATTGTATATAGATAATAACACGTGCACAGTGCTTCCAAGATAAACTGTTTATGAGGCCCTATATTAAAATAGTCTACGTCCTCCTTGGGTTTTATCCCAGTACTCTTATATGCATATAGTCATACAGATGCTGAATGTGATACATGATTACATGTTTCTTACATCTGTTGACGTTATACAGGAATAGATTTAGGTCCCATCATTTCCCATATATATTCAATGGGAGACAAATTTTGTGATCGTGCTGATTAGGAAACTGTCGAATATCTTGTGAAATATGTAAGTATCATGGGCATCATTTGGACAGGCATTATTCTCCTGGAAGATTGCAACGACGTCTTCTTTCTGCAGGAATGGCAACAGAGCGGGTTGTACAATTTTCTGGGCGTAAAAGTTAAGTTCAACGTGCCAATCACAAACATAAAAGGTGAGCGATAGTTATAATTTATGGTACCTTACACCTATGAGCCGGGGGGGACCTCTAGAACAAAAATCTCAAATACTCAGCCGTTAGACTGCCTTTCTGTGATCAACGGGTATCATTTTCGTAGTACCAATATTTAGCTTGACCTACCTACCAGGTGCAAATAGTAAAAATTGATTGACTGTCTGTTTGCACCTGGTAGGTATGTCAAACTAAGGTCAACAGAGTCTGATCTAGTTACTGGGACTATCAAAGGACACTTATACGCGAAACTTATATTCTCAGTGGAATAAAGCTTTCTTAAAGCCTACACTTGCGTACTTTTGTCATTACACTTACATAAAAAAGTTACCCCACCCATTTCCAACTGTGGATTTGAATGTGTTTCTATCCTTGTCTCCCTTTGAAGTTGATTCCCCCACACTGGAGATGATGCCTACTGTAACCCCCCATCAGAACGTAATGGCCTTTTTGTGCCCTTGAGTTTGAAAACCCCTGGTTTAGAAGATGTCGAAACCCAGTCACGTAAGTGACATATGTAGACAACAAGCGTTTATGAAACATAACTTACTTTCATCAATGAACATGATGGAGCACCATTCAATCACACAGGTGACATCACTAGAGACGAGCACGAAAATGTTGTGAGATGTGCAAGTTTGATTAGGGACACTTGTGCCGTAATCTTATAAGCAAACGATTCCCAATCGTCAGAGATGACACGGAACCATTTTCTCTTTTTTTTTTATCTTAGCGAGCGTCTTTTCTCGTAAGTGGCTGTCCAGAACCTCGTCTACCGGTTGATGAATGTTAATCTGGTCGATGTTGCCATCGATACTCATTACCAAAATGCGTAGCAGTACTCGGAAATGACTATCCAACGTCTCCAAGGCCCACAATTCGGCCACAGTTAAGCGGCTTTAATTCAATAAAATGCCTACGTAAGCGTATGTGTACATGACACCTGCTAGAACTGAAATCTTAAACACAATAAACCTTATTGGAGCATGCGTCACCGCCTAAAATCTTAGACACAAACAGTGCGAGTTGATGGGAATTAATACCAAACAAGATGGCCGGTGACTGAAATTTTAATAAAATAATCTACTGGACATACTGTAACTAGGACCAAATTGAGATCTTCCCTTTCATATTGATTGAAAATAAAATTACAACACTTTCTCTCTCACTCCTTCCTCTCTCTCTCTAGGTCTCTCTCTCTCGCTCGCTCTCTCTCTCTCTCTCTCTATATATATATATATATATATTTCTTGTTACTATAAGGGTCATTTTAAGACGTTTTCTTAAAATATTTTATTTTACGTTTCGGGTACGAAATTGACGCCAGCAGATATAAATTCGTAGAAGTCTCAACGAGATATGTGCATTCTTTAAATAGGTAATTAAAAACTTGCAAACACCGCCTAATTGGCGAAATTGGCAATGACACGTTGCGGCTATAGAAGCGGTTTCCCTAGTGGAAAAGGGAATACAGGTTCGCTTCCGGTTGAAGTACATGAATTCCTTAGTAAGACTTCTTTATCTATAAAAAATGTGGTCTGATTTTGGAAAGTAGGTTGAGTCGAGAATTTTTAAACCATCGAAATTAGGAATATCCAAAGTAAAAAAACAGTCGAGTAAGATATATAAATATATATATATATATATATATATATATATATATATATATATATATATATATATATATATGTGTGTGTGTGTCGTGCAGAAAATATAAGCAATGCAATTGCGAAATTATTTATTGACGTTATATTTAACGGGTAAATTAGAATACATATATATATATATATATATATATATATATATAAACATTCACACTTAATGTTCTTGCTGATGTCATTGGCGCAAAATGCTATGAAAAGCACAATCAGTGATAAATTATTTATTTAGGATTTGTAAATGAAAATCTTAAAACCTTACAATTTCTTTTTCTGAGGCTAAATAATTTCAGATTGGTGTAAGAGTTCTAAAAGCATAATCGTCGAAAGCACTCACACGTGTGTGTACAATATATTCCTGCGTATTTGTGTGTGCACGCGTATTTCAGTGAGTGTTCAATATCTTATGTGGACAAGAGAAATCGAGTTGCTCATCGCAAAGGAAGCCAACATAAATAAAATACCGCCAAATAAAATTAGAATAATAATAAATAATTATTTGAGAAATGTTTTTCAGGAATGAAGAAACAAGATGAAGCCAGAAAAGATAACGGCTAACATATTTGAGCAGGAAGAATAATAGCCAATAAATTGAATTTGCTCGATGTCGTCATTTATACGAGGGATGTTTGAAAAATATCATGCAAACATTTATACTCATCCACCATTTTTTTTTCCACTTTTTAATGCCATACCTCTTAGGACATAGGCGATCGTGGCTCTCCACGGATTCCTTTTTTAATATCTGTGAATTGTCATGACTTGGGAAAGACAGTGAAATTGTTTCTCGTGGACTTCTCCACGGATTTTGATTTCTGAATAGTCCTCCTATCCTAGCTTCTAGCCAACATAAGAAAAACTGGTCTACTTTGAGTGTCTCTTAGACTGTCTACTAGTTTCCCTAGACTGAATGCTACTCAAGGTCAGAGAACCCGGTCGAACTTACTATTAAACAATATCTCGTAGGAGAGAAGAAACGGATTCATTCCTTTCCCAAATCCATTAGTGCTAAACGAACGTAGCAGCCTAGTTCAGAATTTGAACTCAACTCGTCGATTCCACTTTCTATATCGATAACTATTATGCAATCGGCACACTGTACAAGATAAATACTGTGCATGAGCTGCCAGCACTTTCCCATATAGTGGTCTTCGAGATTGATAACCATGTCCAATCAGAACACGAGCGCATTAATACCTTACTCGAAGAACAAGGCATCAAGCATCTGGAGACACTACGCACGTCTGCAACTGTTTTCCAGATAAATCTCCTTCGAGGAACTCAAACAGATGAAAGTACCCGAAGGAATTGAGTCAGAACTATGAAGAGGTACAACACCCCAATTTTGAATTTTGGATGGATTCTCCTAACACGCTTAAATTCTATTGGATTTTTACCCGTGACAGGAAAAATCTTATTACACTTCCGTGTACGTCCACTGTTTTTTAATAAGTCATCTTTGTTGTGAAGTAACACATACGTTCAGTATTAAGACTGTTTTTGCTATTATAAGAAATAATGTATATTGAACCGTTGCTTTGTGTTTACAACTTTCACAATGTTTTAATTCCAGTCAATTTATACCTTTTAGAAAGATTTATTTACAAGTTGAGATGTGTGATGCTTTGTGTGGAATCATAACTGGGGAAGTGGTGAACCCATGGCTAATCCCAGAGTGTGTTAAGATGACTGTTCAGACATTTATAGATATTTTGTAGGCTCACATAGATCCAAGGTTAAAGAAGAAGTCTGGTGTTTCCATAAACAGGATGAATTTTATGCATGACAATGCTCCATCACAGTCAACTAGCAAATTGATAAATATCTAATTAAAATGGGTCTCAAAGATTCTCGTCTGAGGAAATGGACGCTTGTCTGCCTGCGCCTAACCCGATTGAAATGTTGTAGAGCATATTATGAAGAGGATATTCCCCTGGCTTCGGCTGGTGTATTTTGAAATTAATATTAACTCAAGCTCCCCAGGTAACTCTCTCTCGGGAGGGGCTTAGGTCATTACCCGGTGCCTGAGGCGTCCCCAAAAGGGGAAGTGTCGAGAGGCTTGAGCAATTTTTCTACGGTATTGCCGATAAATCCACTTTAAACATTGACCTTGTGTCATATTCGGTAGCGACGTGGGTGTACTGAAAAATCCCATTATAAAGAGAACACTTTATATTGGCAGACTGTTATTTACTAGCAAGGTTGAAATTTGGAATGCTATTCTAGATGCTATGCAATCTATTTCTTATGAAGAAATATAACAGCTTAAATTTCAATGGCTGAACGATTTCTAAAACTAGATTTTCAATATACGGAGCATGCATATCAAATTAATGTTGTCTTTATTATTTTATTCTCATTACTAATACATAACCTTCAATGCACCGATCATGATCAGTGCAAATATATCCTTTCATTAGTTTTGTAAAAATCGAAATTGCCTTCTCATGTGGTACTCATACATATTCATATATTTGTATGTGTGTTTCTATGTGTGGGCTTTATGCACGTATGCATTTAAAATAACACGCGCGTGCGCGCGCGCACACACACACATACATAAATATATATCTTAATAATAAAAAAGTAAAATTTTTGTGAGGAAAATGTATATTTACTATTAATATGTTATAGCTTTATTGTTTTATATCGAGCAGTATTTTAATGGTACCAGCACTCAATATGCGTTATTTTATATTCATATATATATATATATATATATATATATATATATATATATATATATATATATATATATATATATCATATGTGCGTGTGTGTGTGTGTGTGTGTGTGTGTGTGTGTAAGTAAGAGAGAGAGAGAGAGGTGGGGAGTGACAAGGTGTTACCTATCGTTTGGGAAAATTTCAATGAAAAAAATTACTCATTCAATTCGAAATAGTTTTTCCGTTTCTTGCTCGACAGCACACTGACACCCAAATTATGTGTGTGTGTATGTGTATATATATATATATATATATTTATATATATGAAGAAATATAGTTTTAACGTGAGCTATATTTATGCGATAAAGTGCTCAATGTTAGAGATAGAGCGTATGTAAATATAAATATAAATATAAAAGTGAACATTGAAGTCAACACACAGGGCAACAGGTTGATTCATGCTAGACGCAATCATATATATATAAATATTAGGATATTACACCGAAAACATGTAAATCATCTTACCTTGATATATATATATATATATATATATATATATATATATATATATATATATATACACACACACCAGATACCAGTGATGGTCAATATGTGGGGTTTTTTTTTTACTTTTATTTATCTAGGATTAATATCTATAACTTCATAACTTCAGTACATGACTTCCATCTGTAATGAGAGTTGATGAAATCATGCTGAAAATACCCGTCCCAACTAAATTACCAATGATAAAAAGTCCTTCTCTGGTTGACCATTTATAAATTGTAGGTACTGTAAGCAATTTGAAAGCTGTGCGCCAGAATAAACGAAGTTTATATGTAACAGTTTTTATGACAACCGTTGACAACACTTGTAACCTCATGATTATAAATAATCAATGCTTATAATTGGTTAGTATTAAAAAGTTAACTTTACTTTTGATATTAAGATGACATTAGTAGAGTTAAGTTATAACTAATTTTAGTAAAAAAAGATCACTTTTGATTGCAATTGTCATATCAGTATGCATTAAAAGTATGGAAACTGGCGTTTTTTTTTTAAACTTTGACATTGGAAGATGGGAGAAATTTAGCAGAAATTTCTGCTTTCTTATTTAATAAAACGTAAAAAATGTTACTGAAACACAAAAATATATTTATAGAAAAGGTACGGAAAAATAATCAAAAGAATGTGTCAAAAATAATCCGTGAGGTTTTGTGCAGGTAACTTCTCGTTGAAGACTCCTTCACGGTCAGGTAAGCAAATTTGGTTTGACAAAGATTAAATCAAGACAACTTGAGAATAACTTTAAACGGCGCGGGAAATAGCAAGCATGCTCAAAGTATCCAAATCAAAATATTTAAAATAATTCGCACCTATTTAGTTATGTTAGTCGCTTTTATGTGAGGCTTCCATCTACTTTAAACAGAAAATAAACTACGGCTATGTATTTTCATGTGCGAAACTCAACTTAAACGGAAAAATGTTCCATTTTTGAGACAAATTGTGACAGACAATGAAAAGTGGATATTTTGCAACTGCATGAAATGCAGGTGGGTAGAATTAAATGAACCGGACCAAACGCCGGTTTTCAGTCAAAACAGATGATGGCGTGCATATAGTCGGGTTGGAAGGGTATCATTTTTTTATGAGATCCGTTCGTAGACTCAAATGATTTATTTGAACGATTACTGCTCCAAACTCGACCAAGTGAAGGCAATCAATGATGAAAAGTGCCCGTAATGTTCTCCCTTGATAACACTAGACCGCGCGTGTTTTCTTGGTGACCCCAGACAAATATTGTTACAGATTAGCTGCGTAATTTTGATTCGTCAGTAGTAGTCACCAGATATTGCATCATCGGATTGCCATTTAGTTCGATCTTTACACAATTCTCTTAAGGAAGTTTAAGTTACATTTAATATGGGATTTTTGCATGGAATGTCGAGTGTGGATTGAACTTAATTTTACGTAGTAATAGTCAACGAGACTGGCCTCTTTAATTTTTTAACATATTCTGAGCTGGGTGCATCTTATTGAATGAAATTTCAAATCCTTGAAAGAGTGCAAAAGTCATCTAGAACAGTTGTTTAATTATAAATATATAAAGATTCTGGGAAGATGGAATTATGAAGTTGTCTGATAAATATCAGAAAATAAAGAAACAAAGGAATAAATATGTTGTTCAATATATTCTTTAAAACAGTTGAACACCGAAACATGACCACTTGCTGGAAGACGAAGAACAGTCTTATTTTACTTACATAAAGTGTAAAAAATGTCCAGTACAAAGCTGCTCATATGAACAGTCCTATTTTACTTACATAAAGTGCAGTAAAGGGTCAGTACAAAGTTGCTCCTATCAACCTTACTTTACTTAACTAATATGCTGTGTAACACACACACGCATATATATATATATATATATATATATATATATATGTGTGTGTGTGTGTGTGTGTGTGTGTGTGTGTGTGTGTGTGTGTGTGTGTATGTATGTATATTAGGGGGGCCACTATCCAACAATAAAAGCATTCCCAGGAAGAGTGAGTTCCACTTTTTGTTTATTTCTCATCTCGTTGAAAAAGGACACAGGCGTGTCCGAAAATCCCGACTTTAAAAATATTTCTATATATATGATATATATATAATAAATATCATCAGTCTTATTGCCAATATTGTTATCATTTTGTTGTCTTTTTATTCCTCAATTTTCATTAATCGGCCTATTAAATCTACACGAGTCATTGTTCCAGTTGTTTCGGAATGATGGTAGGGTTCGAGTTTGGCGCCAAGAATCCTTGTCAACAAGCAGGTTGTTGTGGGGTTATTTCGCGGTGGAGGCTTGTATTTGTACTAAATTCGGTCCTAAATAAGTTCGACGCACCAAACGTTACGAACTTGATATAATAGGTATTACGCAGAGTAATCTTGTTGTGGTCGCTGACTACTTTCGTATTCGACTAACTGTCGACTACTGACATCCGACATCGGCTGACCCTCGTTCCTCTTACTACTCCAACTTATATTAGGTGGGAGAGTCTAATAACTATAGAATAGGCGTGTTTCACCATAACACCCCCCTCCTAAAACTTTACTCCGTAGGAGTAAAACAGTTTTCTTTATTTTTTATTTTTTACAGGAAATATGAAGAAAAAACAAAAACAAAACAAAACTTCATTTATTTAGCAACATCGTAGCGTATCTCCTACGTTTTGGATCCACTTTTAAATGATCAGTTGCTTTTCTTTTGGATCGGCGTACCTCAGGTAAAATCGTTGCTGGTGTTGTTAGATCAAACGTATCGAAAATCACCTCCATATGCGTTTCTTCCGCGGAATCGCTGTCAACCACGTCTGAAGAGCGTCGTCTGATCTGGTTAATGTGCCGTCTGCACGTGAATTTTTCACCTTTCACGAAGTACATCATGTTGCCAATCCGCTTTTCTATTTTCCCAATCTACCAGAATGATTTATTCTGTTTATATACCTTAAAGTATACTTTTTCACCAGGATTGTATTTTTTTACTTGAATAAATTTTTCTTTACCTGGCTTTGTCTATTTTGGTCGTAATTTGTCGAAGACAGATCTTACCCGACGTGCAAACATCACCCCGGCTGGCGATTGTGAGGCTGGTGTTCCGTTATTTAGGGTTATTCTGTATACCCGTAGAAACTTCTGTAGGGCTTCATCTGCAGGTATTTCCCTAGCTTTCTTTAGAGCTCTTTTTAGTGCGTCCACAAATTTTTCAGCTAACCCGTTCGATCTTGGGTGATATGGAGCTGTGGTAACATGTTCGACGTGTTCTGCTATACTTGTACTTCTCATGAGGATGTCGTCCAGATATGAAAGTATCTGAAAGAGACGCAGAGTTGATAAAATTAGTACTGGCAAAATTGGAAAGCGATCCAAGTATTACGGTACACACACACACACACACACACACACACACACACATATATATATATATATATATATATGGTATTCCAGTATCGCTAGCAGGCAGATCCTTATTTTGCATAAAATAATAATATCTACAATTTATAGAACTTGATTAGCATCTCGTCTCTCTTTGTCCGAAAAAATAAAGGTTTCGAATTATTCACAGAAATAAGGGTGCAGTTATCAGAATTGTGTTCCCACCGGCATAGAAGATTGCAACATTGAATATCCTTGCATATTTACTAGTATTATGGTGATAGTCACCTGGAGGGCAGGTAATGTGTGGCGTGTTTTGATGAGCCCTATGACGCCAAGAATTCTTGTCAACAAGCAGGAAGTGGTTTCATAATAAGGACGATATATTCATGTCTCATGGCATGGTTCCACTATCCTACGTAAATATATCATCGACTAGTGACAGCTAGTTGCAATCCTTCATGACCAGTTGAACCCATTCATGGTTTCTTTGTATACCAACAACGATTTCCCTGTTCTCTGTAGCCAGGGAACATAAAGGTATCTGGGCGAACCACGAACTACTCTAATGCAACTGTTTAAATTCAAGCTACTTCGTTTAAAATCCGTCTTGCTCGAAGAAGACGCAACTGATCTTATTTCTGAGCAGCCGGCTTCAGGTAATTCACAGGAGCCTGTTATCTGAAAGTTTTTTTTTTAATGTTTAATAACTTTTTTGTTATCAATGCTGAAATGGGCTTTTAATTTAAATGAGAGATGCATCATTAGTGGGGTTAGTAGTGTATTATTGAATTGTTGTTACGTGACATCGATTAGACAGGCAACACGTATAATTCCGGCGCATTCTGAAACCACAACGGTATCTGGGTGAACAACGAAGTATTTTAATACAATAGGGACCAGCTGAAATTCGAGTTGCTTCGATAATAAGCCGTCTTCCTGAGCGGCCGGCTTGGGATAATTCGTAGGAGCCTTTTATCTGATACATAGTCTTTTTCGTGTTTAGTTTTAATAACTTTTTTGTTTTCACTACTTAAATGGGATTTTAATTTAGGTTATTTTCATATACATAATATATAGAAACTTTTAAAATTAAATTTGCATTTTACAATGACACACGGAAGTAAATATAATGTTAATTTGTTATCATTGATACTTGCTCAAGTGCGCTATTTTTCCTGCATTTGAATTTGAACTTTCTTTCCAAACTTACACATGGAGCTGAAAGGAAAAGAGCAAAGTTTATAAAAAGACGATGGAAAGATATAAAAATGTGTGAATATATAGTGAGAGAGGGAAGCATTGGGAAGAAGAAGAAGAAGAAGAAGAAGAAGAAGAAGAAGAAGAAGAAGAAGAAGAAGAGATAGATAGATAGAGAGGTATATTGGTGAAGATAAGGAAAGTAAAACTGAACTTCAGAGAGCAGCTGAATACATGCAGAGAGAGAGAGAGAGAGAGAGAGAGAGAGAGAGAGAGAGAGAGAGAGAGAGAGTAAGGACGGTAGAATTTGAGAAAAAAAAAAGAGAATGGAAGAGAAAGAAAGGAAAAATGCCAGAGAAGTACTCTCGGTTCCTGTAGTACACATGTTTGGATAACAGTAATATCAACGATTTTAGCCATCCCATAATGCCCGGAAGACAGAAGGTGGAGTAATCAGTTTCCGGTGGATGTTGCTCGCGAGAAATCGTACACGCGTTGCAGGAAGATTGAAAAACGGCATGGATGTCATTTCTTGTTTTCTTGTTTGACAATATGAGACATTGCAGGCAGAAATAGACTCTGTGGTTAGTGGATGGGAGAAGTGCATTAAGGAAAGGGAGCAGATCAATTCAATAATGGAGTTTAATATAAGTTATTTTCTTTCATTCTTTATAAAGACTTTTTCATGGCTTTTTTCATTTATTTTCATTTATTTTCATTTTTAAATTTTACCCTGCATATAATTTGCTTTAAGTCTTTTTATTACTTTTTCTGCTTTTTCTGTTTTTTTTTTCTTTCATTTTATCCATCCCCCGCTCTATTTTTCCTTTTTCTTCTTTCTTTTTCTTCTTTTCGCTATTTCTTTTTCCTCTTTCTTTTTCACTAGTTTCCTCTTTCTTTCTTTGGTTAAATTTTTCATTCTTTATTGTTTCGATTCAGTGTTTTTGCTTTTTAATTTTTGGATTTTGTTTTACGCTTACATTCCTTCTTTATCATTTTTCCTATCAGTTCTCATTTCAGTGTTGATCTTAAACTTATCTATTTACTTTTACAGACACACACACACACACACACATATATATATTTAGGAAATGGATTAAATCCGTCATTGTTATTTTTGATTTACTTTGTTTAAACGTTATTTTTGATGGATACTCATATTTGAGTAGAAGTTCTGTTTTTTAATTAAACATTTTTTATTCAATTACAATAACCTGAATATTCGAGAAATCCTGCCAGAAAAATATGCGTCATTCGGTATGACCTCCGGTCCAACAAAGCCCAAATAGTGCTTTCTATTGACGCACTTCTCTGCCGATTCTCGAAACATCCATATCTGATTTGTATTGTATCTTAACCTACACAAAGACAATTTATTTTTTAATGAAAAAATGCTGTTTTATTAAAAACAGAGCTTCTACTTGAATATGAGTATCCATAAAAAATAACGTTTAAACAAAATAAATTAAAAATAACACACACACACACACACACACACACACACACACACACACACACACACACATATATATATATATATATATATATATATATATATATATATATATATATATATATATATATACGAGAGGTGCTGAAAAATTCTCCGGCCGATCCACTTATCAAAACCTGACCTGATAACCAAACGCTAGAATTATGTTTTGAGAGTGAAGAACTTTGCACCATCCCTCACATATATATATGATTAAATAAGGTACAATTAGGAAAACGTTTATAATTTTGACATGTTACGCTGTATATTCTTTTAGCTTCATCTGACATTTTGGGGGTAAATGAGAAAAAGCGCATAGAGGTTTCGATGTTTTGAATTCCATGCTGTTTTTTTAAATATTGAACTATCTCCGCAATTGTCCTTATTCACAAAACTTTCTGGTGAAGCTAAAATAAAATTAGAGAAACATCGAGATTTACAAAGGTTTTATTACTTGTTCATAATTTAATCATTTTGGCGGATTTCAGAATTTTCTTTCAATGGTAATAAGTTTATTTGGTCATGAAAAGACCGAGAGCAGATAATCGTGTATCAAAATGTTTTCTTAAAAGGATCATCGATAGCCACTAGGAATTTTTGAGTTAGTTTTCTAAAATATATTCTGGCCTGGAAAAAACGATATTATCCTACCATCATCCATCTGGTATCTTTTCATTGTACCCGATATAGCAATGGTGATCATGTCTAACAGTCGACCAAAGCAAAGGTGTGATTGACCACTTACATCAAAATGAGGATATTCGAATTAAATGAGCAAAATTCTGACTTTTCCCCGAGGTGACGAACTGCACACAAAAGGATGACCCTGAAAAATTCTTTTTTTTTATATATTCCTTCAAAATCTGACTGTTTTAGTAAATATTAATTCCCATTTGTTTCATTATATATGAAGGTATATGCATACATTCTTGGGTGTGTGTATGTGTGTGTGTGTGTGTGCGTATGTGTGCGTATGGATGTGTGTGTGTGTGTGCGTATGGATGTGTGTGTGTGTGCGTGTGTGCGTATGTGTGCGTATGGATGTGTGTGTGTGTGTGTGTGTGTGTGTGTGTGTGTGTGTGTGTGCAATAAAATAATTCGCTTAACTTATCCGAATTCAGAGTTTCATGGATACCGTTTCTTAGTGATAGAAAATAAAATTGCATTTTTTGTCTTAAGGTAATTGGGTCGAAGGAGCGAATTTTTAAAAATGTTTTCGCCTACGACACACAGGCCAAAATCTTGGTACCGTGATGTCGAGTGTCATAAGTCGCTTGATTTGATGTTTGTGGAATGAACAACGTTATGTACATTCTGAAAATTCTTCATCTCATCTTGCTATCGTTCCTGCAACAGGAAGTGTAACGATATGCTGTTGCATCATGTTTGCCTATATGTGGCTCGTGATACACTAGATGCATTATAAGATGATAGAATTTTTTTTCTCGTTGGGACCATCGCCAAACCTATCTCCTACTGAACATGTATGGGACAAGGTGGTACGCCACCTGACTCGGTCCGTTACTCCCCTACAACCCATACTGTATTGAGTCAACAGGTGTAAAACGCGCGAATAGTGGCATGATATCAGTCAGGTGTACAAGGAGAATGTACGGTGTATTACTATGGAGTATGAGTACTGATGACATACCCTTACTTTGGAATTTGCGTACGTTTTAATTTGTATTTGGGATCTGTTACCAAAATCTTACTGCTTCTTTGTTTGAAATTTCTAGTTATGTTGAAGTATTGACTAGCTGACATTTTTGGATCGAATGGGATCATTCATTTTTTTTTCTTTTTCTGTGTCGCGTTGTTCCAGGACGAGCGCAATCATGGCTTTCCACAATTTCCTATTCCTTATAGCACTGTTACTATCACTCCTATCCTGCCATCCAGCTCATTAGGTGTATCACTTGCTGTTGCCCAATTAGTGTCAAATTCTCCAAGCATCCTTTTTTCATATTTCGGTTCTTATCCTAAGCAAGAATGATATTTTAGTTCCTATTCTACTTAAAACTCCTTCCTTGCTCACATGCGCCTTTCATTATATTCTCAGCATCCTTTTGTAGAAAAACAAATGTGTTTCCTAAAGTCTTCTCTTCGTGTGCGAGAAAATTGTCCAGTATTCACTACCATATAAAAGGATCAATATTACAGAACAGTTGAGTATTCTTATCTCTGTTTCAAACGAAATTTTTATGTTTCTTCGTATTTTGCTTAAAGTTTTTCATTTACTGTAATTTAGCTGTATTACTTGTACGCGTCATTCTGAGAAGATTGAAACATTCAAAATAATTTATTTTTTCACTGAATATATATATATATATATATATATATATATATGCAGTACTCTTATATATATATATATATATATATATATATATATATATATGTAAAAGTGAACATTGAAGTCAACACTCAGAGGCGACAGACTGTTTCATGCTGGACGCAATCATCAGGTCACATGTGTGGCCTGATAATTGCGTCTAGCATGAATATATATATATATATATATATATATATATATATATATATATATATATATATATATATATATATATATATATATATATATATTAATCTCTAAGTTCCTGCTTTTAATTCTGTCAGATGTTCATTTTTTTTTAAATCTTTTTTTTTTTTATTGTTTTCGTATTTTACTTTATTTTTATTTTCCCACTAATAGACACTTCTTTGCTTTCCCCTTTTTTTGTTAGTTTTCTTTTTTCTTCTTACCATTTCTTCTTTTTACCTTTTTGGATATTTCATCGTTTTTCTTTCTTTCTTCCTCAACATTATTTTTTTTTCTGACATATTTGTGTGCGCAATACGGCAACAAAAGAGATCCGAAATATATACATCAGCACCACTTCGCTCAAATGTGTACATACTTAGAAAAATAATAAATAAAATTCCCTCCCTTCGTCTCCATAAGATAAACAAAAGAGCAAAACAAGCAACAAAACAAACAAACAACGATATCTGGTGGCTTTGCATACTTACACTGATAGACTTGAGGATGCAAGTCGGTCTTTGGCAGATTCTTAAAAGCAGCTACAAATCAATCACAAAAATATCGATAGAGTCGTGCATTTGCCTACGCTTCAGAAAACAGACGAGCGGATAAAGAGATCGACAAGAAGGCGTGTCGCGAAGTCATAAATTGCGCTAAGCCATTTATCATTCAGACGACTTCAGACGGAAATTGTGCGCATGTACGGTTGGTGTAGTGGTAAGGCGGTGCGTTGATTGAACTGAGGACACGGTCCCCTATTCTCGTTTTCACGCTTTTACATATGAACAATCTATCTGTTCGTCTGTCTGTCTACAGCTTGTTAAACTCTACGGGGGGTACACTATGTACATGTATGCCTAACTCATCCACTAACTCCTGACTCATTGGCGCACCCCGCCTTCTTTTGTTTTCTCATTTTCAGTGCATAACATATCGACTAAATGGTGAGGGGTTCATATATATTTTAATTGAGAAAATTACAATTTTTTAATCATTCAAGTTTTCCTCTATCCTCAAAAGAGAAATTAACTACAGCTCAGTAATAGAAAAGACAATTAAAATAATAAATTTGTTAACGTTCCTGGTTCACTTTTAGGAGAACGCATGATCCAACGATTGCCAACATTGACTAGATGTTCGTGGTCGAGCACTTTCAACCATACATCTTGGTATTATCGTGTTTGGGGAAAACCGTGAATGTTTTCATGAAAGAAATAAATAAGATCTGTTTGGGAAATAATGTTTTAAAAGTCTTGGCAAACACATTTAATTCTGTAAAGAATTTCGCATTTATAGCGCCTTGTGCATGACATTTTCATATCGCAAAAAAAAAAAAAAAGAAAACGTTGGATTTTAAAAGCTTTCAAAAATGTGGATAGCGATAAACATCCGCATTTTGACCCCGATCTTGATAATAGACGGAAGTATAATTGAGAGCACAAGATCACTAACTTTTAGACAATACTTACATTCATTGGATACAAACAAGTATACTCTTGCAGAAAAAAAAAACACAAAAAAAACAGACCATTGGAAATGAAAATTAGAAAAAAAATTCTTGTCTATCGTCTTGAATTAAACCTTTTCAGTCGAAGTGGTTACAAGTAGCAGAAAATATACAATACGGAATTTTGTTGTAGTCGTTGAGAGTTATCGCTTTATTTGTAATGATGTTTAGGAGAAAAGAAATGAGATATCGAATTTTGAACGAGGCTTTCTAAATGTCTGTCCTCTCCTGCCCTCACAGAAACGTGTGGTAGCAAGAAAAAAGTCAATCTTCTCTGTTTCTTTGGACTGCAAATTCAAATTCAGATCAAGACTGCATTTGGAAAATACCATTATGATGGCAAAAACAAATAGACAAAACAATTAACGAATAACAGATTACAAGACTAACCCCGCCAGCCATGCCTTCAACTTCAGATATCATTCATTCTTTATGTATATATAAAGAATTAATGAATTTATTTTAAATCCGTCCACTCGTTAGGGGATAATAACAATTGTTGATATCCCTCGACGATTGGACGGAGCGACTGCAAACATCTCTATAATTGTTGCAAGTCATCGCAGTTAGTGTACATAAGGAATGAAGCGATTCCATTGAGGGATGGCTATGAAAAATGCCAGCTTCACATTCTGCTCCGTTCAACGATATATTTACCAGTGCAACTCTCACACACCCACTTGAGGTGCACATGCATTGATTGCATTATTTCATGTGTGTAAGTAAATGTACATTTCAAATATATATATGTTTCCTGTTTGGAATCATTATACATGTATACATCTTCCTCGGCACTTTTAAAATACTTTTACTTATTCTTTGTTACCAATAAAAATTAAAATCCCTTTAAAAATGACAAAAAATTAACCGAAATAAAAGCTATTAACACTTCCTCTACAAAAAAGTAAAAAACAACACTCCAAAACCTTACAATATATCCCTCGTCCGTCATATTCAATGAACCATGCTAAAAGAAACACAGCTACTCATATCTCTCTCTTTTTCCCAAATTCTCGCTTAAAAAGGAAGCGGGGCCAGGCACCTTAACTCTACATAACTTCAAAAATTATGTTAGGGGTCTCGGCTCTCGCTTCTGAAACATGAGAACTCTTATGTAGCGAAGGAATCATATTTTTAAAAACAAAAAATATTATAATATAAGCTCTACTTCTGTATGGGGCACTGTCTTCTTGAAAATAAAAGCAAAATACTAAGGAAGACCGGATTATCTACCTAACGTGTTCTTTCCTATTTTCCTGCATACCTGCATACCTATATATATATATATATATATATATATATATATATATATATATATATATATATATATATATATATATATATATATAGTTAAAGAACGAATTTTTTAAATTGTTTTTTTTATATTCCTGAAAATTTTCCTGGTTTCTTGTGAGAATTTTAATATAAATTGTTCAATATCAGGGCACTTTTGTCTTTTATAAAAAATCGAAAAGTTTTTGTTTTGTGCTTTGTCACTTGCAATTTTTTTTTTTACAAACCTCGCGTCTTCACGTGTCTTTTTAAGTAACGCTCATATATATATATATATATATATATATATATATATATATAAGATTTGCTACACTTATGTCAGAAGGGTGCTCAATATCGGAAATACACCATTTGTATATATAGACAGTATTGGCATAGAAATCAGTACTTCACGGTGACTGTCAGTTTTACGCCTGAACGATTTACGGACATGGTCTATCGATCAATCCCCCCCCTCCACACGCACATATATGTGTGTATGTGTGTGTCAGTGTGTGTTTGTGAAAGTGAGCGAATATACAATCTAGACATAGGCATCGTGGCCGTCGGTCGTATAACAACGAGCAATCACACAGTCGAAGAAGCTGGAGTCAGTTCCAGGACGCGGGAAACATGTCGCTATTTGTTTGTAAAATGGCTGATTTCCGGTAAGAGTGCGAGGCCGAAACCAGCCACCCCATCACCTACCGCTTTCAACTTCAACTTCTCTTCCCACTTTCCCACCTTCTCCATTTTTCCATTCTCCTAATTCAGTTCTTACTTCCTTTTCTCCTCTTCCCACTTTTCCGGCCTTTTCCATCCACCTTCACAGTCAACCACGAGGTTTTTCCGCCAACCCGACCATCCACCATATTGGCCCTAGTGATAAACACAAAATGGCGGTGATACATGCGTAGAACGTTAACGCATACACAGGCGATGGCCTAGCCTTAACCCTAACCCCGGCCTCGGTCATGGCTAGGTCTTCTTCCCCGTGATGTCGTCTCCTATTCATCTTTCAATTTTTCTTCTTTTTCTTTTTCTTTTTGCCTTAACTGCTGTTTCATGTTTTGTTCTTGCAGTGTTTTCTCTGTTGCTTATTTATTTTTTGTTTGTTTTTGCTTTTAATTTTTCGTTCATCCTCTATGATTTTCTACTTCGTTCATTATTCCTTTCCTTCATCAAATCTACTGTCATCTTTCTGACTCATTTTTATTTCTTCTTCTTCTTCTTCTTCTTCTTCTTCTTCTTCTTCTTCTTCTTCTTCTTCTTCTTCTTCTTCTTCGTGATATGTCCATCTATGTAGCTTTCAACACTTTTCATTCCTCTTTTTTCTTTCTTTCTTTCTTTCTTTTTCTTCATAGTAATCTTTCTATGCATTTCTCAACATTTTTTTCTTTCTTTCTTTCTTTCTTTCTTTCTTTCTTTCTTTGCTGTCTGTTTAGTTATCACTCTTTTCTTCTATTTCATTTATCATTGTAACAATCATTGTCAGTATTTTCTACTTCTCCACTCTCCTCCTACACATTCTTCTTCTTTCACCTCCTTTTTTTCTTTTTCTCCATTCTCCTCCTCGTCGTCATCGTCGTCGTTGTCGTCGTCGTTGTCGTCGTCGTTGTCGTCGTCGTTGTCGTCGTCGTTGTCGTCGTCGTTGTCGTCGTCGTTGTCGTCGTCGTCCTCCTCCTCGTCCTCCTCCTCGTCCTCCTCCTCGTCTCTTCTTCTTCTTCTTCTTCTTCTTCTTCTTCTTCTTCTTCTTCTTCTTCTTCTTCTTCTTCTTCTTCTTCTTCTTCTTCTTCTTCTTCTTCATTCTGGAGTAGTGCTGGAACCGAAGCATCAGAAGAAGATTCAGCTGTGCGAATGAGCAGTGAAGTAGGGAGACTGAGGTCGGGTCAGAAAAAGGTGTTGGGGGAAGACAGGAACTTTGGCGTCATTAATGTGGCATATTGATTAGAACTCCGCATCTCACCCTACTCCAATTTGTTTAATTAGACGTGAGAGAAACGGCCTTTTGGCCTGACAGCAATGGCCGTTGCTCAGTACGATTTTCTTCCTCCTTCTCTCATGACGTTTATCCCTCTCCACTCTCCCTACTTCCTCCCTTTATTTGATATTCCTTCTTCCTTCTTCATTTGATCTCTGCAATCGTAGTTTTTCATCCTTCGTTTCTTCTATCGCTCCTCTCGTTAACTTCTTCGATTATTCTGTCCAACTCATTGGTTACTGCTTTTTCTCTCGACTTTCTATCTCCCTCCCTCCCTCCCTCTCAGTTACCATTTCATCGCCATTTCTCCCTTTTTCTTTCTGGTGTCTCCCTCGCATCTTTTTCTTTCCTGAATTTATCCTGAGACCTTTAAAAATGTCGCATCTTTTCATTTGTGATTTATAGGCATAATGAAGAGAGAGAGAGAGAGAGAGAGAGAGAGAGAGAGAGAGAGAGAGAGAGAGAGAGAGAGAGAGAGTTTTTCCTCCTCTGTCGATTTGTAGTTGTTTTCTTTCTCTCTTATTTGTTCATTGATAAAAGAACGGAAAGTAATGCAATATAAAAGCATCGAGAGATAGCTTTAATAGAAAAATGTTCTTTTTTCTATTCATCCAACACTCCCTTCCCCCTTATTCTGTTACTCTTTTCTTCTCTCAGACGAACAGAGAGAGAGAGAAAGAGAGAGAGAGAAAGAGAGAGAGAGAATACAGATGAATAAGAGTGCATGAAAGTGAGAGAAAAGAGCTGGTAAAGTAATATCCAGGTGATGTCGTTAGTGATGCTGCTGATAATGATTGTGACGTTGATAATATCTGTCAGTGGTCGGGATAAGTGGATAGTGAGCGGTTGGTGGGGTAATTAAGGTGGTGGATGGCGGTGGAGGGTGGCTGTGGTTTGAGGTGGACTTAATTCCAGCTCTTGACTGTACTCCTCTTCACCGGTTGTGACTTGTTGATTACAGCCGGAACATCGAGCGAGCGAAAGAAGCGGGTGAGGGCAGCGGCTACTTCTGCTTCTGCCTCTCGTGCTTAATGACTGAAACGGCGATGGTATTTTATTGAAATTGAAGCGTAAAGGAGAGAAAAGGCGATGTTAGTACCAATGGTATTGGCGATGAGGGTGTGTCTCGGTTAGTGGCCGTGGTATGAAGAGAAATGATAGCGACAGTGTGGCATGATATAGAGTTGGATGAAGGGGGACATGTAGAGTAAGAAGTATTTGTGTCATTTGTAATGGTAGTAATGGTCACGATGGTGTCGAAAGAAAAGAAGGGGAGATAACAATATTTGCTGAGATGATAGCCTCCAGCTAGCATTTTTCGTGAGGCCCAGACCAACCTTATTTTAAGCTATAGTGATTATTCTTATTTTTATTAAAGTTCCGTGTAAAGTGTTTTCATTTATAACAAGAAGTAATTACCTATACAAAGTGTCAATATTTAATTTTTTAAATAGGCGCGGTATAAGTTATGTATAATTAATTTTATATTACTATTTTCGGGCAACAACTGATAAATATTGCTTGTTTAATAAGTTTAATCTATTCATTAATAAAATCGAAATACATAGGTTCAAATTTTACCTATTTATTATCACATAAAGCTAATAGTATATAGTTACTAGTTTCTCGAAAATAACGGTAATGCGTAAGTAATTTTAGTTGCAATGTTTATATATTCTGTGTGAGTTATCTAATCGTTTATGTTTATAAGTGAGAAAGAATTATACTTCTGAAATCATTAACAGTAAAATTATCTAAAGTTACCACGAAGCAAAGAAAAAGCTATGTATTAGCAACATGTTCGCACTACTTACTACTAAGATATTCTCTATGGTAATACAATGGATGTACTCATATTAGCGTTGCGTAATGTTTCCTGTTATCACTACAACAAAACATTCTATTAATAGAGGAGATCAGGTTACATAACTGATAAATTGATTAAGTAATATGTGATTTATTCCCAGAGAAGATTGTATCATTAAATCATACAAGAGGGCGTATAAATATTTTAGGTTCGAACAACTTCCCAAAATGTCATCAAATTCTGAAACATTAGAATTGTTTTTGAATCCCTTATAATATATATAGATATTATTATAATATATATAGATATTATTATAATATATATAGATATTATTATAATTTATATAGATATTATAATATATATAATATTATTACTATATAATAGATATTATATATATATATATATATATATATATATATATATATATATATATATATATATATATATATATATTATGGTGGGACAATGTACGTGTGTGCATGTGTATGTGTGTATGTTTATGTGTGTGTGTGTATGTGTACAAGTGTGTTTACTAATTCTTCGTAGTGAAACAGTGTATGTATTCAGGGTGAATGTACACACACATATATGCACGCATGCTGACAGGAACACACGAAAACGGAAATAGATCTAAGGGATCTAAGAACACACAGGGGTTATTAAAACATTAAAAGATAAGACAACCCGATTCATCACTTCTCAAACCAACCTTAATTGTTTTATGACCCTTCGCTCAGAACTCTTCACTACCATTTAAAGAAAGACATTGGAATGACCAACACAAAAACAGAGAATGTCTCATATAGAGAAGATGTAACATTGAAAAGCATAAAAGAAAAAAATTAATTATTTTTAATAATTATTTTTAATAATATGTGGAAATCTCCACCCTTTACCTGAAGACGGTCGTAAGACCAGAAACTCGTGTTGTAAAACTATGTAAAACTATGAAAAATAAAGAATAATATATTTAAAAAAAAAACCCACATTACAACCAAAAAAGTTTGCGGTACCTCTCTTCTTTTTAATATATATATATATATATATATATATATATATATATATATATATATATATATATATATATATATATATATATATATATATATAAGATATAATTTGTGTGTGTGTGTGTTATTAAATGATGGTCGCTCCGAAAGCAAATCTTCTATTTACTTTGGTTCACAATGTCAAATGTATACCTTTGTGGCTTGGTAGCGGATGATGGTCTCATAGTTTGTTTTTGCTTTTGTTACAACTAGCACTCCGGCAAAATGGCGACTGACAGGAAAGTATGTACGAAGTAGAGGCGTGTCACTGAATTCCTCTCCGTGAAAAAGAATTGCACCCATTGATTTCATCGACACTTGCTGAATGTTGACGGAAATCAAAACAGTGAACATAAGTACAATTTGGCGATGGATACTGCGTTTTACTAGTGGCAACAACGAAATGTGACAAGCCACATTCCAGGAGGCTCTTTCCAACTATCAATCCACCAAATGAAGATAGCCTCCAAAACCCATAGCCAGTGGTCTAAGGCTGTTATAATGCCCCCTGTATTTGTTGAAACTTTTGTGGAAATAAATGGGAGGTATTATTTTCGAAGAGTCACTCGTACATGTATTATATAACATTATATTGGTATATATGTATTAACTTTATAGCTTTTTTAATATATAGTAGAAATTTAAATAAATGCTGGACGAAGCTAACTTCTAAAACTTGGTTAAGGTGTTTTAATTTCATATTAGCATGTTTTTCGGAGTTACGTTTATAGGAATTGCACTATAAGCATTGCTTTCAGAAGATTATATTTTTCAAAATATGCCTATGAAATAAAAAAAATATAATTATATTAAATGCTTAAAAAGTAAAAATAAAAAATATTTTAATAAAAATATTTTGAAATGGTTCTAATTGAGAAATAAATGTGTTTTAAATTTTATTTTTTAAGATATCAGCCTGATTTTGTTTGTATAATTTAGGCGTTATTGATATTCAATTTGATAAATCGAATTAAAATCTCATAAACGGAATAAATTTAATTAATATCTAAAGTTAAGAGAAACATTGTATCGTCGTTGTAATAAGCATTCCGGTTGCTGATTGTGATTAAGTTCATTAATCTGTGTTGGTATTGAAACGAAATGTTGCCATGTGTTTCTACCAAGGAGGTGCAGGCGGTGTAAAAGCTACTTCGAATGAGAAATCGGCAAACCGAGTTCGAATCCCGTTTGTTACACTCACTTAAGCATGAATTCCCATGAAAAAGTTATGAGTTTCTTCTTTACCAACTTTAGGTAAAATAGCAGGGCACACTGAGGTCTCTAGCCTTTGTTTCTAGAAGAAGGATAATTATAAATTAAAAACCATATATAAGCTTATATACTTAAAATCTGTAAACTCAGCATATATACAATTCAATATAAACTGCACATTAGGCGTTGAAGAAAACACAAAGGAACGCAAAAAACAAAAACATAAATGAACCTGAGCAGATGAGCATGCTCAGAAAAGAACATCCATATTTGAAGGTGAGAAATCAAACTGATTTTTCATTCAGCCTTTAAGTCTAATCAGCTCTTATTATGATCCAAGGAGAGACTGTTTGAAATGAATAGATGATACTTTTTGGTTTAATTTGGATTTAAATATTATGCAATGACAAGTAAAAAAAAAAAAAAAATGATGTAAAAGAGATCGGGGAGAAAGAATGACAGAAAGACGTGTTGAAATGATCGTGGAAGAAAGAAGGTAAAAAAGATACCGAGTGTTTATCTATAGGAGCTGGATTCGAAGAGATTCCACGTGGGTTGATAACCAAGGCTGCACATTATCATATGTCCCGTTCTTTGTCTTGTTAGCAGTTGGGCTTCTCTGAGGCAAAAGGGATTTTATTTTTGAATCTCACCCAGAACATATCATTTGTTTCCGATCAGCGCTGGTTAGTTACTGTTTAAGACCGACGGCCTTTGTGAAGTTACGACAAAATGCAGCTAAAAATTAAGTCGAAAGTAAAATAAGTACAAAATTAACAATGATGATTAATCAAAGCTTATAAAACAACTTCTTGGTAGCATTTAGGTTATAGTATAAAGAAGAATTTAACCTACACAACGAGATGTTCTCAGATAACGAGAACACCAACCATTATTGGCAGACATAATCATAACAACATAAGAAACCCAGATGGCACTTTGTTGAAGACAGACTCAAATGAAATAACTTTTAAAGTCTTGAAGAAAAGTAAAAAGAAAGGACAAACTGTTAAAGGTAGGAAGACAATGTATAGTTGCCAGCAAAAAGGACAGTCCAAGATGGTGGCTAAGAATAGGGAAAGATGTCTTCTAGAAACTATGTAAAGTTTTAAAGCATAGAAGAATATCGTTAGAAACAAAGAAAGGTGCACTGAGCTGCGGTGTAGTATCTAATTGTCTATATGTCACTGAATGTTGGACAATCTCCTCGGAGATGAAGATGAAAGTTGAAGTGGCTCTATTAACAAATGCTGAGAAAATGGATGCACGTTGTGGTGTAATGGATAACAGCTCGGAATGAGAAATCGAAGAGCCGAGTTCGAATTTCAGTCGTGTTCGCTGCATTCACTTACGCGCAAATATCCGTGGGAAAGGTATGAATCCATCTCTTCTCCCAGATATGGGTTGAATAACAGGGCAGACTGGGTTCTATAGGCTTGGTTGGCAACTAGTCTATCGTAGAAAGAAATGGCAACATAGTGCGGGAAAATTATCTACCTAGTCAGTCATGAATCGAAAGAGCGTGTATCACGTATGGCAATTAACTGAGTGACCGAAAATGCAAATGGACAGATCATGTAACTAAAGAAGGAGTTTTAAGGAAAACAGGAACTAAAAGGAAACTGATACTTAAAATCAGAAAGCGACAGAGGAATTTTTTGAGGCACATAATGAAGAAAGAGTGCCTAGAGAATTTAACACTCACAGGATATGATGAGGAGCAAGAGAAGCAGGGAAAACAACGCGTAACCTATTTAAGGAGTTTGTCCAATCAAGGACAAAAAGAGGAATGATAAAGGGTCAAAAGTTACTTAGAGCAATGAGACAGGAAATTGTGGAGGACATGATGTTCTGAAACGTCATGACACTTAAAAGAAGATAAAAAAAGGCAAAAATAGAGTGAAAACAAAAATGTTATTTCTGTGGTGTTTGAATATCTTACAGTGTTAAAAAATAGTCTTGCGTCCAATTTGTTTTCCTTCAAGTAAATAGCGAGATTGATAATGCAAATGGTATGATATAAAAATGTGCGTGGAATAGATGAGCATTGAAAGTGAAACAGAGAAACAGACAAAAGGGAGTGAGAGAAAGAGAGGGAAAGTGAAAGAGACAATATATATATATATATATATATATATATATATATATATATATATATATATATATATATAAACGGAGAGAGAGAGAGAGAGATCAAATCTAACCATATTTCTATGTGATACAGAATTTAAATGAAGGTCATTTTCAACATGGGTCATTGAAAAAAATGCTTAAGGCGATTCGCTTCAACAACAGATAACGGGGAATAAACTTAGCTCTCTCATTTTAGAGAAATGAGTTGGCGCTGTCCAGGGAACGGATACTCGGTGCCAAGGCAATTTATTACACTGAAAACTGAAGGTGGAATTCCATGAAGACTGACGTAGACAGACGGATCGGGGGAATGTAATATAAATGTAGTTATAAGCTTAGTGTTGGTAGAAAAAGGAATATGGCATAAAGAGAATTACATGAATAGTACAAACAGAAAGGAAAGGTTGCACTTTCTTAGAAGGAAAGAAGAACAAATTTGAAGGAACTCAGAAAGACTCACAGAGAAAGAGAGAAAGAAAGAAAGGCAGAAAGTGTGTGTGTGTGTGTGTGTGTGTGTGTGTGTGTGAGAGAGAGAGAGAGAGAGAGAGAGAGAGAGAAAGAAAGAGCGAGACATATATAGAGAGAGGTATCCTGTGATTCTGGACACATTATAGAAAGTAAAGCAAAGCAAACAAGCGACTTTCCAGGATTTCCTCTTCCCCTGTTATCATCAACAAGCAAACCGTATGTTTTCTAACCAGCGATGCGCCTCCACTTGTCTCTTTCTCCCATCCCACCATTCTCTATCATTCCACTCCTCACCACCATCGCTCTACATCACGTCCTGTTATCCCTGCTCCTTACTCTCTTTTCATATTGCGATCCGACTCCTCCTGACTCTCCATTTAGTTTTTCCCGCCACCCGTACCCAGTTCTCTTACCACTCATTCAATTCATTCCAATACACGCGTCTCTTTATATGCATCTTTGGTATTGGAGTAGAGAATGGCTTGGGGGTTTGCACAGGTGAATTTGTGAGCGTGTGTTTGCTAGCATGTCTGAGTGATGCTAGCATTTGCTGATCGAATAACGTCTGTATGCATGCATCGATTTTTGCGCCACTCTTTCCATATGGGGCTTCAATGCGCATGCGTATCTTGGCTATTATTCAGAAAAGCATTTACAGTTAATAAGTATTCTGTGTGTTTCTGTCTACATTCTCTATTAACATGTTTACTGATAGCATATTCCCTCTGAATGCATACGTTTATCTATGTCCACACACACACACACACACACACACACACATATATATATATATATATATATATATACAGTGTAACCCGGATATAAGAGAAACCCGGATATAAGAGAGATTTTATCTGGTCCCAAATTAGAGCCTGTGTGAATAAAACAAAATAGAACAAACCCGGATATAAGAGACTTATTATACGGTCCCGACAACTCTCTTATATCCGGGTTACACTATATATATATATATATATATATATATATATATATATATATATATATATATATAGCCAGCACATTTTAATTAGATCATGTTTGGTTAAATAATTTAGACGTATTATGTCTATTTATTTCAGTTTTAATTCTTTCAATTCCATGAATTAATTTCTTGGTGGCTGCAGAAAATTGATCTAGAAAAATTCAAAAATTTTCTTTCAAATAATTTTTATTCTCCCAAGTATTTTCAATCTCATCTGAGACCATCTTCAGGAATTGTAAATCTATGAATGTATTCTGCGCTAACACAGTAAATTCAAAATATTTTTTTCACCGCTGTGCAAGGCAGGTAACTTATGTGAATTTTTAAAAAGATTTTTAATTGTAGTATTGTAATTTAGCATATTTTATATAACACTTTGCTGCTATAAACAATTAAGAAATTTGTTGCTGTACCCGCAGTTGACTTTATTTATTTTTGGTTGCAATTCTCTTATATAAAGGGCTTCCAGAATTTTTTTGCTTATTATTATCTTGATGAAGCACTGATGTATTTTCGACTAAAATCTGTTTAAACTATGTATATGGACACGAGTGTTCCTTTAAATGTTCTGAGATTGAACTATGATCGTTCAAGTGTAACGTAAGCCTTCTCGTCATCGTCGTTGTTGTAAAACTAACATACGTATTAACATTTTTATCAGAAATGTAATCACCCAAAGAACATTTAAATTGATATACGATGTTGGTCTTTGTAAGGCACTAGTTGACGGAGAAGTGTTGTTATTGATAACTAGGTTGGTTGTATTAAATTTAGTACAATATATAATTTTATTTTTTACTTGGATCAGTGGGGGATATATTAGTGTTCATGAGCCTTCTTAGAATTTTTTCATCCTGCTGATAGTTAGAATGCACGGTATAGTAGTTTGATATGTTTAGAATTATTTGAGGACATATTATGTTCATTTTTATTTATTATTCCCAATAGATCGTCTAATTTGTTCATCAACAATGTAATTAGGAAAGTCATTATTAATGAGGGTTTGCTTAATTTTTTTTTTTTTTAACTCAGTATAGAAAATCTTTCGTGTTCAAGTGTTTGCGTTTGCACGGTTTTGTATAACAGCTATTTTGTAATAGGACATTCACTTTCATAGTTGAGAGTGCACGTGTTTATGTTAGTTGTTTTTTTTTATATGGGAAGGTAGTATATGTATTACTATTAGTCTTTATCAATACATCAAAGAACGGGATTTTATTATCCAAATTCTAAAAACACAAAAATTTAATAATGAAGCCATAGCTTCACTTGACGTTGAAAATTTATTCACTAACGTCCCGATAGACATAATCATAAGGAATATCTACAACAATTATTCTCTCCCTCCATTAAAAATTAGTCCTAATATTTTAAGAAAACTACTCCTGATATGCACCAAAGAAGTTCCCATTTATGACCATCGAAGTAACATATAAATATAATGCGATGGTGTTTCTATAGTTTCCGTCTCGGGAAAAGAGATTTAGAAACTTCTACATGACAAATCTAAAAAATAACGTGCTTAATACCCCCACACACCAAAAAACCTCCATTTACCTAAGATATGTAAATGACATTCTCATTTTAGTCAAAAACATAGACGAAATGCATGGACTACTAAAAAACTTTCCACAAAATCCGTACTTAATTTCACATACGAACTTAACAACGATAATACATACATACATACATACATATATATATATCTATATATATCTATCTATCTATCTATCTATCTATCTATCTATCTATATATATATATATATATATATATGTATGTATATATATATATATATATATATATGTATATATGAAAATAGCTATCCAGTATCTTCTGCATTCTTTTGAGGTTTCTATGTCTAGACGTGTGGAATTATTATGATATATATATATATATATATATATATATATATATATATATATGTGTGTGTGTGTGTGTGTGTGTGTGTGTGTGTGTGTGTGTGTGTGTATTGGATGTAGTAGTAATATATTTTATGTTGAGGTTAGGTTCTTTCCGTTTGTAGATGTGATAGAATTAGTAGGCAGAATAATATTTGTTCTAATCTCACAGTGTGGAATAACTATTTACAAAAGTGATGGAAAGAAAACGAAAAAACTCTAAATGAATTTGTTAGATAACACACACACAGACACACACACACACACACACACACATATATATATATATGAGGAATTTGGAGGAATAAAACCGTATTTCACTGAAGTATTATTTGTAATCTGATCGCAAACGGCATGTTCAAAATTATCCAAACCAACATTATACATAATGGAAATGACTGATACAGGAAGGGATTTGACTTTTCTCCCCTACGTTACAAAGTTCCTCACTTTAAAATGTTCAGGCAGTATCGTGAATTTCAAGACTGGATTAAAATAAAGTAGAACATTTTCAATGTTAATCATGTCTGATCAGAAGAAAATTAGTCAATATGGTAACGATTTAAACATAGTTTGAAAACTGCCAGTAGTAAGAGGAAAGGGCCTCAAAGTCATCCAAGTAATTTGAAGTGATAGTTCCAACGGTTGAAAGTATTATCAAGAAATCATGAATGTTCACACTGTGATAAACCCCAAAGGACGAGGAAGGAAACCCAGCAGTGGTAGGATTAATCGCCAGGGACATAAAAATCAATCCGCAGCTCACCACAAGGAATTTGGGGCCAGTTCTATTGACACTAGTGTCGAAATATCTCGACGCAATCGAGCCGGGA
>OZ038477.1:95534465-95596965 GCA_964036315.1 Acanthosepion esculentum | reverse complement strand
CATTAACTTAAATTACTCTATTTTAAATTTTCAAAATGTTTGGTGTTAATGTATTTAGAATCAAATGTCATTAGTTATGTTCAGTGTTCTTCCCATGTAGTGTAAATGCAAACATTTTCAGCATCATTCGACAAAACCGTTTATCTATAAAAATTCATACTATTATTATTCAGTAACCAAGGCCTTTTCCTCAACTTTCTATAAATTCATAGCAACTTCTTGCTAATTTATATCTGCCATTATTAAAGAACTGTTCGACTTTTGGTACGATTAAGTCTTCGATGCTTTTCATATCTTCAACTTGTTTGACATAAACTTCAGTTCTATTGCCTAATTTCTGCTGCACTTTTCACCGGATTAAACAGAAATATTAAACAGTATCAGATGTGCATTTACTTTTCCGATGTGATTGAACGAAAATAGAAAGTAAACAAAATTTTCAAGCTTTCAAAATCTGTCATTTTGTTTTTTCAGTCTATAAGCATTTATTAATTTTGGGAATATGTAAATATTGGTCATTTATATTTAGTTCTAGAAGTAAATATTCGTCTTTTATACTTGGGCCTATAGGTAAACATTTATCTTTTATACTAGGGTCAAAGGTTAATATTGGTCATTTATATTTAGTTCTAGAAGTAAATATTCGTCTTTTATACTTGGGCCTATAGGTAAACATTTATCTTTTATACTAGGGTCAAAGGTTAATATTGGTCATTTATATTTAGTTCTAGAAGTAAATATTGGTCGAGTTTATATTCGGGTCTATGGTTATATATATATATGGAGTTTATTCCTGGTTCTATAGGTATATGTTGATGGGGTCTATACCTGCATCTATTGGTAATTATTAGTCGGGTTTAAAGATAAATATTGGTTGTTTATATTTGAGTTTGTAAACAATTACTATGTTGTTGGCCGACAAAGAACTCTTGAAAGATTATGCGTATACCAGCCATAAAGAGATCAGTTTACTTCAAAGACAATTTTAGCATTTCCCTCATATTGTGCAAACATGACGCTAAGAACTTTTCCACCAACTTAATATTAATGATGTGTGTGTGTGTGTGTGTGTGTAAATCTACTGTTATTCATTTGCGTTCCCAAGCGCGTCTTATTGCACGCACTATCAAAGATGTCAGAAATACTTGATCTCAAGGAGTCGAAAATCCAATTAACGTTAAAGCTATGGCTGAAATGCGAGCAGTGACTCATTTCCTAGTGTAAAGCTATACAGTTGGAATACAGTTGCTTGAGTAAAGAGCCAGTGTTTAGAAAATTTGAGTTCATGCCTTTTCTAGCGCTATTAAATGATATTTACAGCCAGAAACCAGATTTGGAAATATTTGAACCAGATCTAATTTCTGTCTTTTCGGTCTGTGGAAACGTGCATAGCGTTCTTTTTCAAGAATCGAAACTGAATATACAGTTCAAAAATTGATTTTTCTGAATAGTTTGAAGGCTAGATAAAGTATTCAAAATGAAGTGCATATGCTAATGTTTGTACCTGAAAGATATATATATATATATATATATATATATATATATATATATATATATATATATATATATATATAGAGAGAGAGAGAGAGAGAGAGAGAGAGAGTGATGATAGAGCTGTTTCCTCTTCTATGGGCTACGTCCGTTCAGGAGATGGGCGATCATGATTCTCCAAAAATCCCTATCTCTTGTGGTCCTTAGTAGTTTTTTTCTCTTTACTAAGACTAGCTTGTCGGGTAGGTTTCTGTCTGCCTTCCCCTATCTCTCTTACTGTGAGTGTTAAGTTTTCTAATCCCTCCTTTCTCGTTATGTGTTCAAGGAATTTCAGCTTCCTCTTTCTGATTCTCAGCATAAATCTTCTTTCTGTGGCAAGACTTCCTCATTGCTTACTCACACGACCCATAGAATTGTGAATATACTTCTGTAGAACCACATTTCTGTTGTCTTCAATTTTCTCTTCATCCACGGGAAGATTGTTCAGCATTTACGGCCATATAAGAGCATGGATAGCACCTGGCAGTCCAGCACTTTTTTTCTTTGTTCGTAACGAATTCCCTTTGATTTCTCAGCATTTCGTATTTGCTTTTGGAATGCCGCTTCGCTAGTCCAATGCGTGTTCGCATTTCAGTGTCGCATTTTCCATATTTTCGTTTGAAGCTCGCTATATTGATAAAAGAGTGCTCAGTATTGGAGACAGAATGTTTATAGATATAGACAGTGTGGATATAGGAATCAACACTGTATGTTGATTGTCAGTTTCTCGCCTCAGTACTTATTTACTACGTAATAAATTGAAATTCGCATTATTAAAAAATAAACATCGCATGAGTGAATTTATAATATTTAATTAAAAATTCATCAAGACAGATGATCAGGTGACACAGAGTGGAGTAATTTTTCGCACGTTGGTGCACACACACACACAAACACATACGCATATACATATAAATATGAGAGTGGAAACAGAGGCCAACACCTACTGGCGACAGTCTGTTTCATGCTTGAACGCAATCTTCAGGTAATGTGTGTTGCATGGTAGCTCAGCTCTTTAGATATGCTGGACAATTGAGGATAGTAAAGGTCAAATTATATATAACTCAAATCACTAGAAATCTTATACACACACTCGCTCTATCTCTGATATTGAGTATTTTTACCCAAAAATAACATACCTTAAAACTATATTTTTTATCATATCTATCTATCTATCTATCTATCTATCTATCTATCTATCTATCTATCTATCTATCTAAACACTGTATTTCTCGGCGTGTCACAACAACTTAACTCGTGCCATATACCTCGAGGAGATAGGTTAGACGTATTAGACTAACACTTAAACACCCCTATTTGACACACTAATCCACTGATGACCCTAGATTCAAATATATATAATTATAAATGATAAAATATGATTACAAATAAAGTATGACTGAGTCATTAGCTAATTATTATTATTATTAAGTGTAATTGTTCCTTGACAAATTATAAATATATCTTTTACTGGCTTACTGCCACATCACCTTGAAATACCGTACGATCACCGAAGTTAAGCAACGTCGAGCCTTGTCAGTACCAAGATAGGTAATAGCTTGGGAATACCAGGTGGTGTTGCCTTGAATGTGCGGGTAGAGTAACGGATAACGGCTCGGAATTGTTAATCGGATAACCGTGTTCCAATTCCAGTTGGGGTCGTTATATTCACTTACGCACAAATACTCTGGGAAAAGCATGAATCTAATTCTTCACCTCCCAGCTATGGGTGAATTAGTAAGATTTGTAACCATTATTAGCGCCCCCAAAATAGAATAAAATTGCGTATAAAATATTTACATTTCGACATTATATTACCCATAGAGTTTAATATGCCGCTAAACAAAAACAGCCAACCACCATCTTATACGCCATATGATGTGAAATTAAGTGTGTATATATATATATATATATATATATATATATATATATATATATATATAACAAGATTCATTCGAGTTAGACGGATACAGAGTAAGAGGTACGGTTTATTGGGATATGTCGTGAAGATAACGGTTGACCTTAGACCTGAACAGGTAAAGATTGTAGTGATTGGGGAAGCATCCTCACCGGAGTCGATTCCGCAAAACGACTGTACTTGGGAAGAAGCTCTTCGAGTGGAACTTACATCTCACCAATGAAATAACAAGGGACTGAGGGTGGTTCGCTACAATATGCGTGTCATGGCGGGTCTTAGCCGTGAAAGTTAAAATTGACGGAACTAAGGAATGTAGTTCATCTGAACTCTTTCCATAGAAATAGTGAAGGAGCAGAGAGAGGGAGACCTGTGATGTTTTCTCTGTGAGAAAGGGATTGCAGGGTTGAAAATATTTCGTCACACACAAGGATGCAGAGACTCTCTTGGAATCTATCACGATTGGGAAATGAGGAATGGGAAGCTACTGCCCCTATATGGCAGCAGTACTCCATTTACGGACTGGTTTGACTCTTCTAAAGGTAGATGATAGGAGGAGGAGTCAGGTACATACTGGCGTAGTACAGGGAACCAAATATCTTTCCAGCATCTTTAGCGATGTATCGTGTGTATGAATTCCACTTGAGGGCTGGGTTGAGTTGAAGTCCCAGTAGATGCTCAAGGCACCGGACCTCGCTGAGAGGGGCACCCGTTCATTGTGATCGGTGAAAACTTTGGGTCCGCTCGATGATGATGGAACGTCACTAGTTTGGTTTTTGAAGCATTGAATGTGACCAGCCAGTCCCCCCCACTGTGCTGTCAAAGATAGAGCAGAGGAGAGACCAGCTGCCAATCTCTGTTCATCTAGAGTTTTTGAGGTACACTCATATACCGTTTTATCATCAGCATGGATATTCACAAATGATTGGAGTATACTCTTAAGCAAATCATTTATCCAAAGTAGAAAGAAGGTTGAACCGAGAAGCGAGCCTTGGGGACGCCTGCATTGATCGCTTGGGCCACGGTGGACTGGCCGTTAATGACTACCTTCACGGACCTATCAATTAGGAAGGACTTTATAATTAAGAAGACTCTGCCAGTGATTGCATAGCTGGGAAGAATGTTCAGTAACTCTTTATATCCCACCTTGTCAAAGACCTTTGAAATATCTAAAGCAGTCGGCCTTGAGATGTATTTGTTCTCTAATACCTTACTGATTCTGCCTCACTGGTTCTGTAAGTGAGGATATCAGCAGTGGACCGAGCCGATCGAAAACTGTAGTGCTTGTCGCTCAATAGATTGCCCCTATTGAGGTGACCAACAGACTTCTGGTTGATTATAGCTTTAAAAAGTGTCATCATGACACTGAGGAGGCTGATGGCTGTATAACGCGACGGGAATGAACGGGAATACGCATACTTGAGAACAGGACATACACTTGCCACCTACCACAGACTTGGGGAAGATTTCGCCTTCAAGCAACGGTTAAAGATTTCACTAACATCAGAGATAACTCCGGGTTAATATTCTTAAGGAATATAATATAATATTCACTAGGATTTTATCTGGACCATTAGCCTTCTTAGAGTTAAGACTTTTGATAAGTCTGGGGACTACTCGGACTACACACACGCACACACGTGCGCGCGCGCGTGTGCGTGCGTGTGTGTAAAGCATTTTAACTTGTTCATGATAAGATTAAAAAAAATGTTAACCTTTGGCTTGTTACGATACACTGTTTCTCAAACTTCTACCTTCTTTCCTTAAAAAGGACCAACAACAGTCGAAATTATTCGGAACAATACACAAAATTTCGGTAAACTCCTTTACACCAGAAGCAACTCAGCAAATGCTTAACACATATTTCCTGTTCGTACTATTTAATAGAACATGTTCAAACGGATTGCTGAATCAATATACAATGCTTAATATATATATATATATATATATATATATATATATATATATATATATATATATATATATATATATATATATATATATGTATGTATGTATATATATATATATATATATATATATGTATGTATATATATATATATATATATATATATATATATATATATATATATAGAAAGAGAGAGGTGAGTAAGTGAAAGAGATTTATCTATTGTTTATCCTGAATAATACAAAAATAAATCATAAGGAAAAGCCTGGAATAATCTAACACGACGTCGTGACAGAGGAATATAGAATTCTAAAACACAGCAGTATGACATGACATTCTCCCGATTCTTTAACGATGCGACAACATCGGATTTTGATTAAAACAAAATTTCAAACATGCCAACTAATTCTTTCTTTCAACATTTTCAGATATTCACTCAAAGCATCGCAAAGTAATTGAAATCTGGCAACCGCAAACACACATCGAACCTCCCTGTTTTTCTGATATTTCTTGGGATTCAAGCGTTATGATCTGCTTCCATATCAGATGGATAGGAAGACTATGTCTCATTAAGGTGGTGAAAGACTGATCTTGAAAAAAGCTTATAAAACCACGAATATGTACTTTACTTTGAAATTTATCGTTTGAATTAAATTTCTCTTTTATGGCAAATAGAGAAGTTGATGCAAAGAAAAAGATCATCTATTTTTTAATCATTTCATCCCAAGCAAGGCAATAAAGCCACTAAGACGCAAGGGGTTACTGGGAGTGAAAGAAAATGAGACATTAAGAGAAGGGACCGGAAAACAAATCCTAAATAGGAAACAAGGGACAACTCCTGTTCAAAAGACAGGTGTGAACCTGGCGATAAGCGAACCTATCTACTTTTTTTTTTAATCGAACCCATTTAATTTGACAATTTTGAGCAATTAAGATTATCCGGAATATCATGCCTTTTCTCTCACTCGTTACCTGTATCTTCTCATTTTTCCCTTATCCTTTCCAATCTTTATTGCTCCACCGTGATTGTACCTAAACGTGGACTATTTTCATGAGCGGAAAAAAGAATAAAGAAGGCACAAAATATTTTCATCTGCATCATCTCTTTTATCTTTATTTTGTTCTAGCACTCAATAAATAATTTTAATATAACAGAATTTTTTTTATGTCTTTCCGTTCATCCGTGTCTTTAAATCGCTCTTTCTTTATCTCTTAATATTTCTTCTTCCCCATCCTTCTTTCTCTCTCTTCCTCTCTCCCTCTCTCTACGTGCCACAAGGTCCCCAAACAACCCTCCTCGGGTTTTGAATAGAGAGTTGTCTTTCCCCTAGATCAATTACCAACTAAGGCTATAGAACCCAATCTGCCCTGCTACTTGCCCATAGCTGGAGGGAGAAGAAGAGGATTAATACCTTTCCCAAGGGTATTAGCACGGAAGTGAATGCAACGGATTCGACTGTAATTCGAACCCGGCTCTCAGATTCCTCAATCCGAGCCGCTATCCACTACTATATATATGAAAGGATTTTTTTATATGACATTATTTCTTCTGGCTGTTAGCGTTATGTTTTGGTTGGCAAATCCATTTTTTCCCTCAGAGAAATCCCTTTCTTAGCCAAAGTGTGCCTCTACAAGTTCGGCCACGAGCCCAGCCTCACAAGGCAAGGTTAGAATTACCTATTAAGGAAAGCAAGTTTTTCTTGTGACTCCTGCGAATCTATGTCTGATAGCTTCAGTTTCGTACCCGAAACGTAAACAGTAAGTTTTGAATGAACTTTTTCTCCAACATTATTTCTCATGAATATAAATGTTATTTTTGATGAAAACTCGTGTTTGAGTTGCTATCCCTAAGTTGTCTCCCTGATGGAAAAAAAAGAGATGCAGGTTCGAACTTACAATCTTTCATTAGTAGGACTTCTCAATTTAGGCCGGTCGTTATTAATTTTAGAACGAGTTTTATTAAATTCCATAGACAAGCTCTGTCTATTCAAAATTTCATTAGATCATTCCAATTTCTGAATGTGGTGTTGTACATTAGGATTGAAGATATGAATAAATTGTCCAATGTTTTTTTTTTGTCATAATCAAATATTTTCGAGTATTATACTCATTGGCAAGAACTGGGGGTTATCAGTATAGTAAGCAAGATTTCTTTTACTAATTCTTGTAATTCGATTTTAAATGAAAATGGAATTGGTATCAGTTCAAAATGACGTTATATGTAACGGTTAACCGGAAAAGCATGTATCAAATATCTATAGTTTTTTTTTTTTTTTTTTTTTGTACACACTTTAATGTACGGCGGAGAAAAGATATTTTTAATATCGGTTGTTTCTTTTACATTATAATGGCTTCTATAATTTTGATTCATTCTTTGCGTTGAGTCCTGTATAATACTTTGGCGTCATCGTTATTTATTAAAGTTTGTTTTAGCATTTTGATTGTTTGTAATGTGCTGATCGATATGTGTACGAATTACTCTGTTTCTGGACAAGTGACATGTCATCCTACAAGAGAATGTCGCGCACGTGTAACCAATATATATATATATATATATATATATATATATATATATATATATATAATACCAATTTGTGACCGGTAAGGATAATTCCAAGGAGGATATTAATGCAAAGAGGGCTCAATGTAAATTTAAATTACAGAGCATTATTATAATAAACCAAGAAGAAATATAAGATACATTTCGGTTATAATTTATTTCGTGAATATTGTTATATTCATCTCTTTAGATCGAGAGAAAATTCTAAATTTGTTCCCTATATTCATCTATATATTGATTTATTTATCTTTTACCTATTATTTTTTTTATTAAAAATCTCTTTATTTACTTTATTTTATTTTATTAATTTTAGTTTAGATTTATTATTATTATTGTTATTTTTATTAGTTTTATCTTTATTAGACATTTTTTTTTATTAGACTTTATTAGATTAATTTGAGTTTGTGATGATTATTGCTGCCTAAAATAAAAAGCTCTATCGGACAATTTGCTGTAAATCTTTCACGTCCGATCACACATCACATCACTCGATGTATGAACTTGTTCAAACCTTTAAGGAAAAAATTCTTGGCCAGGTCATTCTATTTTAGTTTTACTACTATCCCATCATTTATTTCTTCCATTTCCCTTCCTTCACTATCTATCTCTCCCTTCCTCTCTCACTCCCCCTCTCTCTTTTATGTTTTAAAAGGAATTATATTCGAGAATCAGTTATTTTTCTTTCTTCCTTCCCTATTTCTTCTTCTGTTAATCTAGTATATCAGTCCAGATGAATTGTCTCCAGTTATTAAGAATTTTCGGTCTGAAGAGGTGAATAGATGAATAGAGATATAACAATATTCACGAAATAAATTATAACCGAAATGGATTTTTAAGCTTTTTCATGATTTATTATATATATATATATATATATATATATATATATATACTTTTTCCTTTCAGTTGTTTTAATTTTCATTGTTTCTGTAGCATTTTTTGATCACATCTATCCTTCCTGCCTTATATGATGGTGTAATTTTTTCTTTCAGAAAGTATAACTGATTCTGGCTCGGAAGATCCGGACATCAGACAGATACTACACTGATCCTAAGTAGAAAAGCATATGTCGTTGTATATACAAGCAAGCGCATCGGAATAGTATACCTTTCTAAACTTTAATTTGGACACCATGACTGATGAAATGTTATGAAGTTCCAAGCGCCCTCTTTTTGATAAACTAGAGGTAGAATCTGCAGAAGAAAACCATTTTTTTAAATAAAAGAAGCGGTAACTTTTTGCACGCAACTATTATTCTACAGTGTCCCAAATTTGTATTCAAACCGATTAAGTATTTTATTTTCAGCTTGATGGCGTTCATGCCTACTATTATTAGTCTTTACATTTTGGATGGCAACATTTCATGAACCTGAATTAACAGAATAGATCCGATAGTATAAACACAGTTTTTTAGATCTTACCTTTTTTGTGTGTTTTTAAGCGAATTTACCCGACGTAAGGCAATAAAGCCACTAAGACACAAAGTGTTAATGAGCGTGAGAGAATTAGAAAACAGAAGCATTACTGAGGATCAAGAACAATAGAAGAGTAATCACTAAGACAGTAGATAACGATTGACATTGCATTTAAATTTTTGAAGATCATACTTGCCTGTAAAGCCAGAAGAGAATTCCACAAGCGAGAAGCCTGATAGAAAAAACAAACTTTTAGCATACAACTTACGGTTACATATAGGTAGTTCAACTCTAAATCGATGGGACCTTGTCGCTAATTTACTACTGCGCTTAAATTCATAAAGTCTAGGTACCATGGTGAAGAGCTCATCCGAACAATTACCATGAAAGTAGTTATAGAAAAGGCACAGGGAAGCAACTTTACAGCGATGAGAAAGTGACTGAAGCCGAGGCGCAAGGTCAGGGCCAATAATATTGCTGATTCATCTTTGGATTTTATCAAGACTCTCTAAGTCTATAAAGCAAGATCACCCGACCAAATGTATCAGCAATATTCGAAGAATGGACGAATGGTAGACTTATAGATATGTAAGATAGATTCCGGAGAGAAAAATTATCTAACATGACACAGTGAACCAACTTTATTAGCAGCAAACCTAGCAATGGATTCAGTATAATCTTTTTACTTCATTTCAGCTGAGAATGTTAGCCAGTCAGAGAACACGCAACGAGTCATCTACCTGGAGTTTAGCATCAGCCATACTGATAGAAGGCAGAAAGGGGTCACCCAGATGGTTAATAGGGAGCAGTTTTGTTTTGGAGGTGATGAAATTAATAAGCCACTCTTTGCCTCAGTTAACAAATGACTGTAAGTCTTTTTTGAGATCAGCCGCCAATTTGACCTTATCATCCTGATCGGACTTAATATCGAGACAAGAGTAAATGGTTGTGTCATCAGCATAGATACCAAGTTGAGAACTGATGCCATCAGGAAGGTCAATGATGAAAAATAAGAACAAAGCAGGACCAAAGAAGCCCTGAGGGGCGGGGACACCCGCAGAAGGATCTAGAAGAGTGGCCGTCCAGGATAATTTTCACTTACGATTTAATAAGAAAGTCCGAATCAGTTAAAAACTTCGTCACCATCACTTTTCAACTTGTGAAGAAGACCACTATGCCAAAGCATGTCGAACGCTTTCGAGGTGTCCAAAGAAACAGTCCGAGGTTCACCATTTTTATCTAAAGCTTAATAGACTCTTTCCGTCATAATCGTTAATACATTGGCAGTTGACCTAGAGAAACCAAAGCCATATCGCGATGTCAGATGCTTAATCAATTCGTTGATTAGGGCCTCTAGTAGTTTACCAAAAAGAGGTAGAAGGATAATAGGTCAATAGCTGAAAGGGGTAGACGGTTCCCCTGAGTTGTTTGAGACTGGAACAACAGATAAAGGATTTCCTACAAGTAGGAAAGCAAGGAGCAGGGAGGCACTTATACAGTTTATAGTGAACAGGAACCAGTTAGGAGAACATTTCTTAACAACAATTACATGGATACCATCAGGTTCTCATGCTTTGTGTGGATCCAGATTAAAGTTGATAGTAGAAACCATAGAAGCGTTTATATGCATATCACTCAAGAGAGACTCAGTTCTAAATGAAAAGTTATGCAAAGATTCTCCAGATGAGTCAAGAATAGAGAATTTAGGAGTCAAGAGAATTTACGAGCGAAACATTCTGTTTATCAGCAGCTGTTAACACCTCAAATTAGAAAACATTCTTATTTAATACACTATCAAGAGTCGCCGGTATTCACGAGAGCCAAAGTTGTTAGATGCAATACTTAGTCTCACTCTATCAACAAATTGAAATAGCTCTTTCGAGGACACGTTTATATTTATTACGTGCAGGCACGAATATGCGTCTGTTGTAATCAGAACTGTCACGGTGATATAGCCGGGAAAAAACGGAAGGAGGTCTTGTAAAAATAGAGGTTCCTGTCTAATAGATGACTGGAACGATATATCAAGCGAGGGTTGCCAAGAGGACAGTCTTGCGAAGCTCGACAAAAGCTAGGAGAGGAGGCAAGGAAGAAATCAAGTAAAGAAGCATGTTGGTCGGATTTATTAGGGAAACAATTAAGGAAATCTACGACTTAAAAGAAAAAGAGATAGCTAACAGCGTGTAAGCTAAAGTCGAAAGCACATAAAAGAGTTGTCTGGAGGACTCGAGTGACACTTCTCTTGTCATTGGAAGATTGTCCCGGATGTAAACGCCGAGGCCATGCATATAGACGCTAGAATCTTATCGGCAAAGAGGAAGATAGCCTGGGACAGAGAATTAATTGGTAGCAATGGAAGAATTTAAATTAGGATTGCTAATTATCACTCACATGATGCAACATGTATATTTGTCAGGGTTTACTAAGCTTAGTCTAATATATTTTCACATGCTCTATCTCTGACATTGAGCATTTTGCCTTAAAACTATATTTTTATCATTCATATATATATATATATATATATATATATATATATATATATATATATATATATATATATATACAAACACATATATATATATATATATATATATTTGTGTATTTAGGTAGCAATCCTTCTTTCATGCACATTTCATTAAAAACGACTGACAAGGTGCTTTTATTTAGTTTTTTTATATAATTTCTTGTGCGATCTAATAAAGTTTTTCTTTTCAGAGGATAAATTATATAAAAACTGTCCGAATGTTCTTTTTATCCGAGCGCTTTCGGCTATACATTTAGCCATTTTCAAGGATTATATTTCAACTGTTAGAATTAGAAATAGAAATATATATAAAACTATATTTTTATCATTCATATATATATATATATATATATATATATATATATATATATATATACAAACATACATATATATATATATATGTATGTTTGTATGTATATATATATATGTATGTTTGTATATATATATATATATATATATATATATATATATATATATATATATATATATATATATATATATATATATAATTTGATCAGCAATGTGGTGTTATTTCTGGAGTTGTTCAATGAGATAAGTCCTTTGGACATTTACTATTTATAGGCGACACACACGCATTTATATCTTGGTGTGTTCATATCTATCTATCTATCTATCTATCTATCTATCTATCTATCTATCTACTATAGTTTCTTCAGAATTTACGTTTTATTTTTTTGATATTTTCCATTCGTCGGTTGATCCTTATCTTTAATGCAAACTATCTTTTCCTTACGATCAAATCCGCTACCGATTTTGATCCACTTCTTTATTCGTTGACCCACTATTTTAAAGAAATAAAGCGGATCCTTCTGTTTATCAAATCCAACAAAGCAGAATGAAATCATGTTTCTTGCACGTTTAACGGCTTTTGTACTGATTGGCTTCAAAATAGTAATCAATAGATTTATGACTGAACGAAACTCGTGCGCGCGCACACACACACACACACACACACACACACACACACACAGACGCAGACATAGACACACACTCACACAGACATAGACATGCAGACACATGCACGCATACAAACACACATACACACACACGCGTGCACAAACACTGGTGCACACACACATAGACACATACATTCAGTTGTTTAAATTTCAGTCGATCATGTTTTGTTCAATTCGTGCTTATAGAAAATCCATGAATCCATGTCTCTCCAGCTAGGGATTAAATAGCAGGGCAGATTGGGCTCTTGCCTTGGGTGACAGCCAGTGTAGAAGGAAAGCTCTGAATTCATACCATCTCTTTAAGAGAAGGATAATGTACTTTCATGAGTCTTTCAAGGGTCATGTACTTTCATGCACTTTATGAGGCTTTGAAATTATATTGGAGTGGTTAAATTAAGTAATAAACGGTTTCTGTTTTGCTTCAGCATCAAACAGAAGGTGTGATCACGTTGTTTTCGTGGTCACCGCTAATCACCGCCGCCTAATGCAAAGTGAAGGTGTCAGCTCGTTCAGAGAGAAGTAAATAACCACTTGCGCCATACACGAAATCCCAGTGTCCAACAATAGCTGCATCTAAAAAAGGCGGCAACTATAACGAACAGGCAAAAAAAAAGAGACCTTTCTCTGTCATTCTTGCTCTCTCTCACTCTCCCCCTCTCTGTAACACACACACACACATGTATTATATATTTGCTTTCAAAACTTTTCAATTACACCTTAAAAACGAATAATGTACGTGTACTTTTGGTGATTAGAATATTTAAAAAAATAAATATATAAATATTGTAGATACCAAAACGATACGTGAGAGTCGATGTCGTGATGCTCGATCCAAACATTTTTGAACGCAGACCAAAAGTGGAAAAGAAATCAATGAGGAGAGGAAAAATATTTAATGATAACCTTTTTTTTTTTTTTTATTAATGGAAGGACCCATAACTATCTTTTAAGGTCTTGATTTAAGAACGTGATACTTTGGATAAAAAAGAGAGAAATAGACAGAAAGAAACTGTAGTATTAGGGTTAAAAGGATTAAACAGGAAAAAACCGTCAATATGTCGTAAATAGCTATATATTCTGATAAGAAATATTTTGATTAGGAGATATATCAATATGTGCATAGTTTACATTAACTATATGAATATAGTTTATTTTTTTATTAACATCTATCTATCTATCTATCTATCTATCTATCTATCTATCTATCTATCTATCTATCTATCTATCTAATCGGAACCTCGTTCATTCAACATATCTACATATATACCACATGTATCCCCCAGCTGATTGATGGTACCTTCAGCATACCGACTCCAGCGTTTCGTAGGCGAACCTCTCCGTCCACTCTTCAGGGGATATCAGCAATTTACTATTTATATTTTTTCGATTTTTTTCCTTTTATGTACATTTAACATTAGTGTAAGTTTTTTTTCTGTTCGTGTGTGCGTTTGTGCTCGCGCGGCCATCACGCCCGTCTCTACGGATGTGCGTTCGGTCGCGTGCACCTGTCCGAGCGGATGTGCGTACGTGTAGGGAGTCGTGATCATTTTACCCTTTTCTTTTTTCTTTCACTTTACACTCACTCATTTAGCCTTCTCTCTTTTTTTCGCTTTTTCTCTTTTTTCCAATTTTTGCTGATTTTGTCTAAATTTGTTCAGACTATACATATGTGACCGATTTTATTTATGGGAAATTGTATTTGGGTTTTTATATAAATAATTGATATTAATGCTTAAATGATAAATACATATATATACACATGTACATATATACATATACACACACACATACACACATACACATACATGCATACATACATATATATTTATATATCTTCACTGGGCTATTATTTCGTTTTTTTTAATTTGTTTTGGTGGTACCATAAGTATTAATTGTAGGAGGTTAGATTTATAATTAAATTTATTATTATTATATTATTGTTAGAATTTATATGCGGATGTCTATTTATACGCTTATGTATACGCACACGTGCACATCGATTCATGCACGTATATATGTATACGTATGCGTACATATGTACACATAAACGTGCGTACACTTATGTCTGTGTTTTGTTATTAATAAACTAGTGCTTAAATGGTGAACTTTTGAATATTATATTTACACACATACAGACACAGACAGACAGACAGACACACACACACACACACACACACACACACACACACACACACATACATATATATATATATATATATATATATATATATATATATATATATATATATATATGTACTCCTGCACACCCACGCACGCACTGCACACACGCACGTATATGTAATTGTTAAATAGTGTATATGTAATTAAAATAATAATATGTTTATACCATATTTTATCGTTTATTTAATGTTTCATTTTTATTTTTATTTGGTGGTTAGTAGTTTATTTGGTTTTGTCTTGCTGCTGTATATTTAGGTATTAATCATGGGGGTGATGATAGGTTTATTCATTTTATGATGTTTGTATATGAATAAAGACAAAAGGAAAACTTTTCTTTATCGTCACGTTTCGTCATCTGATGGACTTTAACAAGATAAATGTAAGGGTTTTATTTTGCAACAAATTTTCCGAGGACAAAACGTGATGGTATAGACAAATTTTCCGTTTTCTATTCATATTGTCTTTTTATGGATATATTTTATGTATAACTGAATTTTACACACACACACACACACACACACACACACACACACACACACACACACACACACACACACACACACACACACACACACACACACATATATATATATATAGAGAGAGAGACATACAGACACACATTGGCCATGTTTCATTGTTTCGTACATTCCATTGGTTCTATTGATCAGTGTTCGAGCCTTGCTAAAAGGTAAAATTTGGCAAGTGAGTCAGTGCAATCAATCCATTTTGGGAGATTGGCAAAGAATTATATTCTGGTCTCGCTTGTCTCCAGATTTGACCCTGTCCCGAATTAAGCCAATCTGACAGATTGGTACATAGAAATAAAAGAAAATCAAGAAAGAAAACTGTGTGTCAATTCAATCTATGCTATACGCTTGATTTTCAGTTTTGATTATTTTTCTCTTGTCTTAATTTTCATTTTTTTTCTTTTCATCTTTCACCGTTGTTACTTGATTTAAATCACTTTTTTCTGTTGCCCACCCCACGCCCACTGTTTTCTCTTCTCTCCAGTTCTTTCTTTAGCCCCGTTTTTCTTTTCTTTTAATATTTTACCACTTTTTCTCGCTTTTTCTCGAATTGCGGTTTGTGATTTTTTTTTCCACATCTCATGTCAAGACATCAACAGCGCAAATGGTAACATGATGTATACTGGGAATTCTGTTTTGCTCACAACTTCCGACACGAACTGATGTGTGTGTGTGTGTGTGTGTGTGTGTGTGTGTGTGTGTGTGTGTGTGTGTGTGTGCATATCAAACAAAAAATATTTATTGTCATATATACCTATATATGTACAATTTATATATGAAAAACAAAACTATATGCATATATTTCTCTATATATACATTTATACTTTATATGTACATACACACACACACATATATATTCCATTAAAAATATACTTATATACAAATACTTATAAATATTAATATTTTATATATTCAGAGTAAAAATATGTAGTTATATATATGTACACGTGTTCTTTATCTATCTACCTATATATATATACATATATATATATGTATTATAAATATTAAAAGCAAATAGATATATATATATATGTATATATATTTACTCTTATAACTTTATACATACATACATACATACATACACACACACACCCATATATATATATATATATATATATATATATATATATATATATATATATACAGACACTCCTATTTTGGCATAAAAATTATGCTGTACACTCAAGCACATAGCAAAAGAAATTTAATCATATGCAACATTATATACATAACAGAAAAATAAAATTTAAAAGCCTTAATCATATAAAATATATACAATACTGATTTATAAGATATATATCAATATATATCAATATATACAATTTTAAAAGCCTCAATCGAATTAATCATAAACACGTATTTATACACTATAATATAAATATATATATGGTCATATGTATATTTAGACACCATAATATATATATATATATATATATATATATATATATATATATATATATGTATATAATTTCAAAAGATGTTATTTAATTATAAATTCGCATGTATATATATTGTAATATCACATACAATGTTAGGTATTTATATATTTATTCTATATCTTGGTCGGCTGAATCATTCTCTGTGTGTGCTGTATACATTATCAAAACATTTTCTGTAAAAACTTTTTTGTCAATACAAACATGTTTACATATATATATATATATATATATATATATATATATGTATATATTCTGCAGAAAAATACACATACATACGCATTCATCTACATATTTATAAATAATGTATAAAAGTTATTGAAAGAAAAGAATACATAAAAATAACAGTCATTTGCAAATGCTTTAAGTCTGCAGAATTCAAGCATTTAAAAGTTCTTGTATAATGCGAGGTGAGGTGCTAAAAAATCTCGGCTCGACCAAGAAGTTCTCTTAAAAACTCTGTATTTTGGCAGATTCTGGGAAATGGGTTGGGCAGAGAACTTTTCAGCACACTGCAGGCATATTATGCCTCAAATACGCTTGCAGATTATGCCTCAAATACGCCCGCACATTTAACATTAACGAAAGACAACAAAACGTGATGTTAAGCTACATGCTCCAAATTGGAACATAACTCACTCGTACTTTCACACATGTCGGAAACATTGACATGGCACCTCGCACACAATTACATGCACACACACACACACACACACACACACACACACACACACACACACACACACACACACACACACACACACACACACACACACACACATATACTGAACAAGTGTGCTTTGTTTATTTAAATTTTTATTTAGTTAAACATTAAAATATATAGATAAAAATAAGTAAAATCTAATATATGCAACGATAAAGTAAATTAAATCAACATGAATCCCGTTTTATCTCGCTGGTGTCGATTTATTTACACTATTTACAATGTTCAAGACTGTTGTCCCCATTTTGGTTGCCATATTCACGACGTTTCGGCCGTTGTACGCTCTGACCGTCTTCAATATGGCAACAAAAATGAGGACAACAGTCTCAACAATGTAAATAGTGTAAATAATTAAAATACCTAATCTCAGAAATATAGACAGATAATGTCGATTTAGTTGAAATAAAATTCTTTTTCTCATTACAACGATTCAGGTTAAAATCGAAGTTTTCCAAATCGTCTTACTCACACACGCACACACACAAATACATACATACGAACAGGTGTTATTGAATTCAACTGACATGTTCTTTTTGTTTAATTTTGATTGTATTTTTTACAATTTTTCAAACAAATTGATGCCCATTCGGACCAACTGTAGCTAAACAAGTTCATGATTTTGTTCGAATAATTTCGACTTTCTCTGTCGTTATCAAGAATAGAATATTGCCAGTATCGTAGATACACGTACATTTAAATTTGAAATATAGCGTTTAAAAAAATACCAGGATATGACTAACAAAACTTTATATATAAGGCATACTCTGAAAGTAATGTCTTCTGTTTATGTCCGCAGAAACTATAACAGATACAGGGAGCACTATCAATGGATTGAGAAGATTTTCTGTTCGATTGAGAAAGTGTTCAATCAGAAAACGCTATTTTCCCACATAATTACCACCAGTGGCTATGGGTTGGCGATGAAGAAGAGCTTTTCATTTTGTAGTTAATCCCAGGTCAACTCTGCACGTAGGTCCCTTGATAGACTTGTGTGAAATTGAGTATAAAGAAATAAACGGCTGGTTTCTTTATTTCTATATAGTTTCAATATTTGCCCATTTTAAAAAAAATAATATTCTTTCTTTATCTTCACTCTTTTCATTCTTCCATTTATAGTCATTTCTTCTCTTCGTTTTTGTTCCTTGCACTTTATATTTTATATGCTCTGTAGTCTTTCCCTGACTCGTTCATATTTTCTTTCTCTCTTTCTTTCTTTCTTTCTTTCTTCCTTCCTTCCTTTCTTTCTTTCTTTCTAATGACATTTTATTTGTTTTATGTCTTTCTTTCTGTAAATACACATCATATTTAAAGTCACTTCAAATGCACAAAACTGCGGCGATGTATCTATCTTTAATCACTGGTCTCTTTCTCGCTCTTTCTCATTCTCCCTTTCTCTCTTTCGCACACACACACACACACACACACACACACACACACACACACACACACACACAAGCAAACAAACAATGCGTGTGTATATATGCGTCATACAAAGGCACTGTTAAATATTTGTTCCATATATATAGCATCACTTAAGTGACAAACTGTATTTGTATTAACCATACACGCACGCACACACACGCACACACACGCACACACACACACACACACATGTATATATACAGTGCTGTTCGATAAAAGTGACTCATCTGATTTTTTTTTACTTAAAAATCTTTTCGCATATTGTTTTGGGGGTCAAAATAATTTTTAATCTTACTAATATAAAGACCCCTTCCCGACCACCTAGTAAAAAAGGTATTCTAATGATAATTATAATTTTGGATATAAATGAGATTTAGGGAAAAAAAAGTGACTCACTTATTTCCTGCAACTAGTAATCAATAGAAACATAACCGAACAGCTTTAAATAAAGAATAATAGAGGTATAATTTATTTATAATAGATAATATAGTTCGAATTATTTAATAATCCATGGGTCCTCCTTTATTTTGAATAACCTTTTCAACCCTTTTTTGGCATTGACTTGATTAGGTTCTGGCAAATCTCATCTCCAAGCATTGAATTCCATTCGGATATGAAATTCACAATCAAATCCTCTTTGTTGCTCAACTGCTTTCTCGAGAGCCTCTACTTTATAATGCTCCATAAGTTTTCGATGGGGTTGAGGTCAGGAGATTGGGGCGGCCATGTCATAACACTCACCTGCTTCTCATCAAAGTATTCCTTCATCAATTTTGATTTGTGCCAAGGAGCATTATCCTGCATAAAAATGAGCTTGGTGGGGTCGATTTGCACCCATTCAGCAGAAGGGAGCAGACAAGACTCTAAAATTCTCTTGTACTGCTCGCTCCTGAGGGTTTTTCAATAGGTTTTAAGATACCAGTTCCATGAAAAGAAACGCATCCCCAGAACATTATACTGAACGGATGCTTGACAGTACTTACTGCTAAATTCAAAGAGCTTTCAAAGTTTCTTCTTCGGATTTTAGATCGCTTATCCTTTGAATTTAGCTCAACTTTCGTTTCATCGGAGAAAAGAACATTTAGTAAAAAAATAAGGTGGGTCACTTTTATCGAACAGCTCTGTATATATATATATATATATATATATATATATATATATATATATATATATATATATATATATATATACTTGTTGATTCTTCGTAATGTGTGTGTAGATCTGTGTGTTTGTGTGTATGTGAACAATAACCCTAGAGTGACACGTAGCTGTATTCTGATCTAAAATATTTGTTGATTAAAATAAATTTTTATTATTAGGTTTCAGACTAATATATATATATATATATATATATATATATATATATATATATATATATATATATATATATATATGTATATACTCACGTATATAGATGTACCTACGTATGAACATAGTACGTCCGAACATAGTACGTCCGAACCATCGATCACGATGACCTGAATTTCATGAAGATTTGAAGGAAACCGAAACAGAAGCGAGCATGAACAGTATCAATGAAGGCTATAATCCTCAAAAACCAAGAAAGACTTGCTTGTTGTGTATCGTCTGATATTCGCCGAAAAAGTACTTGGAAAAGCCTCTGTCTTTCAGAAATTCTGTGATGTGGTTGGATGAGGCTTGAATAGAATTATTTGATGTAAGTATGGTGAATCCTATCTAAAGGAAAAAAAAGCACTGCGTCCCATTCAAAGAACACAATCCCAACAGTGAAGTAGCATCATGATATTTTTTTAATCCTTTCACGCCAAGCAAAGCAATAAAGCCACTAAGTCGCAAGGGTTTACTGAGTGTGAAAGAGATATTAAGAAAGAGAGAGAACAATAAAAGAACAAGAATTCAGAAGACAACGACTAAAATTGCATTTAAATTTTTGAAGACCAAATTTGGAAAGTAATCTGGAAACTAAGAAGCCGGATCCGGAAGAGAGTTTTACAAGTGAGAAGTGCGAAAGGAGAAACTATTAGCGTATAACTTACGGGTATATATCACCATTTCAACTATAAGATGATGAGACCTTGCCGACTATTTAGTACTGCGCTTAAATTCATAAAGTCTAGGTGCCATAGCGATGATCTCATCCGAACAATTACCATGAGAGTATTTATAGAAAAGGTACAGGGAAGCGACATTACAGCGGTGGAAAAGTGGCTGAAGCCGAGATGTCAGTTTAGGACCAATAACATTGCAGATTCTTTTTTGAATTTTATAAAGAATCTCTAAATGTATGTCAAAAGCAACAAACCAGATGTGATAGCAATATTCAATTCATGAACTATATTCACTATATGGGACTATTTTGTTCAAGGTGAGGATACTATGTAAAATCGTCTACGAAAAGCCATGAAATTATCAAGACGTTGTATTTAGCAAAGAAGACAACAGTTATAAACATTCAGCTGAAAACAAAATGGTTCCAAAATCATTTTTCAGAGTATTATAAAATACCGACTGAAGTCTTCAGAAACTTGTTAGCACCATCTCTTAAGCCATTGCAAGATGTCGTTGCTTTTAAAGGCTACAGAACCAAGTATTGAATCATTTTTCTATATGTATTAGATATTTGTTTCTATTCTTATTTCTGGTACTTGACACAAACATTTTATTAATAAATCGTTTTATTTAAAAAATAATATCATTTTTGTATTTTGTGTGGTAGCATTGCTTTTTGTTTTCCTTAATTTGGAAGCTGTATATCACTATTATTTATTATTGTTCTCACTGTATAAAACTTGTTTCATATATGGTCAGTGAGATCTCCACAGAGAAGCTTTTCTCCCTTCCACCAGCATGACATGCAAAAATCCAGGAGAGCAAAACCTTGGACATTTTCCACTAACATGAAGTTGTGACAGAGAAGAGATTGGGGGAAACACACACACACACATACACATATTTTTTTTATTGAAATTGGAGTGGATCTGAGTAGCGAAATTAGATCAGGGCATTTTTGTTTACTGATGGGAAATCTGATCTAGGGCAGGAATTGTACTCATTTGGAATTGGGTCATTAGAAAGACAATGGAAATGGTCGAAATAATTTTTATCGGTTAAAATTATAAATAGAACTTAGTAAGCTATGAGGAACTTTGGAATTCACATGATTTTGGTTGAAAGTAGCCAGAACCCGTGATAATCGCGTGCGAAGTAGTAAGGCCATGGGTCGATTATGATCAGCCAGGTTTATCTATATAAACGCGTAGTTATGCTGAAAAAAGTGTTAGTTTTTGGCTCCTCTGTCTTCGAGTGCAGTCGAGCTGGGTTGAGAGATGTCGGAGATTGAAAGTGAGCAGAGTTGAATTGAAGGCTTGAAGAAGTACGAAAGTGACGTCAGATATTGGAACAAAACGCCCGCTAACATGTACTGTTGATATAAGAACGAAGAAGCGAATTACTCCTCCAACATCTAAGACTACTACTGCTACTATTATTACTACCACTGGGAACAGAAACGTCGAACAAGCCACCCCTCTCCTTTAACGAAATTACCCGAAGTATTTTCTTTTGTTTTGTTGATCATCGTTCATAGACTGGAGATAATTCTTGGAGAAGAAGTAGAGAGAAAAATCTTCTGTCTTCCGGAATCCTGTTCCTTTATTGTCCTTTCCTCATTTCTCCTCACTACAGACTTCTCATTCTCTTTCACCCCTTGTAAACCCCTATATCTTAGTGACATTTTCGCCTTTCTTGTGGTGAAATGATTAAAAAGTATGTATTAATGAAAAGTAGCCTACCTAGTGCAATGGCGCCGTAGTTCGCTTTAAAATACTGGAACCTAGCGTACGTATCCTTTGATCATTAAGAAATTTTAAAAACAATATATAAATTCCATTTTCTGGATAATAACCGTTTATATCTTTGCGTTCTCTTTAATCTTGTCCACGATGTTTCAACAACGATTTTAACTTTGTGAAAAGCCAAAAGTCGGAGTTAGTTGAATCTATATTTTTGGGAATGGCATTGACAAATTTGACCTTTTGCCAAGAGCTTTGAATAAAAGATGAAGAATCTACCCATTGCTTTTTTTGTTAATACGGCGATCACACAGTGTCCAAGTTCACACAGTGACGTCTCTCTACTCACTTAAAAATTTTACAAGATAATGTCTGTTCATGCCTACAAAGTAAGGTCTCCATTAATTGTTTTTTTTAGATTGTGCCAAACCTGAGCTCTGTCCGATCAAGAAGACATAGGAAAAAGATGTTTCTCCACTTTCTCAGATTAATAAAGATAGGAAAATATAATTTAGAAATAAGCACAGTTCACACTAAAATCTGCTGAGGATTAAATGGAACTTCCATGGGACTCAAAGTACAGATTACAAAAAAAAGGTAAGTAAACCAATATATATTAATTCTAAGGTAATGGAATTTTATTTAGCAATCCAACAAATGTTTATCACTTTAAACGTTATTTTTAGGGAATACTCATATTTGAGTAGACGCCCCTTTATTTATTAAACAGTATATTTTTTTATGTCCCTCTACTGGCCTGAATATTCGAGATATCTTATTAAAGAAAATATACTGTCATCGGTAAGATTCGAACCTGCGCTCCAAGGAAAGATGAAAAAAAAACATCATCATTAAACCCGACATGTTTTAAACGCCACGGCACAGCCTTGCCGATCGAGCAAAATCTGAAACGTACCTTTTAGCGAAATCCTTCTCGTATTAATTATGTATGTGTATGCGCGTATGTGTGTGTGTGTGTGTGTGTGTGTGTGTGTGTGTGTGTGTGTGTGTGTGTGTGTGCGCGTGTGTGTGTGTGTGTGTGTGTGTGGATCAATATTCCATCGAGTAACATGTATTATTGTTATTATGCTACGGATATACTGATATATCTACCTGTGTGTGTGTGTGTGTGTGTGTGTGTGTGTGTGTGTGTGTGTGTGTGCGTTTCTATTTTCTACCACTCTGTGGTTCCGTTTTCATCCGTCATTCAAATACTTTTGATATTCTGCTTTAGTTTTTTTTTCATAACTAACCTTAATCGACCTATCCGCCGTTCCTCTGAGATCTTTCTCTTGTAACGAAGGCAGCTTTTTATCTTCGTTACTGCGATGCACGCAATTCCCGTTATCTGATCGACAACAAAATTGCAGAGCAGATGAAACAATGAGTGTTGGGTGACGAACAAGAATCCTTTTTATGTTCTTCAGTTTTCTCCGTCATATTAACTATCTTTGCCTCTCTGTATAATTTATTTATTTATACATTTTTTAGTATTTGATTTCTTCTTCTTCTTCTTCTTCTTCTTCTTCTTCTTCTTCTTCTTCTTCTTCTTCTTCTTCTTCTTCTTCTTCACTTGCGTCTACTCACGTCACCTATTTTTCTTCTCTGCTATTCTGCGATTGTCTTTAATTTTTTTTGTCTTGATCACAGAGCTCATTCTGCAAATACCAGTTATTATTTGATCACCAAAGTTAAGCAAAGTTATCTTGATCTTTACTTAGCTGAGTGACCTTTTAAGAACATCAAGTACAGTTGCTTATGGCTTTGTGTCGTACTTATCAAAGCCGAATAAGTAAACTGTCCTTACCAATGAGTTTCTTTTAATATTAAGGCGTATTAAATGTATTTTATTTTTCGACCATCTCGAGTTTTCCTATTGAGTATCTTTCGATGATCCGAGCTCTTCCGAAAGTTTAAGCGTGTTGATAGATTGGTTCTCCTATATTTTGTGTTTTAAAGTATCATAATTGATGGCCATCCCCGTATGGAATTTATTTCAAGAAGCAAAATGTTGCACATAGATATTTGTGCGGGATTTCATTTATCGTGAGAAGGTCATTGAACGTCGGCGATCCCACACTCTTGGCCGAGAAAGTGGTACGAAGAATCGTCACAACCACAGACTTCTTCGGCTGTAATAGATGACCACGACACCTTCTGTGTCTTGCGCTCTTGCGTTCCACAACACTCGCTATTGCCACCTTCGTGACTATTGGATCAAATGATCTCTACTGTCCAGTCCACCGGGTCCAGTCTTCGCGTGCTAGGGTAGACAAGCTCTAATTCACTGAGGATTCAAGACATGTTGACTACCCTCACCAGGTTTTGCCGGCCTGCCAGAGAGGCTGCCAGGGACGTGGCCGCTGTCGCATGCTAACAAATTCGGGGAGCCACTGGTGAGAGCTGAGTGCTATATGGGAACCAATAATGGACGAGTTATCCTAAAAAGAATATGGAAAGCACCGTACTGAAATTCGCAAAATCTACCAGACAACCTATCCATATCACTACTTTTAAAACACTTAAATCAGTTGTTGCTCTATACGGTCAGATATTCTTTAATTTCTTTACATTTCTCGAATTTTGGGAGCCTATTTATTAGCTCTGAGGCCAAGTTTAAAATAATACTTAAACATTAGCAGAATTCCAATACTAGTATTTGCTATTACAACATCTGATACTAAATTTAAAAATAGTACTGATAATGAATTAATACACTGGATTATGTATAGTCTATAAAATGTACTTTAAATAACTTTGGAACTAAATGTCTGTAAAAATTGAAAATACTTTTGATATCCTCTAATATATAATAATAATAATAATAATAATAATAATAATAATAATAATAATAATAATAATAATAATAATGAGGCAAAGTATTAGTTCAACTAGAACTGTCTTGCAAAACTACAACAATCGATCTTCAAAGATATCTGAAAACTACAGCAGACTGGATGATGGTCTGTGTCAAAGAACATGAAAGAAATAAGTAACTTTATTCAGTAATAGAGGAAGACAACAAACTCAAAAGAGAGTTTCAAATGGGTGAAGAAGTGCAAATAAACCATAATACACCTACTGCAGCGGCAAAAACTTAAAAAGAAAGCAAATACAAATGCAATATATCAAATGTAGTAACGATGGCAAGATAAGCCTCTTCATGGTTAATACTCTGCCCGTACCAAACAAGCTGATGTAGACAAACCCCGGAGACAAAATATGTGGCGTGTTTGGTTGTTGGTTCCTAATTCATAAAGAAAAAAAAAAAGATTTTAATTCACCGTTTTTGTTAGATGATTAAAAATGCGCAAATACATATAACTGCATGTGCGAATAGCGTAGCGGTTATCGGCTCGGGAAGTAGAATTCGTAACGGCCAATTTCGCAGCGTTCACTTTCGCATAAATACCATTAGGAGAGGTATAAATCCATCTCTTATGACGCCGGCACAGCTACAGGTTAAATAACAGGGCTGACTGGGCTCGCTTGCCTAGATTTGATGACCACTGTAGAAGGGTAATTCAAAACCAATCGGGCGTAGGGTTAGCACCGCCACTCTGTAAAAACGTACTTGCGATGGAAACGACAGCAGTAACAACTATCGTGGTGAGGCTGTGGCCCTATATCAACCGGGGAGCCTGCAGAGTTAACATAAACACCTGTTTCGAATTGATGAAATCAGATTTTCCAAGGTTGCAGGCAGAATTTTATTCCAACAATGATCTATCCAAGAAATTAAACTGTTCATCATTTGCGGTGAGGCTGTAACCCGATGCTGCACACGGGAGTTTTAGGAAGTCATATATATATATATATATATATATATATATATATATATATATATATATATATATATATATATATATATATATTTATATATATATATATATAGAGAGAGAGAGAGAAAGAGAAAGAAAGAGGGATAGAGAGAGAAACATAAAACATATTCACCTGCAATTTAACACACTTGGCAAATTATTTCTGAAGTCACTTTTTTATACTAAAGTTTACCCAACTCATGGCTGAGAACCAAACTAGAGGGTTAATGTTAAAATGTTATGAAGAATCATTGAGTGATATGTACCTGTAAATTATGTTTTAATTGCTTTTTCATCCTGTGTATAATTTGGGTGCACCTGGTTACGTTAGAATAAGTTAATGGTGTGTTTATTTTTGTTTGCGTCATGGTGTGGTCTAGCGTCTTTTTTTCTAAATTTCGTTAATGCTAATTTTATTTATTCGTCGACGACGTGGTTAGGGAAATTATTGTTGATTAGAGTTTATTTAATGCTGCTGAATTCTTTATACAATAATATGTCCGACAAATAGATAACTTTGATCCGCTAAATCTTTTTTTATAACAGCTATTTTGTATCTGTATTTTATATCTTTGTAGTTAAGTAAACATGAGCTAGTGGGATTTTTGTAAACAGAGGTGGTAAAATTATGGTTACTGACATCAACTAATATATCAAGGAAAAGGATTTTATTATTAATATAAACAAGTTCGTAATTAAAGTGTAGAACTGTGTTATTCTTGAAGGTTTCTTTCAGTTTTTTTATTTCTTCTAAGCTGTGTGCTAATATGAATACGATGTCGATATAGCGTACATATATGTGGGTGGTGGAATTATTGAAGACTTGGTTTTTCACATGACACATATAGAAATTAGATACAGTCGGTTCAAGTGCCGAACCCATCGCTACGCCGTTAGTTTCTGTATAAGTGTCGGTATGGTGGTCATAAAATAGTACTTGTGTCGTGCAGGATAGAAGAGTAGTTGGTCTAATATTAGTAGGAGGAAATGAGGGGTGATTGTATACGTTCTGTAGGGTAATGTCTATAGTTTCTTTGCCACGTTCCCAATAGCCATTACACATGACGTCATGCTAAGCTATTTCAAACGTCCAGCTTCCCAAAGTATACCAGGATGCAGACAAATTAATTCTTATTAATTCTTAGACACCATACCGGTTCTTGATAATGACTGCGAAAGTCGAAAGTACTTGAACAAAAATAACAAAATATGATCTTCGGACAGTTTATCACAACTTCGAGCAAAATACTCAACACCTTACAAAATTAACAGAACTTGTCGGTTCTTTTTATTCAAACTTGATTGGACACACACACACACACACACACACACATATATATATATATATATATATGTGTGTGTGTGTGTGTGTGTGCGCGCGTGTGCACGCGCGCGTGTGTGTGTTAAAGTTCTCAGAATATATCTGTAGAGAAGACAAATTGAATAAAATAGACAATTATTTTGACTAAGCGGTTTTTTTTTTATTCAGTTTGTCTTCTCTACAGATATATTGTGAGAACTTTAACACATTGGCATAATGTAAAACAAGAACACACTAAATCAAAAAAAGAAAAGAAAAAAGAAAAAGTTACTAATATCCAAAAAGAGGCTTTCGCTGGGACGTCCTTTAAAATTTTAGAATTTCATGTAACTACGCAACATTTTGCTTTTGCTTATTATTACTTGCCTTGATAATCTCGAATGATGAAACGCGTCGACAGGGACAAAGTACTATTTTCCGATTGTTTGATTATATATATATATATATATATATATATATATATATATATATATATATATATATATATATATATATATAGTACTGTAGATGCTGGTAGTAATAATAAAACTGAGCATGATACAAATTAATAGAGCTAGCATTTTATACAAAGAGTAAATATACATTTGTTCCTCACTGTTATTGGACAGCCTTTCATAATTAGCACCACCCTTCATGTAAACACTATATATATATATATATATATATATATATATATATACGTGTGTGTGTGTGTATGTGTGTATAGAGAGTTTTTCGTTTACTTTTATTTTTACTTTCATTTTTGTATTTTATTTGTTTAATTTTTTATCCATTTATTTTCCCACATGAAAATGGACTACGTCATTATATTGCCAGTAGTCTATAAATAAAGAAGAGTTAGGGGGTATATTTCTAATTTGTGTATAACGAGTGTTGTAAGCTATGAAACACCAAGACCTTAGAGGAACAGATGCATGATCACTCTTAGTATACATACATACATATATATATATATATATATATATATATATATATATATATATATATATATATTCTTCACGTATTTAATCAATTACAGAATAAAGTTTGCCCCGAAATGGACAAGTTATAATAGATTTTAAGGAGTGCTCAAAACATAAACCGTAGAGCAAGATAAAAGTTGTTTTTATCTTAGAATGAAAAACAGCAAATGCAATTTCACCACTCGGATCTTCAGTTAGTCAAACCTGCTTGAAAAGGTGAAACTCCATTAGCGTGTTGAGGTAATTATATATATATATATATATATATATATATATATATATATATATATATATATATATATATATATATATATATTTATATATATGAAAAATAGTGGACAAATGAATGATAAACTGGGAAATTGAGTAATGATGCGTTTCGTTTTGCGAAAAAAATCAAAACAGGCAACGATTTTTATTTAGGCAACGTTTTTTTCTGACGAAATCAATTTTATATATAAAACGGGGAAAAAGTATGAAAAGAAATGTTAGAAAAGACTGTTTACAGACTATATCAAAACGTTAAAGGTATAGAGACACTCAGCGCTAAAATTTAAATGTTGACATATGTAGATGTCAAACATAGCGAGTGTCACTATGCTTTTTATCGCTTTTATTTTTATCTTTATTGTTTTAATTATACTACATTGAATTTGAAGTAATTTGTGAGGAAAGGAGATATGGTCGATGTTCTTGGACGCCAGATTCTTAATTTAGTGCACTTTCAATACATTTTTACCTTAATAAATGTCTTTCTCTTTTAATCAGAAACTCACCCCTTAAGTCGAAATAATGGTCAAACCTATTACGATGAACGCCAGCTGCATTGACTGTATTATTTTTAAATATCCCTTTTATATCCGTTTATTTAATTTCTTATTTTTCGATCTATTTCGTATATTTCTGCTCAAAGTTTAATGCTTATATATATATATATATATATATATATATATATATATATATATATATATATATATATATATATATATATATATATATACCAAATCGGTTGGGTTTCAACCCTGGCTTGATGCATTCGGATATATATATATATATATATATTCGGATTATCGAACATTATTTTTTAAATTATTTTACATATTACAGGCGATTGTGCTCATTGTTCTACCTATTAAGAGATAAAGACAACATTTCTACTAATATAACCATGTCATACTGAAAAAGTTTTGACCTTGAGTCATGAAACGTATTCACCCTGCAGTTCAAAACACATGGCACGTTGTTTTCTGAGTCTCTTTAAGAACTTCAAGAAATAACAATTATGATGTTTGTTTTTTCATTGAAATATTGCCCTACTGCTTTCATCTTGGAATCACTTGAAAATTTTGCCGCGATTATAGTTTTGTCTACCCACCTCAAAATACCAGATATTTAATTCCTGCATATCAAAATTTGCATTATGACATTTAAGTTGGAAACTATTATATTTTCAGTCATTAAAATCAACATTAATGCGTTTTCAGTTCATTACAATTTCAAGAACCGATAATATTAAACAGGTTATAAATTCGTAGAGATTTGATACCAAAAACATTATACAATTTTGAGTTTTGAATTCCTTGATTCCACATAACGTCCACGAAGTTATCATCAATCATATCATAAGTATGTCAGATGGTCTATGCACTTCAGTCCATCGTCATACCAGCTCTGTGTACAGGTGCATTAAGCTGCAAAAAGACAACACCATTTCGCAGCCCCACTTACCGTTTTTCCTTCAACGACTCTTCCAATCATTATTACTACCGTAATATTCGTTATTAATTTTATGCCTCTTCTGAAATCAGTCAGTCTTAAAAAACCCTTCTTTATCCCATTTTTTGAATTATTTTATATGCTATTCAGACGATTGTGTTAAGTTTCTTTTTATATTTCTACTAATGTAGACATGACTTACTGAAAGATTCTCATCCAGACCAAAAAGAAAAAAACCTTGAACCATGAAAGATATTTAACTCGCAGTTCAAAACATGGCATATCATTATTTTAAGTTTCTTTAAAGCCTTGAGAACCAAAAATAATGTTTGTTTATCGAAATACTGTTCTTCTGCTACTAATCACTTATAAATCATTCTAAAATTGCTTCATTTTCAAACTCTTTTTAAGTCTGGTCAAAGAGATCAAGATCTAATGAGTAGGGAAGAGGATCTATGCATTACACACACAAATTTTTCAAAACGCCTATCGTCTTGTCTCTCCTGCAAACAGCTGCATTGAACTACAAAAAGGGTACACCATTTCGCAACTTCTCTTACCGTTTATCTTTCAACAACTCTTCTAATCTGTACCATAATATGCCTGTCTACTAGGGCGACTAGTCAATCCCTATTGCAGGTACATGCTCAATCACATTTGTGTTTGTTCAACCACCTGTGGTTTATACTACAACTATGCTGAGTGAACATTAGTTACAATTTCTGGGGGAGAGCGCATTATCTGGCGTGATCAACAGTCTGGACAAGGCCAGTACACACTAATCCTCCGTCACGATGACTTAATTCGTGCTTCCATATAGTTCCGTTTGCCAAATTTCACTCAACCCGGTCAATAGATTCTAGGTGCCACTTGGATCGCCTGCTCAGGCCGATAAGATCAAGAAGTCATTTTCCTGATAAATCGACCGTGATGAGATTTGAACTCGAACGTTTTAACCACTCAGCCACGTGCCTATATAATCGTTACAAGTGCATTAATATTCTGTATTAACGATTTGGCTATTCTGAAGTTTGTCAGTTCTTAAACAAAAACATCCTTATCCCCAAATCCCCGCTTATGAGCTTTCCTTCTGACTATTGTGCCTTGAATTTCTTCGGTCATGGAGAACGTGCGAGCTAACACTACATAGACTGTTGCTTGATCTCTGAATCATCTTGATGTAACCATTTTTTATCAAAAGTGACAAGTTGTTTCAAAAAATTATCACTAGATCTTTGAAAATACTAGAAAATCAATTCGGACGTGTCCACTCGATATCGTTTTTGGTCAACATTCAAATATTTTGGCACCCACTTGGCTGACAGCTTCTGCATAACCAACAGTTCATGAATTATAAATCCAATGCGTTCCCTGGATATCTCCAGTGTCTCAGTAATTCTTTTGACCAAGATTCATTGATCAGTCGGATTTAGGTCATAAACATGATCAAACAATTTGACACCGTTGAATGCCTTCCAGACTGTGCTGTGTCGTGGGTCTCAAAAACATCACAGTGGAAGTTGGTTCAACACTTCTTTCAAAATTGAGTATGATGAGCACTTGTCACCCAATGTTTGCATTAGACACTCATACGTTTCATTTGGAATTTTCTTGTGCAATAACACGAATTTCATGACTGCCTGGAGGTCAGCACTTGAAAATTTCTCACCACTCGTTGACATAATCAGTCAATTATTTGAAAAAAATCGAACGAAAAAAGACCAAGAATTCTGCAGCTTGACATTTTAAAATATAAAGAGACATTTTTCAGTTACTGTGACAAAATGTGGCTCAGATTTTGGGAAGTGGGTCGGGGTGATAATTTTTCAGTGCCCCTATGTAAAACTTGTACCATGAATGTACATTTTACCATTAAAATATTTTGCCGCTGACGGCTCGATTTTCATTAACACAAAACTTATGATTTGTAATTTTTCTCTCTCTCTTTTTTCTTTATTTCTTTTTCTTTCTTTCTTGAAATAAATCGGCGTTTCAAAACCAGTTAATTTAGAATAAATACAAGACGTTTGGTTGATGCAGTCAGCAGTTTAGTTTGCTGGCGCCTCTCTTGCTTAAGCCAATTCACAGTAACGTAAAGGAACTACAGAAAAAAAAGGCAAAAAAATAAATAAATAAAAACGATTTTTTCTCGTTTCTAATATTTCTCTTTTAAGAAATTTCGCGTGCGTATCAGAAAGGATTAACCTCTCTAACCAATTGTATAATTCAGAGTGTTTGTTAATACTTTTCGCCTACAAAACTTTTTTTCATATCTTGATTTACTATAATTCCCAAGGCTCAAACTGGGATATTTTTCAATTTTTATTAGAGGTTTAGTTTTCTTGTATAATAAAGTGTTTTCATGACCCAAAACCTTTTAAGCTTCACGCACGCACGCGCATGCGCACATACACACGCAAACACACACACACACACACACTGATAGAGTATATTACTGAGACAGGCCTCTAAAATTGGGATAGGCCCTAGAGACTTTATCTATCTATCTATCTATCTATCTATCTATCTATCTATCTATCTATCTAATAATAATAATAATAATAATAATAATAATAATAATAATAATAATAATGTTGATAATAATAATAATAATGAACACTTCACATTATTTCATTTAAGTCTTCAGATAATATTTTTAACAGAATTCTTATTTAAATCAATGCTTAGAGCTGGGTCCAGACTATAAACCTGTAACTTCCTCTGTTTGGTTTCTATTTTTTATTTCCAGACTGGTATTTTTCTTTTTCGTTTACGTTGTGTTTTTACTTTTTCCCCTATTGTTTCTGAGATCGTTGCTGAGGCTGTGTATATAAGATGATTAATTTTTGTCAGGTTCATCGGTATTTCCATTTCGTCCCTTATTTTTCTAATTGCTTGGTTAGCGAGGTTGATGGTTTCCTTCACTTGACGGTTCTTTCTTACTTTTGGAATTGTTGTCCTTTCCTCGAAAGACATTTCCTTTATATTCACTCATTTATATCGGATGTTTTTTTTTGTCACCTTTGTTTCTCTCTTATAGCCATCATTATCTTATTATTTGCTTGTGTATCTCAGAGGGATTATTACAACTGGTTTCTATTTGCCCCTCTACATGTGTCTCCTCTGTGTTGATAGCATTTAGCTCTTTCATGTTAACATTTAATCTATTTTTGATGTTTTCGTGGATGCTTTCCAGTTCTATGTCAGGTATTCTTTTTTCATGATGATATCTCGCCTGACATTGGCTAGTTTGTTGGCATCGATATTTAGTTTGAGGGTTGTTTTTCTCGTCAGATATTATAGGCGGCTTTGGTTGTTGTTGTCCGTGTCTAATTTATGGTAACAGTGTAAAATGCTATCATTACTTCAATATACTCTTCCCTAAACCATTTATTTATTGTTCTTTTTGTGGGATTTTCTTTTAATGAATATAGAGGGCCTCTGTGAGGACTGTTCTCGGTGGGGTTTTCCTCTAGTTTTCGTTGTGTGTGGTATCATTTTACCAGATAGTAATTTTAAGTACCAAGTCCCCTCCGCGATTTAAGAGTAAAAAGGGCACTGTGATAGAGTTATCCATGCACATTTGGGACGTTTTGTTTAGATGAAGAGCGTTTTGTGGATGATATATGCAGTTCCACACAAAGTAATCTTTTGTAGCTCTGAGTTTAATAATAATAATAATAATAATAATAATAATAATGATTTTATTTTTATTATAGTTTCCTTTGTTTTATAGGATCTGTCCTCAAGTCTTTGACCAGAGACGTCAAGCGTCAGCATGTTTTTGCTAACAGGTGAATTGTCATGTGAGTCGCTATGGAAAAAAGTTACTGAAAGACAATTCATAAAGTTATAAAATGTTTATAAACTTCCTTCATCTAAATGGAGAGAAAGATATGAGTTACTGATGCGTGTAATTCTCTTTATAAGTAACTTGTTTTGGCACTGCCAGTATTTTTGGCTATACTTTTGTTAGCATCTTAGGGCATAATTCTCAGTGCTCCAATGACTACAGGTATTATGACTGCTTTGATACACCACATTCTCCCAATTCCTACATTAGTATTTTCTTCTCTTCTTCTACTCGGCTTTTCGGTTCCATCTAGAGATCTTGCATTATGGGTGTTCTCCATCGTCATACGACCCATAAAAATAACACCTTTCGCAGAATATTTGCAGTACTAAGCAACGCCGACTTCTGAAGCTATGGGTTACTATGCGTTATTATCATTATTAGTATTAGTCACCATTCTGGGATCGTCTCCAACGTCTCCAAATGTGTTCTTCGTGGTCAGGCGTACAAGCGGATCTCGGTCTTTCGCGAGCCATAGTTTGTGGTGCCACAAATCCTGTCTCAGCAACGTGACGATAAATAGAAGCAAAGTTTGGATGACTCGGCTGCCTTCAGTCTGGAAATGCAATCTGATGACGCCGTGCAGCTTCGCGTTCATTACAATTCACGCTGCCGTATGTATCTGCCTGCTCACGATATGAATATTCTGCCATTGTTAAACGGAATACTTCTCAGTTGGCTCACTATAACACGCGTTAAACATTGACAGACTAGCTACAAATGTACACGAATGACAGATGTAGCCTAGTCTACGTAGCAACACAGCGCCATCTACCGTAAACTTACTTTAAACTTAATAACTAAAAAACGAAGGATTTGTCGATATATGTTTATATTAACTTTTGTCCTTGTTTTGATGTGAGGAACCTGATCACAAATTTTGCAAAAGTATTTTTAATACATATATATAATGGCTGGGCGCTCGTATCCGAGTATATTTCTCTTTATAAGAGCGATTAGCCATTCCTTGTTGTAGACGCCTGCTCAGGCAGATTTGTGTTTGTTCAGCACTCACAGAGGTCATTTGGGGTTTATACTGCAACATAGTTACAGTTTCTGGGAGCTAAGCGCTTCATCTAGAGTCATTAACAATCTGAACAGGACCGGTTCGCACAAAAGCTCTGTCACGCTGACTTGTAAATTCATACTAGCACAAACATCGACAACACCCTAAGAATTCCGTCTACTCAATTCCACTCACAAAGCTAAGGTCAACCCATTATGTCGTTTTCAGCCGATGTCCAAAGAAGCCGCACACTGGGATCGCCTCCCAAGCTTTATTTTAAGCTTCGTCAGAGATTGAGATAAAAAAAAAAACAGATAAAAAAACAAAAACAGAAACTCTGGTATTTTCAATTTTGCTTGGGTCAGTTCTCATTGGTCAGACACGTGTCACGTGCATTAAAACCGGAGATAATTCTATGTGTATGTGAAAATTTTTGTATGTCTAAGTGTGCATCGGATGGTAATGTGGGTTCGTAATTGTGTAGGTATACCTGTCTAGTGGGAGTTTTATGACTTCTCTGGTGAAGGTTTAATAAAAGTGAAACATGTTCGATTCATATACGTTTCCTATTTGTTCTTTATTTTATCATCCTGTCGAATTCCGATCCATATTTGATCATCATATGATCTTTAACTCTTTATATATATATATATATATATATATATATATATATATATATATATATATATATATATATATATATACACACACACACACACACACACACACATATATATATATAATGCATCATTATGACTGTAGACTCATACTTCGTTATTAGTGGAATTTTCATTTGAAATTTCCACTGTATAATGTCCGATATATGAAAATAATATTTGTTTAAGCTAAATGCTTTTTTCATCAATAACCTACGGACATACATCTTCACGTAATTTCTCTGTAATGTATTATATGTAATATATAATAATAATAATAATAATAATAAGAATATATATATATATATATATATATATATATATATATATATATATATATATATATATGACAATATTTGAGTATATAGTCAAAACCAGATTCATTAAATGGAGACTAGTTTACGATCCATAGTTCTATGGCTGACGTCCATTTGTGTGTATTTTTGTACAAGAATTTACGTTACATGTTTGACTATTTAGAGTGTGTGCCTGTACACACACTTGTGTGTATGTGTGTATCTGCGTACTTGTTCGCTTGCCAGTATGTACGTATAGTACCTCCCAACCTCTTTGAATATTTTCCTGGCATACTCGTCAGGTATTTGTCATTCTGTTCATCCGTCAGCCATTTTTATCTTCAACTCACCCATAACCTTCTTCCACTTCCTCTGCCCCTTTCCTCTTCTCTTTTTATCTCCTTCTCAGCCTCACTTTCATTTCCCGTCAATATGACGGCCGCCGACGGCGGCCATCTTGCTCTCATTTCACATTCACTCTTTCCTTATTTCTCATTCGATTCCAGCTCGTTATTATTATTATTATTATTATTATTATTATTATTATTATTATTATTATTATTATGTTTTTATGATTATGATTATCTGCCAGTGATTCTATTACTGATCCACCTTCCAACTACAGACCAAGTAACTACCCAACCACTTCACCATAATTAATAGCGACTCAATTTGCCAAGATACTCAATCACGTGACATTTCTTCTCTTTTCCTCCGAATCACTTCACCGTGATCATCACACTCCCCGCTCCTATAACTTTATTAAGTAATATCCTCCCCTCTTGTGCTTTGTTACTTTTTCTCTTTTTCTTGTTCTCGTTTATTCTTTCGCCCTCACATTTTTCTCATTTTATCTCTTAATCATCTTTCTTTCCGTATTGCATTTTCCCTCCCGCCCCTTCTTCTTGTATCCGACTCTATTCTACTAATTTCTCTTTCTCAGTGTTCCGTTTCTTAAAGCTATTGGCGTGATGTCGTAGACAAATATGGTCCTATTTCCAACGTAGTCTTTTGTGGTTTTCTCCATATTTGCCTGCTTGCAAAACTCAAATTTCTGAATTCAGTTTACATTGTAGGGTGTCGTTTTCTACTGTATATTTTACGTCTGAATTGAGAGAATATCCTTATCTTCTTTTTATTTATGACAAAATTTGGGCCAATGAGGTCTTCGGCCTTTCTCAGATATATGATTCACACAGTAAACATTGACAGCCATCCTATATTTAATGATGTTTTAAGCATTCCATCGAAATAATTCGCGGGTCCTACACTGAGAATTTAAGCCAGTTTGAGGACTCTCGACAGAGCAATGAGTGTGTAGTAGTAGCTAGAACATGAAGACCGATGTTCTGCAACGAACACATATTGGGACAGGATTTTGTCTTTATGACACTGGTGAACAGGTGCTGACGCGTTGCTTGCATAGACAAAAGAAACCGAAAGGATTGTTAATACCTGTTATAGCAAAGATTTGAGTTCTGAAAAGAAAACATTAGTCGAACTGAATTGTTGCTCTCTCTTTAAGCTACATTTTGGCTACAATGAAAGAGACTATTTCTTTACTTCGTTTTCGTTTTATTTTTTAAGGATGCTTTGCTCTTCGGTGAGGATATCTCCAGTATTTCAGCACACTTTTTCCGCTGTTCGCTTAGAATCCGATTAAGATACACAGCACGGAATAACAATATATACAGTATGGATTAAAAACTATAATGAAGTGTTTTATTCAATGTACATTTTGCCAAACTTTCGGTTTGGGCCACCGGAAGTAGCAGGTGGTTTTATATGAGGAAATTATGGCCAAAAATAAGTACGGATAGATAGAAAGCATAAATTCTAATTCTCTTCATTTCTTAAAAAACAAACAAACCCAAAACAACAAAAAAACTTTGCGTTATTCTGGATGTGCAGGTGACACAACGGTTAGAGAGTCAGAATGAGAAATGAGCTTGCCGAGTTCCAAATCCAGTCGAAATCATTACAGTCACGTTCGCACAAATACTCTCGGAAAAGTTATGAAGCCATTTATTCTTACCCCAGCTATGGGTAAAATAACAGGGCAAACTGGACTCTCTAGTGGTTGGCAACTAGTCTAGGAGAAAGATTACTCTGAATTCAAAATCGTATATGGCCCTGGAGGGGCGCATATTTGTACTGTAATTAAATTCTGCTCGGTGCAGGTTGGCTCTGTGGGTGTTAAAGAAAACATTAATGAACCTGTTCGGATGGGCGTGCTTGGAATCGAGCAGATATACTGAAGATGAGAAATTGCACTGATCTACAGTGTGCTTTTAAGTCGAAACAACTCTGATGACAATGCATCTTTCTTATTTATTTATTATTACTTATTTATTTATTGATCCGAGATACTTCATTTTATACACTATATTCAGGGGCCACCAATTAAAAGAGACTAAGTGATTTATAACGTAAAATACATGCATTCCTTTCTTATGCCTTCAATTTGTTTTATAATTTTGTTACTATGAACTTTTGCTTATATCTTTCTCTTCTTTACTATTTTCTCTCCGTTTCTTTGTTTCATCTTTTCCTTTGCCCCCCCCCCTGTATTTATTGCTCTTTATCTTTCTGGTTTGTTTCATTGAATTTTTACTATCATTCATTATTTGTTTCCCCTTAATTTTTCTTTACTTTCTCTGTTTCTTCATTGTTTTACTCACCGTGTTTTCTTTTTTTACTCCTTTTTTTCTCTCTCTTATTTTACATACCGCAATACTCGACATACAGGGCACTCGTTTTTTTTTAAAAAATAAAAAATAAACCTAACCAAAAACTCACTTTACGTTTAATACTACGATGATTGGTGTACGGATACTAGAATTACACCTAAACATCTGCTTGACACATTAGTCTCCGTTGACCGCAGAATAAAAAAATATGCCATTACTTTATACATGTCATTTCATTTATTCATGCTTAAATTATGATTAAAAATCATGTTAAAAAGAATTAAAAATGAGTCCAAGTATGGATAAGTAATATCTGATTCCCTGGCAGTTCAATCCCCGGGTAGAGCTGAAAAGTCATATACACTAGTTCAATGGAAGAAACCAACAAGCAACACAAGGTTGAATAAGGCATCCAGTATTAACTGATGCGAGTTATCTTCCCTGATCATTGAAAGCAAAATGAGAATAATCTACTCTACTAGACTGAATAAACAGCTTCTTTTAAAATTCCAAGAAAGGTAAGACATGAGGGTAAATTAGCCGAAATGACTTTTTCACACTATCCAAGGATTAAAGGAATGGTAAGGCACGTAATAGTTATTAATATGGTAATGTTATAATAGAGAAGTACATGAATGAATTGGTTTGCAGGACGAAAGACAAACTGACAATTTGGGTTACAGTAGGCAGTGCATATATATATATATATATATATATATATATATATATATATATATATATATATATGTATATATATATATATATATATATATATATATATATATACAAAATGATAATGTATGTATAAAAGACACCAGGAAAACCTTTTGTGCGGATGCGTTTCGTTCATTGAAGAACTTTATAAAGGCAAGAAACAAAATGCGTTGACATAAAAGGTTTTCCTTTAGTCTTTTCTTTTTCAATACCGTTTTTTTACGCGCACGCGCACATATATACGTATTTTTTAATATATATATATATAATTATGATGCATATATATATATATATTGCAATGACCATTCACATACATATATATATATATATATATATATATATATATATATATATATATATATGTATATACATATATATATATATATATAGCAATAGTCATAATTGTTTAACGATTTGACAGACATCATATATATATATATGCCGTCTGTCATTGGCATTGCTGACAAGTTATCCATATACCCAGGTTTCGAAATTCAAAATTTTCCTTCTCCTACACAGGTTACCAACCAAGGCAGAAGAGCCCAGTTTGCCTTACTATTTAACCTATAGCTAGAAAGAAGAGATGGATTCATACTTTTCCCATGTGTATTTGTGCGAAAGTGAATGTAACGAACAACTGCAATTAGTACTCAACTCGCTGGTTTCTTGTTCGGAGTCGCTAAACATTACACCACCCACACATATCAGGTCATCCCATAAGTTATGTCCGGATTTTGAATAATAAAGAACGAGTGATCAAATTATTCATCAATGTAGTTTCCATGATTACCTATGGCTTCCTTCCATCTGCTTACAAGATTTTTTAATCCCATTAATCAAGAACTCTTTCGGTTTCGAAGAGAAGAACTCTGAAATGTCAGTTTTGACCTCCTCGCGGCTTTGAGAGTTAATCCATCCAAATGATTCTGTAAGCTACGGAACAAATGGTAATCTGAAGGAACAAGGTCGGAAGAATAAGGTGGATAAAGAATTCTTTCCCAACTAAGTTCTTCAATCTTCTGGGATGTGATTTTTGCAGTGTGGTGTTGTGCATTGTCATGATGAAACACCACTCAATTTCGATTCCCTAAAATAGGTCTTTCTTCTTTAAAGCCGCTTTCAAACGTGTTAATTGCTGACAGTAGACTTGAACATTGATTGGTGAATTAGTCGGTAGCAACTCAAAGTGAAACCCACCAAATTGAGAGAAAATAAAAAAACTTCTCCGCATGAAGTTTCCTTCTTGGTTGTGTTTGGGCCTTTTCCCCATTACCAACCCACTGTCTACGACGTTTAACATTTTGATAAAAAATCCATTTTTCATCACGAGTCACAAGTCTATCCAAATAGGTCGAGTTGTGTTCACGTGAATGAAGAGAAGAGCAGATGTCAGCTCGGGATTTGCGGTTGACTTCAGACAATTCATGAGGTACCCATTTTTCCAAGTTTAGGAACCTTTCCAAGTTGTTGAAGATAAAGATGAACAGTTGTAGGGTTTGAAGGAAACCTAATTGCCAATTCTTCAACTGATACTGCAGGATTTTCTTTTCAAATGGACGTCCTGTTCGGTCTTCATCTTTAAGGGTGAAATTTCCGCTTATGAATTTGGCAAACAATCTTCTGCAAGTTCTTACATTCAGGCTTTCTTCTCCATAAGCCGAGTGAATATTTTGAATCGCTTCGGCTACAGAGTTCCCTTTTTTTAAATTCATAAAGCATTATGTGCCTTAACTGCTCCTTTGACACCTCCATCTTTGAGGGGCCAATTTGAATAATTTATTCAGTCAAATTATTCTGTGAAAAGCAATTATATTAAGTTAAAGGTTTCTAAATTGATATCATTATCAATCAGTTTCATTTGATATTTTAGAATACTGTAAAATTTGATTGAAATTACATATATAATATTTCGAACAGAACTTATGGGATGACCTGATAAATGTCATCGATGTCAGAAAACCCGTGATGAGATTATAATCGTATACGGCTTGTTACAACGACTCACAACACTGCTAAGAATCCCATAAGTACATGCGAGATATACACATTAGCACTGAGGCGAGTGTTACATAAGATTTTTCCTTCTCCTAGATAGATACCTTATCAAAGGTATGGATCCCATGATTATATATACATAATCATTGGTTCTGTCGGATCCGTACAGAGAATCGGCATGATATTCAACGGCAAAAATTCATAACTAGGTCATGTGGACTACATGGTAGGAAATAAGAGTTCAAATGGAACATGTACGATTCATGGCTTGGCTACCGATGTAGGTAATGTACGCACGCACAAGCATATATATATATATATATATATATATATATATATATATATATATAGAGAGAGAGAGAGAGAGAGAGAGAGAGAGAGAGAGAGAGATTGAGGGAGAGAAAGAAGATAAAATGAAAACGCTACACTGCTACACGTTTTGCAACTGAAGGTAGGCGTCCTCAGTGAGTAACGCCTCTGTCGGCCCTGGACAGCACTGACCAAATATGCAACCCATATCATCGATCCTCAAGTTCATTCAGACGGTCGGGGTTGTCATATGGCTGGCTCTTCACTCGTTAGCGCGTGACTCGTTTTGTTGTTGATATTGTGATGATGACACGGTTCCACTCGACTGGCATTTGTCTGTTCACGGCCATTCATTCCTCTGTTGCGTTCTGTTTTTGATCTCAGAGGATCAAGAATCCTTTGGAATAAAGAATTAACCCCGATTAAAAATGTAACAATTATTTGGTTTATGTATGATTTGTTGCATACAGCGGTTTTAACCCTCCCTACTTGTTGCTATAATCAAATGACACTTCGGAGTCTGCAGCTTATTTTAGTAGTAACTCAAATTTCTAAGTTTTGGTTTTCAGGGTCGGCACATGGTCTTGGTCAAGAGGTTTCGGCGAACGATATCGATTCCAGTAGCAGAAGTGTGGAGAGTCTCTTTTTATGTGTGTGTGTGTGTGTCATCTGTACCAAATCTCCAGTTTATATGGAATCCTGCGTCCGGCAGGGGTGGGTGGACTAGTGTCTGAGTTCGGTTGTTTTCCACACTAAGCATTAACCTTTTCTAAATTTCCATATATCTAAAAATACATTTACACAAGTGGTTTCCAAATTTGGGGTTGTCCAGTCCCCTTTTGATAGTGGTCAGAGTAATCAAGCCACCCCATAACTGCATCTTCCTACACGCGTCACCTTGCACCATAGCTCCATATATGAAAATTGGTCTTCTCTTCCTTCTCCCACTTTCTTCTTTATCAGCTTGCCCCATGTTGGGAACTCTTGATCGACTAGATCACTTAAGAATTGGAAAAGGAAAGAAAAATTATTTACACTCTCCTTAAAACGAAATTCTATCATTTCTCAGTGGATGCATTTTTTACGATTAACTGAGAACACAGTGTTTTTGTCCATGGTCACTTCAAAGTAGTAATTAATTTTTCCTTATCACTTGTATCCAAAGGAATCCGAATTGATGTTTGGATACAAAATTTTCTCTGGACGAATGAAGACAAATGGATTTTGCGCCCCGAAACACTCTGCCCGGACGGACTTAACAACAGACTAAACAGCACAGTTAGAATTAATATATAATCCCATAGATCAACCCAACCACCTATATTTCCCAAACACACTAGATAGACATACTTGCAGAGGTGTTGAGGTCTCCCACATACACACACTCACACAAACATATACACATCACCCTCCCCACGAAAAAACTAAAAGATAACATACACATAACACACAACATCTCCTTCCCAGCAACCAATAAAACTGTCAAAATGGCTAAGGAGGTAAATCTGAGACTCACAAATCTCCCAGCCTCTCCTTAAAAAGAATTGGAAGAGACCTTTTGACCAATACAAGGACTGACCAATAATTAACGATAAAAAACAGATGAAAATTACAGGCAAAGTTCATTTTCTTCAGAGATAGTTATTCATCCCTGCAGTTAACTGCTACTAACAAGCAGGAATTTTTTCTCCTGATGATGGCCATGCTGGCAGAAACTATCCGAGGAACCTAATTTAAATAATAAAACGAAAATATTAATATACAACCCAGTGTATCTGAAATATTAATTTTTTAACATTTTTTATTCTTTAAGACACACATACATATATATACACGTATGTATTATATATATTTATTTATATATATATATATGCATTATATATATATATATATATATGTATTATTATATATATGCACGCACAAACACATACATATATATATGTATTATATATATATATATATTATATATACGCACGCACACACATACACACACATGTGCTAAACGTTCTCGGTTAGACCAAAAACGGGATTCAAAAGAAAATGTTATTTTGGAAATGGGATGGACCGAGAACTTTTCATAACCCTTCGTATATATATATATATATATATATATATGTGTGTGTGTGTGTGTGTGTGTGTGTGTGTGTGTGTGTGTGTGTGTATACGCGTGTGTGTGTGTGTGTGTGTTTATGTTTTCTCTCGACCATAATAATCATTTTTGTATCCTGTTTCCTGATTGATTTGTACGCAATAAAATCACCAGAAACGATTCGCCGGAAATTGCTGTCCACAAATTCTTTCGCCACCCGTCAATTCAACTCTCCACCAGTCCCAAATCTCTGAATTTATCCCACTCCCCACTTCTCCTCCCCACTCTGTCTCCTACTCCTCCTCCCCGCCACTCCACACCACTGAATCCTTGTGATCAGATGAAAACTCTTATTTCGTCTGCCATATTTTTTTCTTGCATATTAGTAGAGAAACTATTCTTTTTCTTCTTTTGATTGCAATAAACCATTTAGTGTAAGCAGGTGGTAGCATTTCTGATTCTTTTAGTTTTGGAGTCAAGTTTTTATTTTTCCTTTTTGCTGCAAATATTCGAGAACATTTTAAAAAAATTAAAATAAGAGCGTATTCTTTATTGTTGAAAGATGCTCTTTGAAAGGAATCAAATCAGAACGAACATTTTACACTGCATCTATTCTATAACACACAGTTCCAGCCTGGGTAAAAGACATATCTAATACTGATTTTCAAGGCAGGCGATACTTTCTTATTATTGGCGAAGCACTCGATTTACATTCGATCTTGTTATTGTTTTCTCCTTGTTTTCCTTTCATCATTGATTCAGATTAGTCGACGCTGCTTTTTGTAATAGATGCTATGAAAGGAATTAGCATTCAGTTCATATGTATTTACTAAAAACTTTGTAGTCATCAATTGCATTAATATAGGTTGATGTCTACTTGTTTACTTTCATGTCAACTTGCACTGGAATTCGCTTAATTCCCCTACACGTTTCCGAATACATATTTAACGATCAGATGTAGAATCTATCCAACAGATGAAGAGATTTAATTCACAATTTAATTTCTCGTTCATTTATTACCTGAGTTACGCCGGCACACTTTCGTTAGAACGGAAATGTGCTTATATAACATATTTTTAATACTGACTCGAATTAACTGGTGGCATCAAGTTTTAAGTGAGTCGGTAAAAAGGTAATTTTTTAAAAAACTATCAACCATAAAGTGTTTCGAAATCCAGGTGTAAACATTTATGGGGTTACTTATTCTTTTCCTGCCTATAATCTTTCAAAATGGCTACCCTTGTAGACACACAATTAGGTAAAAAATCTTTTGTAGGGAGTAAGTGCTGTAGACATTTAGTTAGTATTTATGAAAAGGTTGAACTTGATGTAAGCACAGTAATGGCATTCTGAGAAAGGAGATACTGATCTTAGTGACAGGCCCATTAGTGGCAAGTCAGGTGCTGCTATTAATGAGGATAACGTCAAACAGGTTAATGCTCTCATGATAGAAGTACAGTTAAAAAAAGACTCTGTGAAAGTCTCGGTGAGCTATGGAGTTTAGTGCAGACGCTTCGCTATTCACATGCCTGTGTAAAGTGGTTTCCCAGGAAGATTTCTGATCTGTCGCCCCAGACTTTCATCTGTGTGGGTGCATGAAGGTAGCACTTAAAGGATAGTCGTTCTCCAATGATGCTGAAACGAAAGAGGCAACAAACATGGCTAAGAATATAACCGGAAAGCTTTGATGAGGTAACTATACATGGCTTCATCTAATGCTGGAATATCATGATTGTGAAGGAAGAACTCTATGTTGAAGACTAGATTTGAACCTTAAGACTTTGTGTTCATTTTCGCACGCTTTATGTGATTCTGCTATTAATTCTACCATTTGTAAATGGTAGGCTATTTTTTTTGATAATATTAAATGGAGGGATAATTTCCGGACAGATCTATTAATAGAACGCATTAAATTCTGACAGTAGATGAAAAGTAAATAAAAATAAAAAATAACCACAGTTTTAGCACAAACTGCAGTTGAACTTTTTATACAAGTTTCCTGTTTTCCTTATCGTTAATAGGGTAAACTCAACTCTCTAGCCTTGAGTGGCAGCCATTCTATGATAATGACAACTCTAAATACAATAATGGAGAAGGCAATAGGAACCGACTTCATTATTTCCCCAAGAAGACATGATAATTCACACATAATAAGGAAGAAGAAATCGTGGAGAGTCATCATCGCCGTTGTCTTGAAGGTTTCTGGCATTTTTTAATCAGCACTTTGCGCTTTGCTCATTTAGTCATTAACAAACTAACCATTTCTGGCAGTCTGGAAAATTATGAATATTAGTTATCAAATTTCTGAATTTTTACTGAAATTTTTGTTTCAGTGAGCTTTAATATGTTCTACACTGAAAATCAGAAAAAGAAAAATCATTGTCAGTAAGCCATGATTAAAGTTGTCATAAATGCTAGAATTGGGCTATCTTATGAATAAGGTAAGTGCATTTTTAATGATTTTCCTTTTAAAAAGGCATTAAAAATAATTTCACCATAAAAATTGCATTGAAAATTATTTTATTATAGAAATACGTTGAAAATCAGGAGGAAATGGAGCATCTGTCAGAAATTATTGCATGCATTATTGAGAAGATTCGACTATTATCAAATTAAAATATATAAAAAAAGGCGGGGAAAAACGAAACCAGTTTCATACTGGTGGTGCTTATGTGGTTTACATTAATGGAATTAACAACAACAAACAAAAAAAGTACAGATTTACAAAAATTGCTATAATTTAAAAATAGGAAAGAAAATGGTGTCAAATAGATCAACGCGCGCAAAATATTTGATCTTTTTTAAGTCCTAAAGAGATAGAGACAAGTAGAAATATTGCATATGGCCTGGCGTAAAATTCTACTTGAAATAATAAAACGAGTACGCTCAGAATACATTAAAAAATATTGATATAACGTTTTTAAAAAGCTTCAAATAATTGCCAGTATATCATTGAAAACGATTTATAGTTTAGATATATAATGTTTTCTTATTTTTATGTTCTTATAATTTTTGTGGGTATTCTACGAGTAATATAAATAGCTAATGTACCCACTATCTGTTCCTTTTGCAACGTCTCCAATCTCTGTTTAAGTCTATGATTAGCAGTGTGCTTTTTGTAGTACCAGTCTCGCTTGCTGCTGGTCATGCAATCATTTGTTAATTCTGAAATGCTGTGGTCATTACATCTCGGGATCAAGGAGGAAAATTATCCTTGTTTCTTTTTCGTTGATGGATTGAAAAATCGATTACAGCCCAATCAATTCGGATTCAATTTAATAATTGCTACCTCCTTTTAATCTGCCATCCTTTGCTCAACAAAATGGCCGCAGTTATGGCTGCAGTAATTTCCGCTTTTTGCGTTTATTTTGCAAAATGCAATTCGGTCTGGATTATTTTATCTCTGTTTATTTGGAACATAATAAAAGCGAGACATGAACGCATACGTACATAGGAGGAGGATGCAAAGAAGAAGAAAAAGAAACAGAAGAAACATCAGTAGTATCAGCAGCAGCAGCAGCAGCAGAAGAAGAAGAAGAAGAAGAAGAAGAAGAAGAAGAAGAAGAAGAAGAAGAAAGAGGAGAAGAAAAAGAAGAAGAAAACTTCTTAAAAACGCTAATTTGTATATATAGTGACAGAAGAAAAATATGAAACAAGATCGAGGATAGAAGATAAAATCAAATTGGATTGGAGCAGATATTTACTTACTTCAGCATAGAGTGACAAGTCAGTGTTACAAGTTTCGGACACCTAGTGCGGATCGAGCTCACTTTAGTGCTATTGGTCCGCAAGACCAGTTTACGAACGACTATTACTCAAATTGTACTGAGATGTGAAAGAGGGAAAATAAAACAAAAATGAGGTGGGAAAAGACAGAAATATTAGTAAAGTGTAAGTAATTATGTGGGGATTTTCTAAGAGTAGCTTAGATGTGTCACAAGGCCGAGTAGTATGGGGCACCCAGCATAGCTTAGATGTGGCACAAGGTCGAAAGTATGGGGCGCCCAGTGTGTTATATGAGTGGACAACGTAACAGTTATAGACGTAGAAAGTGGAAGCGGCGAACCGAGTTCAAATTAATGCCTTGTCTGTTACGTTCATTTTCGAACTGATACCCTTGGAAAAGACATAAATATTTCTCATCTCCCCGGCACCAAGCAGTCGATAGCAGTCAGTCTCGGAGAAGGAAAATATTGAATACAAAATCTTGCAGAAGGCAACGGAAAAGCTATCTACTATATTTCCGAAGAAGACATAGTAATTCACCGGTAATAAAGAAAAGGAACTCGTGGAGATTCATGTCCTGAAGAGAAATGACATTAAAATATTATGGTATAAGGCAAAAATAATATTAGGAGTGAATGCAATGATAACAAAATGGGGGAAAAAGTGAATTTAATTTGAAGAAAGGTAAAAATCACGGGTAGAAGAAATAGTGAAATAGATAATTAGAGGAGGAGTAAAAGAGGTGAAAAGAGGAGGAGGGAAGAAGGTGGAGGGAAAAGGAATGAAGTGGATGAAAGGGGGAGGCGTAAAGGCGATGAAGTGAGGAAGAATGAAGAAGATAAAGGGAGGAGGCGAAAGGAAAAAAGGTGTAACAGTTTATTATGCAGACAACAAGAACATGAAAAAGAGGACAAAAAATCAATGCCGAAGATAGAAGAAAGAAATGAGAGAAGTTTGACTCTTGGGGAATACAAGAGGGAGAATTCTCGGAGTGGGCAAACTAAAGAGATGTTTGTGTGCAGCGCGTAAAATTACAAAAGATAGAAGAAAGTGCCAGGAGAAGGAGAGAGAGAGAGAGAGAGAGAGAGAGAGAGAGAGAGAGAGAGAGAGAGAAAAGATTGGAAATTTTGGCACAAGTTAATGGAGTCAAGTTAGAAAATAAAGAAAATGCTATTGGCATTTCTTCAGAAAGGAAAGCAAGTTTTTTTTTTGTTTTGCTTTTCTCCCTAAACGTCCATTTGGCGGAAGATTTGTTTTGATACCGGAAGATTTTTCATTCAAAGATAAAGCCGTATTAGTAGTTGTGGAAGATAAAATAGTCTGCGTTACTTAGAAGTGTTAAAGAAGAGACTTGTTCCACTTTTCCGACTGTCAGTATGGAAGAAAATTTGTATTTCAGCAGGTTATTAAAATGATTCATCAAGTAATGTTTTGAATGTAAAGGTGTCATGATTATTAAGTGTCCTACAAACTCTCCTGGTTGCGGTCACATTAAGAAGTGTCGGGCATCATTTCAAGACGTGGGTCTATAAATAGAAAAGGCAGTTTGAAAAGAGGAACAGTTTAATCCTTTGCATAAAGCCTTGCCGAGATAAAATTCTACTTACAACCTTGGAAAATCTTATATTCTCAATTCAAAACAAGTATGCTATGTTAATCCTGTAGACTCGCCGATGGATTTTAGGGCCACAGCCTCACAACATTGCTGCTGTCATTTCCGTGACAAGTACCTTTTCATGGAGTGGAGTTGCCAACCCCACACCCCACTGGTTTTGAATTCAAAGTTGCAGACTCGTTGCCAACCAAAATTATTACCGTATATACTTGTGTATCTAAGGTTATCCGTGAATTCTTTGAGCATAAAAGATATACAGGATAGAAGATAATGAAATGGCCACCATCAAGTCCTGATCTGAATCCGATTAAATTAATGAAGCTGGCAAATAATAGAGCTATGGGAAACAATTAAGACTACCATGTTGGAAATTGAACTTGCTGAAGTAAAAAATTAACAAAATCAATGGATAATAGATTACTGACAGTTATTAAGGGTTACTATATTAAAATGTAAAGGATTCAAAGACTAATATGTGGTTGTTATTTTTTTTATTATAGGTGTTGTTCAATGTTTGATGATTTTATTAGGTTTTTATTGAAGTAAAATGTGGCTATTTGGTTTCGCTTGATAATTTCAGATGGTAGTTTATTAGAATACACCAAATAAATACAATAAAACATTGATACTACCTAAAATTTTAACTCAGCCTTTGTTTTGACATGTAAATTGATTGTTTAAATGTTGACAATTTTTTTTCAAACCAAATTTGAATTATTGAAGTTTATATGATTTGCTTAATAACTTCAGAAAAGGGTGTCGTCTGAAAAAAAATGCAGTTTCGGGATTTCATGACGTCAACAAAATAATGTGAACAAAAATTCCCGAAACAATTTTCTTCTTTCTTTTTTAGTGCAAGATCCCAAATATTACAAACATTTATATTTTTAGGACCGTCTGCCGAGAACCAGATATCAATTTTCAACATAACTTTTCTTGTATGTATCAGAAAATCATGATCTAGACCTCTGTTACTATGATTTTCGGGAATCGCTTTTTTTCTCATCTCAGAATATGTTTAATTGGGTTAAATTCAGAATTTCAGGAATTTTAGCTCTTCATTACAAGAAGAAATGTATAAGTTTTGTTTTAACCTTTCTCTTAAGTTCAAATAACGTTAATAGAGTTCCATGTATATTCGTTTGGCTCTATTCTCCGATGCTGCTCTGTTTTTTTCAGTGGTACGATTAGACGCCAGCCATTTTAGCTGTGGGAGTTACCATAAAGAAAGTACAGTTTTGACAATTATCAACCTTACGGGTTTGGGGTAAGAATTGGCCATCTCTGAATTTTCTAGTGCACATAATGAGGAAAAAGCTTTGGAAAATTTGACACTCACGTGACAAGGCAACAGAGACAGAGGAAAACAGCGAATAACCCACCTAACGAGCTTGTGTATGTGGTGTGGAGGAACAGGAATTAGGACAGATAGCAAAAAGACAAACATTACTAAGAGCTACAAAAGTCTGGAAGTTGTGGAGAGCCATGATCGTCTACGTCCTGAAGAGATACTGCACAGAGAAGAAGAATTTGTCATCGGGCAAGTGAGTCTAAGTGCAAGCATTCAACGTGTTTTTTTTTTACTTTCAAATTGTTTAGAATTAATCCAATTCACAGATTCTATATATTCGGTTTCTATTAATGATCCTTATATAGTGCTTTTTTTGAACTGTCAAATATAATAGTCTTTTCATTTTATATTCGTGTGTCTATTTGAATAATATCAAAAATATCCATGCCTTGAGAAAAAAGATATTTTTATATTTACATATTGACTACAAGTGTGGGGAATCCAGTGAAGATAAAATACACTCAATGACCTACGAGACTAACTGGCTCGCCATTATTTCAAAAGGCGACTAACAATTTATAAATAATATGAATTACACAAGGCGTTCGAATGTTGACATTTATTTAAATGTCGGATAAAGTAGTTTTTCCTTTTTCTAAAATTCATTCAGATTTCTTTAAATTGCTTTGTTTTATTTGCACACATCGATATGTTGGAATAAATTTGATAATATCCCTTTCAAACAAATTAAGGATTACTTGATCATACCCCTTTCAATAAATTAAAGAATATTTGATCATATGCCTTTTAAAAAATTAAAGATTATTTTATCTTACGCCTTTCAACAAATTAAGGATTATTTGATCATACCATTTTAATAAATTAGAAAAATATTTGATCATACCCTTTTCAATTAAAATTATTTGATCATACCCCTTTCAATAAATTAAGGATCATTTGGCAATAAACTTTTTAAAAAGTTATGGATTATTTGATTATACCCCTATTCAATAAATTAAGGATTATCTGACAATAAAACTTTAAATAAATTCCGGAATATTTGATAATACACCCTTTCAATACATTAAGGTATGCAATAATACTTGCAACCCCAGTCCTAAAGAACTTGGCCTGGAACGTATGTTATAAAAATTGTAAGTGCACAAACGACTAACGTTTCTTTGTCTAGATTTTTAGATACAGAACTCAAGTGCTCTTAATAATAACTAGCCAGTATCTATTCAAATTAAAGAAACGTCATTTCTTGCTCTTAGAAGATGTGTCCTTTCTTTCAAGGCTAAAAATTAGGATAATCACTTTCTTGTAGATATTTTTGCCACTGTATAAAAATAGAAGGCCTGTAAGATAATCGATCTCGCTTCTCCAGCAAAGCATAAAATGAGGCGGAAAAAAATGTACGTTTGCAAAATATCTGAACTTTGCCAAAAAACAAAAAAACAAAACAAAAAAAATAAATAAAAAATGAAATAAAGTAAGAACTATGGAAGATGAAAATGACAGCTATACCTATCATTAATGGAGTGCATGAAGCAATTCCTGAAGAGCTTTACAAAAAGATTGGAAGAATTATGACTCAACAAATGAAATGACGCGCTCCAGATAACCGAATTACTAAAAATCGTCAAGAATAGTGAGGAGAATACGGGAGTATTCCTTAGTGCAAACCGCCAGAAAAACCACTGGCGTAAGAACTCATCGATTAAAATGAACGTGCGGACTAATGATATATAGGCACAGACGGGAATCACTAGAGAATCAAATACATAAAATCCTCTTGGACTTTAGCATTCGAACGGATCAACCAACCTAGGAAACCGGATCAAGTTATCGCCAACAAGAAAACATGCCAAATAGTAGATTTCGCTGATCCTACGGAGTAGGTATGAAAGAAATAAAAAAATGGATAATTATCCCAATGTTGCTACAGAGCTGACAAAGTTGTAGAAAATGAAAATGACGGTAGTGCCAGTCTTTATCGGATCACTAGGAACGGTCCTGAAGAGCTGAAAGAAGACGACAAGAGCTTGGGGCACCCAGATGATAGCATTACAGAAAACAGTTACAATACTAAGAAGAGTGTTGAAGTAGTGGAGATAATTGCTGTTTCTTGATTTCCTGTGTAAATTGGCTGGTTGTTTCAGTTTAGTGGCATATCGACCTCTATCAGTTATTTAATGCCGAAATTTAAATATTTTGTACGCAATTTTATTTATTTTTGGATAATAATGGTTTTAGTGATACAAGTCTTACTAATTAACCCAGCTGTCAGCTTGGATGTGCGGGTGGTGTGATGGATAATGGCACGGAGTTGTTAATCGTTGAGCCGTGTTCCAGTTCCAGTTTAGTACGTTATATTCACTTACGGGCAAATACATTTGGGAAAAGTATGAATCCACCTCTTCTCCCCCCCACCCAGCTATGAGTTAATTAGTAAAACTTGTATCACTAAAACTATTATTATCTAAAAAAGTATTTTCTTGTTTTAAATAACCTGCAAAGGGTTGAAAAAACCGTAGAAAACGAAACAATCAAATAATCTATAACCCATTCATGCCCACTAACCGATTTTGGGGGACGGTGGGCATAAGGGGGGTTAATATAATGACCCCAATCTTAATACTTATATTTGGGATTATATCATTTGAAACATGCGCAACTAATTAGTAATATTGATATCACCCCCACATATTAATAATTTTTTTGTCTTATAGTTTTCAGATGTGTGCATAAAATAAAAAAAACAAAACAAAAAGCTCTAAAAAAACCCCCAAAAAACAGAAATACTTTCGATACAACCTCATAATTCCAAGAAGATTTTATTATCGATTATTATTTATTATCGATTAATTTTATATTCATACTTTTGATTAAACAAGCGATCGATAGGAAATAAATTTAGTCTTTAGACAAAACAAACTGAGAGAGCGAGAAAGAGAGAGTGTGTGTGTGTGTGTGTGTGTATGTGTGTGTGTGTGTGTGAGAGAGAGTGAGATAAACCTGAACGAAAGTTCCCTGTTGTTTAAAAATCTGCCTTTTCTAATTAATGATTACGAATTTGGATCATGTAATTTTCCTTTTGAAATATGAAAATTTCGGAATGATGTGTACATACGTCAGATTATTGTGGATTTCATCACGGTGTAACGAGAAGAGAGCTAGGGGGAAAGATTTATTCTCCCATTTACATTTCTCCCGTTATGGGCATTATTATAGCCATGATATGGAGAAAGAAAGACAAACATTCTTTGTTCTCAGAGACTTTTATAATACAAAGACATACACAAAACAATATATATATATATATATATATATATATATATATATATATATATATATATATATATATATATAGTGATTGCCAATTCATGACAGAAGAAGACCATGTCCACAACAAATTTCTTTTCTTTTGTTCTTTTTTGTTATATAACTTTGAGACTCACCGATCATAAGAGCGCAGATGACTCTTTAAATCAGCCTTACTTTTACAAGCTTTTGCGCCACTGTTGCCCCTGAAAGGGGGATTCCCAAGCCCAACTGTTATGGCATCAACGTGAATTTTCATATATCTTATTAATCCAGAAGATGACTTGCAAACTTTATGGCAGAATGTACAAGAGAGCACATGAATTGATTGCCGGCTTCTTTCAATGGCTCGAGCCTGATGAGACCTAAGGAGACTTTGAAGACCTGCCCTTGAAAGAGCCATATTACCACATAAACTACATACATGTTGTAAGATTAGGGTGGAATGTAGCGCTTCAAGATTGCGCTTAACCTTAGCATATTCCACTTTGTCCTTTTCAAACTGGTTACAACCTTGATATATATGTCCCATGTGAACTATATATCACATATATCTACATAGCAAAGCAATGTGTAAGGAGGAACACAAAAGGAAGGTCCTATACATAATTTGGAGATACTTAGGACTCCACATTTAAAGAGGCTGGATTCATCTATATCCCAAAGGGAAACGGCACTATGTGACTGTAACCTGCTGCCGAGGTAGACTTAGCCTCAACCTTCTCGTTTGGTTGCTGTTCTTGAACTGAAAAAGAAAAAAAAAACGACTGCCACTTTGGGTCACTGTATGGAGTGACGTCACAAAGCGGCCGTCATTTGACCACGTGACTTATCTCCACTGAAAAGAGATAAGCGTCTTTTGTATCCCTGCAACGGTACGATTTTCTTAACGATTATTCTGTTCTCATTTCACTCTTTTTAGCTTTAATTTTCATTTAAAATAGTTGTTTTCGAAACCCTATCGTTCTGTTATTCCGTTGAAACTACCTTATTGAACTTTTAACTTGTTTTTAGATCGCGGTTTGTTGTCTCCACCCCGAGAAACATCCGTTGTTCAGTTTTCAAACTGTTTCTTCACCCCTGTGATTTTCATCTGTAAATACTGCATACAATTGTTCATATGACGTGGATCATTAGCATAGGTAAATATGAAAAAAATGAGAAAGAAAAGGATTAGATGCTTTATTAAAATAAAAAAATAAAATGTGAATAGGTCTCTTAAGAGTAAGATAGTGTAGCTCTTCGTTCATTTCAGTTTTGTCAGATATTTGTAGTTTTTGTACACAGTTTATATCACACATTAAAGAGGCTCCTTTTTTATTTACAGAATATATTCAGAGGTTTGTGGGAGGATAGATTGATAGAAATGTTGTGGTTATTACAAAATTTAAACCAATCACATAATTAATTCAATAGTCCGAAAAAAATCTTGGTATTTCATAAGAAATTATTCAGTATCAGATTTCTTATTTGGTGACTATTTCTAGAATTCAAAATATCTTCTACTGTGAATGAAGAATGTGTTTTTTTTTAAATATCAGTTTAGCAACAAGAATAATATAAATAAATAAATAAATGATATAATTCTGCAGTTCGATCATGTCTCAGTTGATCATGCTTCTAATTTATAAAATTAATCTCAACGTAGTTGCTTCCCTTGAATCATTTACTATGTGAAGAGTTATCTAACCTACCTATAATTTATTTTAAGTTACGTCCCTTTACATTTTTTTTTATCCAAATTAAAAATAATGATGGAATCTATATGTTAAAAAATGAAAGCGAGATCAAGAAGCGTCGTCAGAAGTGAAGATTGTGTTACTGTCAATTGAACTTCGGCGATTATCAGTCCTGGTTGAAAAATACAGCAGCAGCAATAAATTATAACAGATTCACTATTAACTCGAGTTGTTTGGCAAATGACAAGACCTTTGTCAATATATCACAGGATGAGGCAGGTAAAAGTTTGATACATAACATAAGTTATCAAAATTGTTGTAGTAAAATTAAAAGAAGCGATCATAACTGGAATTTGAACTCAATTCGATAGATGCGTTCTTTATGCTGATAACCGTTACGCTAACTTACAAAAAAAGATAAAGCCAGAAACACTTAGACTGGTAAGAAAGTGTTTATTGTCAGTTCTTCGAAGACATTCTTTCGAGTTTTTTTGTTTAATACAGTTAAGACGAACTGAGAATGTTTTTTTTTTTTTTAAAGAAAAACAGATTTAAAAACACAATTTAAAAAAATCAGTAACTTTGAGTGTTTCTTATTGTTGCTAGATATTAAAAAAGTTTTATCTATCAACGCTACCAAGCATATCACAGCTTAGCATTTGTGAGCCTGTTTTTGTAGTTAGAGGCAAAATACACACATTGACATAAACATGAAGTTATTTCCCTTTGACTTTTTACAGAGACGTGCATCAATAAAAAAAACCAAAGTCCATATTACAGTATCATGCACATCTATACATCTATCTATCTATCTATCTATCTATCTATCTATCTATCTATCTATCTATCTATCTATCTATATGTGTATGTATGTGTGAGTGCGCGTGTGTATGTGTGAGGCGTGTATATGTATGTTGGATGTGTATTCGACACGAGTTTGCCCTCAAAAGCAACACACACACACACACATATATTTATAATATGGAAAAATTAAATGTTTCAAACAAATCGGTTAACTCATGGCCTTTACAAAATTAAAAATAAATAAATAAATTAAATTAATAGATAAAATGAAATTACATAAAGATAAATAAATAATATATATATATATATATATATATATATATATATATATATGTATATATATATATATATATATATATATGGCAATTTCTGTCTTTTTGTCTGTTTGTCTGCATCAAATTGTTTATCACTGTGTTTAAGCAAGGAAGATAATTTATTTCGCAAACCTTTTAGAAATTAAGAAACACCTTTTACGAAATAATAACTCTGATAAAGCTTAAAATTCCAGACAAATAGGATCTTTGTTCAATTTTTAAAAAAATAGGGGACAACATCTGGACGAATCGCGGGTAATTTAATTTTCTAAATAAAATCTTTATTTAACACATTAATTCAGCATAATCTTTCTTTGAATACGATCTCCATGATGTGTTTACTTTACATTGCAAAAAAAAAAAATTAATTAGTTTGCATTGCGAAAGAAAAAAAATAGCTCGTTTCAAATTTCGCCATGTGTATAACTAAATTTGCCAGGTTCAAATTTATTGAAATTGGCTCGATCCAATCCGTCATTTAAACGTAAAATAACATTTAAATTGAGCTTATTTGTGGTACAAACTTTACCGAAGCTCATATTTCTATCTATCCTTAAAAAGGCATATCGTGGTTGTGGTTGTTTTTTTTGTTTGTGGAAAATACAACCTGTTTGAAGGACACTTTTGTGCTATATGCCGCCTATGTAAAATCTAGCTGTGGAAATAGAAATCCTTCTTAAAAAATCCGAACGTCCTTAATCGGCATGAGCTACGTGCCCTTCCCCGTTAAGTTTTACTTTCAATTACGGCGGTTTAATTAGAAGATATCAATTCGAATCTCGACAAAAGTGAGACTGAAATAAAAAATTAATAAAGAATTGTTTTTTAAACCTTTCACTCCATTCAATATTGAAATCTGTATATATAATCTAGCAGTTGGGCAGATATATTTCCTCTAACGAGGCAATGTGGCGCATCCTGGGCTTCGAAATCCACGAGCGACATCCAACAGTGGTGGCTCTAGCCGTTCATTGAATATCATTGAATTTTTTGAATATCATTGAATATCATTAAATTTTCATTTTGAAAATGGTTAGCGTGTATACTTAACAGAAGATACTGCTCGAAACGTAGTTGAGAATACACCAGAAACGACTTTGACAGCTTTCTTCAAATTATGTCAAAGTGACCTGTTTGCCCGAATACTGTTTTATATTATGGTTCTCGTCAACTACACCTGAGAACACAATAGATAGAGCAGGCGCAAGCAAGGAACACAAGTTGAGGGCTGGGAAGAAAATGCTGTCTTCGGAAGCGGGACCATCGGGCAGGTGTACACTGTGCACCCCAAATCAGCTGGAGTACTTCTTTCTGCGTCTGCTGCTGCACACTGTCAAAGATCCCACTTCATTCACAGACCTGCGAAGATATAATGGAGAAGTCTGTACAACCTACAGATAAGCCTGCGCCAAACATGGACGACTGGAGGACGATACTCATTGGGGTCAGACACTGCAGGAGGCAGCGGTCAGCAAGTCAACTGCGCCAGCTATTTTTCCATCATGTTGATGACATGTGGCTCAAGCTTTGGGCGACGCACAAAATCATCATGGCAGAGAACATCCTACGAAGAATTCAAAGGCAAACCTCTGAGGAAATAGTCACGTGCAATGATGCTATTTACAATGTGACATTAGTTGACCTAGACACCCGAGTGCAAGCTATGGGAAGCCAGGGAATTGCCACATTTGGCCTACAATCTCGCAAATGCATATATGTAGGAGATCAGCTATGACACCGAGGAAATGACGGTGTATATAGCTGATAGTGAACACAAACTGATGGAGGACAAAGTGAGTGTTTATAACACGATTATTTCGAGCATTAAAGGTGAAAGAAGGCCCAGGTGAAACTGGTAAGACATTTACCAACAACCTACTTCTGGCTAAACTGCGCCAAATGAAACATATTGCTGTAACAGCGGCGTCAAGTGGAATAGCTGCAACCCTGCCAAGTGGTGGCTGCACGTCTCATTCGTGCTTCAAACTCCCAGTGGACCTGTGCAAGAAAGCGAAGTCAACCTGCAACATCAGTCGTGGTTTTATAAAAGGCAAACTCCTCAGTGATTGCAAATTGTTAATCTAGGATGAGCCGTAAGGGTTCCTTCGAGGCTCTTGACACGGTGCTTAAGGGTCAGACACAACACGAGCTCATAGGAAGTGCAACAGTCTTGCCTGCGGGAAATTTTAGACAAACACTTCCAGTGATTCCAAAAGGGACAAGAGCTGACGAAGTAAACGCCAGTATAATGCCTTCCTGCCCGTGGATCAGTGTGAAAAAGGCTGAAACTCACAATCAACATGAAAGTGCAGCTCAGTGGTGATAAGGAAGCTGGTACTTTGTCAGTTTGTCTTTTGGACATATGGTATCCGATTTAAAGGAACTAATGACTAGGATGTTTCCTAACCTGAGGAATCAGTTTACAGACCACAAATGGCTGAGAGACCATGCCATTTTAGCACCAAAGAATGTGGCACTTGATGATTTGAAAATCAAAATTCTGGAACAGTTGTCAGGTTAGCGCCGCAGCTACAATTCAATTGACGCTGTACTAAACGCCAATGAAGCTGTGAATTATCCAGTTGAATTTTTGAATAGCCTTACACCAGCAGGCCTTCCATCTCACAATTTGCACCTCATGTTTGGAGCACCAGTGATACTGCTAAGAAAACTGAATCCACCGAAGTTTTGCAATGACATACGGCTGATGCCAACAATCTTGGAGGTGACAATTCAGATTGGCAAAGCAAGCGGCGAGGCTGTATTTATTTCTAAAATTCCACTTATTCCCTCGGATATGGCTTTTCAATTCAAGCGGCTGCAATTCCTGGTGAAACTGAGTTTTTTTAATTAACATTAACAAATTTCAAGGGCAGTCCTTGGATGTGGTAGGCCTTAACCTTGCTGAACAGGTTTTCTCCTATGGCCAACTTTATGTGGGATGCTCAAGAGTCAGCAATCCTAATCATTTGTTTATTTATATCCCACACGGAAAGACCAAACATGTTGTTTATCAAGAGGCTTATCAAACTTGATAAGAAACACAATCATCACGTGTTTATGATTTAACTGTACTATTTGTTATTGTAAATCGTTTGTTAATCTATGTTATTCTATTTGTAAATCTCTATATAAATCTGTTTGCATGTCTATTGTGAAACTATATGTCAATCTATTTGTATATAGTAAATTTATTTTAACACTCGCCCTCCTAAGAGCTATATTCTCTGCGAACGCACAAAAGCACTTTTCAGGAATACTTACTTTGAATTGTTATTTTCGGATATGAGAACGGGAACTGGAGATAACATCCTCTTTCCCGGAAATTACCGGGTACGTCAGCTACATAAATTAATCAACAGCAATGACGATAACTGACTTTCATTTAATCGCTTAGCGTCCTCCATAGTATACCGTTGCGTTAAATAATAACTTTCTAGAATATTTTAGAGCAGTCTCTAATAAAAAAAAATTTAACGATATTTTTCTTCACGTTAATTCTGTGAACATCAGAGCAGAAGGTCCTGATAAAGTGCCAACAGATTTAGTAAAATATGAACCAATGGACGTGCGCGCATTAATACGAGAAATACGAATTGATGTCCTCGAAAATCATCAACATCTAGACTTTGGTAATGGAACACTAGTCGCATTACAAAAAACAAGGAAAGCAAAAGGCCATGTGAAAAACTTATGACCCATTAATCTGTTGATAATCATTCGAAAAATATATTATCCAATATCGATCTTGATAGAAACCTAGCTATGAAAGATATCTATCACAATCACAGAGTGCATACCGTTCAAACCGAAGAATGAGCGATATCGTCTCGATCGCAGCGAAAGTACAGAATGGAGGCATCAAGTTATTTATAACGGGACAGGCAGATTTGGAGAGGGCTGATAAGAATTATTTATAAAGTCACTGAAGATGAGAAATCATACTGATTTGCAATGGGCCTTCAAATCGAAACAACTCTGATGATGATATTTTTATGCATAAATTCAAGTTACTAAATAAAATTTACACACTTGCCTTCATAAAGTTCCTCAAGGAGCAAGACATGTTATAATACAAGTTTTCACCTCTCTTTTCTTATATATATATATATATATATATATATATATATATATATATATATATATATATATATATATTAGTGAAAAATTATAACAAAGTGAAAAGAATTTTCATGTGACGTGTTTCGTTATTTAGGACTTCATCGACCTAAAAATGATGTTTGCGAAAACCTTTTTCATTTTGTTGGATTTTCCTTAAAATTATCCTCGATAGACAACACCGGCAACATATATACCCTCTAGAAGATGTCTGAAGCATAAAAATTAAAATGATTTCTGAATGACGAACATTTGATAAACAAGAAACTGAAGGTGGCTTTGTCGATATTTTGTTGATTCGCATTATTTCCGGATTTGTCTTTCTTGAGTAATCTTCGCAGTTTATTCTCATGGCTAATTCCCATGAAGAAATTCACGCTGGGAATATATGGAGACAGTATTGATGTTAAAGATGTCATACAGATATTGGAAGAAGAATCGTTTTTCTTGTGGATAACATCCACACAGACGATGTCATCTAGCTATATTGACTGAAAGTCTAATCCTGAATAAATTGAAATATATATTCAGGGTGTTGTATTTATATTTTTTCCTCTGTATATATATAGTATATGGAATGTGTGGTGCGGTGTAATTGATAATAGCTCGGAATAAGAAATCGGAAAGCTGAGTTCGAATTCCAATCGATTTCGTTACATTCACTTCCGCACAAATATCCTTGACAAATGTATGATTCCATCCAGTTTCTCATAAGCTATAAATAGCAGGGTAGACTGTGTTCTATAGCATTTGTTTGGTAACCAATCTACCGCAGAAAGAAACGACAGCCTACTACGGGAAAATCTGCCTAGTCAGGCATGAAACGAAAGAGACCTGATCGCCCAAGTGTGTATTATGCATGGAAATTAACTAATATAGAGTATATCAGATTTTTACTATACCGTCTATATTTTAGCCTTAAAAATATTAAACATTACTTTTGCAAAAATAGCCTGATGATGTATTGACTCAACTTACTTTGGGAGTTAGAACAATGTTACCTCTATTCGAATCTTATATTTTTTTATAAAATAAATACTATTGTATATTTCTTGTCCCAAAAATTGTCATCTCTTAAAACTCAAAATAAAATATCCTTTTCTTCAACACATTGTTTTTAAATATTCCAATAAAATATTTCCTGTTTGTCAATTAAAAATACGTTTTAGGTCTGAAAAGATTCAATATTTTGTCGAAGGCTTCTTAGCATTTTATTTCTCAATTCACATTCAAATTTTACTCATAATTTTTTTTAAAAATACATAAATTTATACTTATTCTGTCTACGATATAAAATTAATTTTATACTCATG
>OZ038477.1:95519465-95529465 GCA_964036315.1 Acanthosepion esculentum | reverse complement strand
TCAGTTACTTTCCCACCGCCGTAACGTAGCTTCTCTGTGCCTTTTCCATGAATCTATTAATGGGAATTGTTCTGATGAGCTTTCCTATTTGGTACCTCGACTTTACGAATTTAAACGCAGTACTAGATTGGCAGTTAGATCTCATCATTTTATAGCTGAAATTGTTAGATGTAAGCATACCTTCTCGCACTTCTTGCTGGTGGAACTCTCTTACGGCTTCTTGCTTTCCAGCCAACATTGATTTTCAAAAATTTAAATCCAATGTCAATCGTTATTATCTGTCTTCTTAATTCTTGTTCTTTTATTGTTCTCTCTCTTCAATAATGTTTTTCTTTTTCTCGTATTCTTTCATACTCAGTAACCCTTTGCGTCTTAGTTGTTTTATTGCCTTGCTTGGGGAGAAAATATTTAAAAAAGTCCTATAAACAACTGTTTCACTTCTCGGAAATTTTTCTCTCTCTCTCTCTCTCTCTCTCTCTCTCTCTCTTTAAATGAACGTTATTCTATTATTAGAATTTCTGAGATAGAGCTTTTTTCAATAATTAAATTCTCGTAGAATTTTGTACATCATAATCTCAGTTGATTTTTATCGCGAAACTCACTTCATTAAGCCACTATCGTTTATTTGTAGTGTGGATAAAAATAATGAATAAAATTTGAATTCTCATCTCTTTTATCTATAATTGCTATAACAAACATTATATATATATATATATATCAAGGTAGCATCATTGTGTTAGTATCAGCATAGATAACGACTCTTTATCAACGAAAGCTTTGTCATTTAATATCAATCAGTAAATACCTAGCAAAGTCACTACACACTTTACACATTCTAAAGCCATTAAACAATTCAATGAAAACTCTGTTGCTATAAAACGAGCAAATACGGCACCACGAGAAGAAATTAACTGATACAAGATATCTTTATCAAGACCCGAATTCGCATCTCCGATCTTATAATCCATATAGTCCTAATGTCAAATCAAAAGAAATAGTTACAGGAAGATTGTATTGCGCCAGTCCTTTTAGACGAGAAAACTTGAATAGATTAATGTATTGTAAGGATAATTCTTTTCTCAAAATTATAAAAGGAATGTAAATCTAGTCATATAAATGAAAAAAAAAACACAATAAATGACCATATAATTTAAAGAATGTCCTAGAAAACCCTATTTGATCATGTATCTGTCTCTTAAAGGATTGATCGATTGATTTTTTACGGCTTATCAACACTTTGTTTCAATTATTCAAAGCCGAAACATTAATAAACAATAATCATTTTTAAAGTGAATAATGCATTAACAATTTTTTGAGAATAACAATGTTTTTTTTATAAAATAGAAGTTCCTACTATTTAACTCATAGCTGGGTAGAGGATATAGGTTCATACCTCTCTCAGGGGTATTTGCGAGTAATAAGTGAATGCCTTCTTTTAAAGGAAGATTATGTACAAAATATTCTATTTTTGAATGCCCTGAAATTTAGCTTCGTTTGCATTGTAACAGTTCTGTCTTTAATTTTTAATACTGGGACAAATTTCTAGAATACATTTTTATCATGTTGCTTGTGCAATTTGTTGGCTTACCTGAGTATCTTGAGCTGGCTTAGGAAGAGGGATTTTTTGTTGGAAATCAGAATGGGTCGTCGAACTTTCAATAATATCAGCTGTAAAATAAATAAAATAAAATAAACATCACATTCAGAACTTTTTTCAATCTTTCATAAATTAGGAGAATTGATTCTACAAACTGCATAATCAAATGCATTCCTTCTATTTTTATTGTTAGATGGCATTAGAAGTATTTAGATTTAACCAACTTCATTAAAAAAGATCGCTTTTTATTGAAATGGAACAACTACCATACTGGAGATCATTCTAGAAATTAGCGTATATTCTTTATTGATCTTAATATCAGATAATTGATACTGAGATTTCTCATTGAACGATGCCCATGATCAGGCAGACCAGTTGAGCCTGATACCAATCAGCTGAAGACAGAATTTAATTTGAAATTAATCAGCATTATACAACGGGAAAGATAGCAATATATTAAAAAAATCTCAAAATATACAAATCAAGTAATGAGAATGATTACTGCAACGATTTTGACATACGAAGGTCAAAGCTTTTAAATAGATGAAATAAACACCGTTTTATATTTTGATAACAGATTTTCGGTGAGTGACTTGACTAAAGAGAGTAGTAATCGAAATGTCAATCATCGGCTGATGTTGGGGCCAAAGTAAACTTACTGTAGTAGTCGAGTGGTATAACTCCTGGAGGTTGAGATCGATGGCGTTGGGGTATGTTAGTGATGGGCACGTGTTTGAACATGTTAGAGTTAGTCGTTGACCGGTCCCAATCAGCGCTCTCTGCAAACTCAACGTTGCTCTTGGTTCGTAAGTTGGCGCCGCTGACATGAGTTCGGACTAAGCCACTGGACGGAGGCTGAAAGCGAAAACCGGATTACATTAACAAAAAAAAGTAAAATGTAAGAAAGATAGACGTATTTTATTAGTGTTTTGAAAAAGTAATTTTTTTGTGAAGAATTGATTAATATATAGCAGACAGAGAAAGGAAATTAGAGGAACTCCCACAGAAAGTAGGAAAAGAAAGCGAGAAGAAAGGACTAAGCATCAATTGTAAGAAGACAGAATGCATGGTTGTCAGCAAGAGGAACAGCCCGAAATATGAACTACAAATTGGAGACCAAAAGCAAGTATAAAAATTAAAATATCTAGGAAGTGTTTTAACATAGGACGAAAATCCGAAATACGAAGACACATTGGAATAGCGGAAAATGACTTCCAAAAGCTAAGCAAAATATTAAGAAATAGGAAAATTTCCTTAGAAACAAAGAAAAGAGTACTGAATGTTAGTGAATGCTGGACAATCCCCTCAGAGATAAAGAAACTTGGAGCAATAGAATTGTGATCCTACAGAAGGATATTGAGAATACCATGGAGTTGAAATTTTTCGGACGCATAACGAGGAAAGAGGGCTCGGGAATTTGACACTCACCGGGCATACTGAAAGAAAGAGAGACAGACGAAAGCAGCAAGCTTATGTAAAAGGTTAATAGAATAAGGCTTAGGAGAGATAAACCTTATAAAGTGTTACAAAGGACAGGAAATTGTGGCGATACATGATTGCCCACGCCCTGAAGGGAGGGATACGGCACATATAATAATAATAATAACATATATATATATATATATATATATATATATATATATATATATATATATATATATATATATATATATATGTTTTACCAGTTTGTAACTAGAAGGGATAATTCCGATGAAGATATAAAACCAGGGAGAGCTCAATATAGACTACAGAGAATTATAAAGTCTCCGTCTTCTTCTTATCATTATATATATATATATATATATATATATATATATATATATATATATATATATATATATATATATATTAAAATTCAACTTCTCCACAAAAAAAACACTCCCTTGGGAGACTATGCTTCTCGCACTTTGTCTTAAAAAAAATGACACATGTTTGTCACACCGCAATATTTTTTACGAGAAGACTATCATGTCAACTCTCCGATATACAACGCCAGAATTAAAAACCAGTTGTGTAACTACACACAGAACAATCCTTGAAAACGAATGTAGCAACATTTGAAAGTACTCGGAGAGAAATAATATAAAATAAAACTTAGCATGAATTTTGGCAAATTTACTGATAAGCACAAAACAAATTAGTCGGAAATTTGAAAGTGTTAATAAAAAAAATTGTAGACAGAACTTTGTCCATATTATTTGACAAAACATGTTTGAAAGAATTCTTGCTGTCTAAATACACACACACACAGACACACCCAGAGACACACACGCACATGTGCGTGTGTGTGTGTGTGGAAAAGCGATGCTCGGTAAAAAATTAATCCTCATACACCGAGGAACACTTGTAGTTATAATGAAGTGATTACCGGGTTGTGCTCGTAAGTATTTCAAAGCGAATTTGATCCTTGCTAATTTTTCGTTCGTGTCAAAGTTACTTTCAACTAATGAATAGAAAAGCATATAATAACGTTAATATGACTCCACATGATCAGTGAAGTGTCCAGCTGTAAGAGCATAAACTGGAACTGAGAAAAAATTCAAGAAGAATTAAAGATATTTAAATAAGAATAATATGTTGAAAATTGTGCTAAGATGTAACACCGATCCTTACAAAGTATAACTATTCGTAATTAATAATACAATCTACACATTAATACTCTTGTTTGTTTTACAGATTGCAATCGGATTAGAGTATTTACTCCACGGGGAACTGTTCTATAGAAACTGTTAAAGGATATCCGTTTTATTACGAGCGCTCCAAGTCGGGAATACAAAAAACGTCAGTTATAATTTTACATCGAAAACCTGGAAGTTAGTCTGAAGAAGCCGCTCCTAATGACTTCTTTATTCATCTTGTCATTCGATTATGACCTGAAGATTGCGCCACGAGGTGTTGACCTCTTATATTTACACACGGACTATCCTTGATATTGAGCATTTGTACCCATAAATATAGGATACCTTAAAGCTATAGAATTTATCATTATATATATATATATATATATATATATATATATATATATATATATATATATATCAAAAGAAAAAACACATCTCGAAAAATCCGATAATAAATTTATTTCAGCAGGTAAGTTTTTAATACCTGCCTCATCAGACCGGAATTAGAAAATGGATTAAATTTATCCAGACAATATGTTAAAGATTTAAAAAATGAATCACAAGATAACAGGAAGTAAGTCTAAACTGCTTGACCTTGAAACATTTATCTGTAGATTTATATTATTGAAGAGAGAGGTGAGACAGAAAAGTGTCAACACAATGAACAGGTGTTGGTGGGGAAATTACAAATGACAGCTAGTGAAATACATTAGAATCAAATCAAAATTTATATCAACATCATCTAATTTATGACAAATAATAACAATCATTATCACATATATAAAAAAGGAGTGAAAAATTAAAATATAATATATATATATATATATATATATATATATATATATATATATATATATATATATATATATATATATATATATAGGGTGACCCAAAAAACGGGAACTTTTTAACAATCCAATAAAACCAAGAGTGATGTAAGAAAAATATTTAATTCATAGTAATTGAAACCTTAAAACATGCCATTTAAGAAACAATGATGGAATTTTCATTTTTAAAAAATTACATCCTGCAGATGGCGTCCTCCTGTACGAATGCATTCTTGAAATCTGCTGGTGCGATTCCTCATTGACTGCTGCAACATCTCAGCTGGGATACTGTGAATTTCATTCTCGTTACTAAAATGGCGAAATGTTTACATTCTCAAGGTCACTGTCTCGCAGTGTTGCCACTTGCACATGTCTGGCAATACGCACTTCAAAAATTCCCGTTTTTTGGGGTCACCCTGTATATATATATATATATATATATATATATATATATATATATATATATATATATGTATGTATGTATGTATATATATATATAAACCTTAAATTCAGTATATCTGATTCATCTTCATAATTATAAAATACATCATTCATATATATATATATATATATATATATATATATATATATATATATACATGTATATATATATACATGTATATATATATATCTGTGTGCGTGTGTGTGGCGTATACACTAAAAACATGCAAATATACACATCCATACAAACACACAAGTAAACACATATATACAATACATGTACATGCACATACATACATATAAACACCTACATACACATATATAAGCATACCTACACATAAACACCCACTATATTTATATATATATATATATATATATATATATATATATATATATATATATATATATATATATACCCCATTGTAATCATATATATACACTCATACATACACAATGAACATATATACATCCATAAATAATACACTCACAGGTACTTATGCATATATACACATACATACACACATGCGCACATATACATAGACATACACACATATAGATACATATATATCCACATATCCACACACAAAGACACTATATACACACATACACAGATATACACTTGCACACATATGCATACATACATAAATACACAAAAACAAATAAATATGCATAAAGCACATAACTTTCAATAAATACTGCAAAATAACTGTATGACTACAAAATAAAAAAAAACTATAAGATAATTTAAATCTATTACACACACACACACACACACACACACACACACATATATATATATATATATATATATATATACAGGTGTATCAAAATACTTTTACAAACTTTTGGCGCGGGCTCTTCACACCAACACAAGGACAAAAGTCCATATAAACACACGTTCGCAAATCCTTCGTTTTTGAGCTATTACGTTTAAAGTTTACAGTAGACACTGCTAAATGTACAATCCAAGATACAATCCCAAAATACTTTTACAAACTTTGGAGCGGGTCCCTAACACCAAAACTAGGTAAAATATCCATATAATAATATATCCAAAAGGCCATCGTTTAAATGCAAATGTTCAAAATGACCTCCGCTTGCTTCTACAAATGAAGAATACGGTGTCGAATGGTTTCGCTCGCCTCCATAGCGCGTTGATTAAGCGTCTTTCCATTATTAATGTCTGCTGCATAAACCAATTGTTTTAAGTGGCCCCACAGATAAAAATCCAAAGGATTCAGGCCGGGGGAACGTGCAGGCCATGGAAGCGGTCCTCCTTACCTGTCCGTTTTTCATGTTAGATGTTTGCCTGTGCATAGCGAAAAATGTGACTAAAATGTGCTGTAGCCCTATCATACATGAACCACATGCGTCTTCGTATTAGCAGGGGTACATCCTCTAGCAGGCCTGGAAGTGTGTTCGAAATAAAGTCTCTGTAGACAGCTTCTCTAAGATGTGCTAAGAGAACATAAGGACCTACCAGACAGTCACCTCTAATTCTACAATTCCAGCCCACACATTAATCGTAAACTGATACTGGTGTCCAGCCTGTATTGTACCATGGGAACTCCGATCTGCCCACAAATGTTGGTTGTGTAAATTTGTTATTCCATCTCTTCCAAATATTGCCTCACCTGTAAACAAGACTAAAGAAACAAACAACGGATCGGCAGTTTGTGCAATAAACCATCGGCAAAAGTTCTCCTGTGGTGAGTGATCAGAGGCTGAAAGAGCCTGCACACATTGTAAATGATACGGATACAGGAACTGCTACTGAAGTGACTACTGAAGTGACTTCCACGCGGTTCTATGAGATTCGATGCTAGGGCCACTTGATTTGTGATGATACCTGGATCGTCTCCGACATCCTGTAGGATGTATTCTTCGTGGTCAGGCGAAAGAACTGATCTTGGCCTTCCTCAATCTATAGTTTGGAGTGCAGCGGATCCTATCTCAGCATCGCGACGATAAACAACAACAAAGATTGGATGACTCGGCTGCTTTCGGCCCGGAAACGCAATCTGATATAGGGGTGCAGCTTCGATGTCCATTGCCATTCGAGCGGCCGTATGTAAAAATCTTATCTGCCTGCTCACAATATGAATATCCTGCCATTGTTAAAGGGAATACTTCTCAGTTAACTCACTACTATACACGTTAAATTTTCGGAACAGACGACACACAAATGTACATGAATAACAAATATAACCTAGTCTACAAAGCAACACCGCGTCATCTACCGTGAACTTTCTTTAAACTTAATAACTCAAAAACGAAGGATTTTCGGACATATGTTTATATGGACTTCTGTCCTTGTTGTGGTGTGTAGAACCAGCCCCCAAGTTTGTAAAATTATTTTTGATACATCCTATATATATATTACGTAGGTGCCTGTTTTTTTTTCTTCTCAGTTTATATTTCGTTTCCTTATTTGTTGTTTGTTTTTCATTTATTGGTGTTGGTCTTTCTTTTTATTTTCTTTGGTCATTTGACAGGCATCTCGTTGGTTTTACCAATACTCATGTTTGTAGCGTATATATATATATATATATATAATATGCAGTTTATATATCAGACCAATCAGTTTATATATCAGACTAATAGTGGATAATCAAATTACAAAATCCCATCAAGAGTGTCACCAACCAACGGTTTCGTAACGTAATAAGAATGATTCGTCAAAGGCCACCATTGTGGACGTGTTGGCTAATAGGAATGAGGATCAGTGGGAATGCAGTCCCTTCTGAGGCCACATCATATATATATATATATATATATATATATATATATATAGAGAGAGAGAGAGAGAGAGAGAGAGATAGAGATAGCAAAAGGGAGAGAGAAAGAATGAAATGTATATACTTCTATATACATACATACAGAGATACAGAATGCGGTAATTTGAAAACAAATTATATGAAAAAAGATATAAAAAAGTGTCAATAAAAAAATTAGTATATTTAAAGAAATTCTTGTTAGTATGTTCATCTTAAAAAAAGAAATATGTGTATTCACTAACATCACCTTCAACCTCGATTCGGTCTTGGAAGTGACTGCAGGCCTTGCTGGTCCTCATTCATATTAGCCATCACACCTACAATGGTGGCCTTTCACTAGTCTTTGGTATTGCGAAACCGTTGGTTGTTTTCCCCTCTCGATGGCACTCTAGACATAATTTGTCTACGAGAATATGCGATCACATTGATAATGAACCCGTAATTTCTCTAAGTTAAAATTTTAATATATATTTTTTATTTAAAGTGTGTTACATTTAACAATAAAAATTGCATCTTATGAAAAAAAATTGTAATATTAAGTTTAGCAAATATGAAAAAAAAATTAAAACTGATTTTTTTTTTCTGTTTTTTGACATTTGATGACTTTTTTTAAAATTAGGCCATCTTCGTCTGAATTTCCTACGGGAACTTAGAATTTGGATTATTTTGCTGATAGCGTCTTTTATGTGGTTTTCACATTCGGGTTGATTTATCTATGAAGTCTTCAGTAGGTCATAGAATCCGACTTGATTTGATCTTTTGATTTCATTTAGCTACAAAAACTTCAATGGATCTTAGAATCCAGATCGATTTGATTAGAGAGTTTTCTATGTGGTCTTCGAAACTGGTCTTAGTCTTCAATGAGTCTTAGAATACGAATCGATATGGTTATACAATTCAGTGGGTCTTAGAATTCGGGTCGATCTGGTCTATAAAGTCTTTCAAATTGGTCTTCAAATCCGGGGTGATTTGATCATAAAGTCTTCTATATGTCTTGAAATACGGATCGATTTGGTTATAAAATTCAATGGGTCTTAGAATTCGGGTCATTCTGGTTATAGTCGTCTGTGCGGTTTTCGAATCCGGCGCTGATTGGACATATAAGTCTTCTATGTCATCTGAGATTTCACATTTTGATTTGGCTATGAAATCTTCTATGGATCTTAGAATCCGGTTACAATTCGTTATTAATTTCTGTGTACATTGGGCGTCCCAATTTTTAAAAAATTTTAATATGAAGTCATCTTAAATAGAAGTCATCTGAAAATCTAAGAAATAAAATAATATTAACCAATCGAAAGCACTTGATACGCGAATTGCTCATTTCTGAAAAATGTACAAATTTAGGACCACTATATGTAATTGTTTAAAACGTTGATACAAATGATCATTGTTTTTTATTTACTATTACGTCATTATTTTTCATTTTTTGACTCTTAGACGAAATACTTCGCATTATGCACGATTAAATACGGTAAATAATTACTTGATTTCAATTTACAAAATATCAGAGTCACTGAATGAGCTTTTATCTTAAAGGCCGAGAAGAAATGTCTGTCAAAAAACAAAAAAAACAAAAAAAACAAAAAAAAAACAGATATAATTTTTAAATGATGAGGTCTTACTCATGTGTTGAAGCAAAACTCTTTTACTTACTTTAGCGTAGAAATGACGGTAAGTGTTATACTGTTGCCTGTCTGCTTCTCGTCTTGGGTTACGATCGCCGAGCGGAACATC
>OZ038477.1:95484465-95516965 GCA_964036315.1 Acanthosepion esculentum | reverse complement strand
AATTTGATAGTTTACTGCCTTTGCTGATATTTTCTATATGATATTTTACTGATATTTACAGTCTTTAATAGTAGTTTACTGTTTAACTTGCATTTTCAAGCAAATAAAAACGTCTATGTAATGCCAAGCTTCTACTCGTTCATTCAAAGAAAAATAATATAATTGTAACAATAAATTCAATATGGCGGTCAGAGTAGTTAAAGATTGAACTATAAATAATAAAATAATCACTGCAAGGCAGAAATGGGATTCATACACACATTTAACAGCAAATTAATCAGTATGAATCAGTCTTGCAAGTCACGAGAGCACCTTTCCTGAAATCCTGTTAAATTGATGGATGACTCCCAATCAAAATGTAGGCCAACATATTGAGAAAGATGTTATTACGAGTCAATTTGAGAGAAGTGTTTTACATGAAATTGGCACAAGCAATTAGTAAGATCTAAGGCAGGATTGATAATTAAAATATCACCTCCACAGAATTATGAAATAATGATATTTAATTCTGGGCCTTAATAAAGTTTTGATATTCCTACAGAAAAAAAAAATGTTGACAAACAGATTTAAGAGTAGACCGGGATTTTCTGGGGAAGTAAGACATAGTTGAGATTAATGATCGAAAATAGGTGATTAATCAGACGATTATCTGATGTCAAAGTTCCTGGATCGCGGATACTCCAGATGCCCTAAGGTGTGGGCAAATGATTAATTACCTTATCTCACACTGGCGAATGCTGGAAGAAGTGGAGACGGTACAAAATTTAAAAAATTTAATGAAAATAAAATTAAAAAAAAAAAAGACGTTAACCGATGTGTCCAGATCAGCAACCACCGGGCAAGCGAATTGGATTCATTGTTTTCCTCCAAAAAAGGTAGATTGCTCTCATTCCACCGTCCATTCTAGGTGATATCCATATATTCTGTTTTCAGCGGAACAAACGGAAGAGGAATCACAAAGACGAGTTAACGAAAAGGATTGAATAACAATAATTAACTAATCAACCAATTAGGAAGCGTGGTTAGCGTAACGGATATCGGCCTGGAAAGTGGAAACGACAAACCAAATTCCAATTCTAACCTAATCTGTTACGTTCTTTGTCATGGCTGTTTCTTCTCCTTCTATCTATCAGTTAAACAACAGGACGTACTGGAGTCTCTAACCATGAGTTAGCCAGTCTAGAAGAACAGTTCTGAATACAAAACCATGAAGAAAGCAATGAGAAACCATTCCACTATCTTTCACTAGAAGGCATGGCAATTGATACATATTAAAGTGAAAGAATCTGTGGAGAACCCTGATCACCTACGCCCTGGAGAGATATGACATAAAAAACAATACGAGTTATCTCCCCTGGCACGGACAACGACAACAGAATGGATTAAATAAAAGGGTTAATTTCAAAATTACGAGATCGGTTCCAAATATGAATACCTGAAGAAGGCCGGATGGTACAACAGCTGAAACGGTGTGACTATAACAACCCAGGTAAAAAAACGCACTCACTTTTGAAACTGTGGTGGCTGATGGGCCCCATTTTCCTTGAAACGTGTCCATATTGGTCGTCTGATATCTGTTGCAATGGTCGCCTTGAATCGTGGTTGATGGTTGATAAGCTGAAAGATTAATATATCTCTGTATTATTTTTTTAAAACACATCTTAAAGCTAAAAGAATACATTTTTTTATTTAGCAAACTGTATTTAATCTTTGAGATTTCGTAAAATTTACAGATTATATAGATATCTGCTTTATTAAAACTCCAGTACGAATGTTATGGTTGGTGGATTTTATAGCGTATCAACTCTTGATCTAACGTCGAAATCTGTGCATTTTATTACATTTTGTCATTTATACTTGAGTCTATAAGGAAATATTTGTTGTTTATAGTCGAATCTATAGATGAATACTGGCCATTTATAATCGAGTCTATAAGTAAATTTTTGTCATTTATACTTGAGTCAAGTATACAATTATTAGTCTAATGTCGTTTGTAATTAGGTTTGTTGAGTCACATACTTAAGTCTATTAATAAATATTGATCGTTTATATTTGAGTCTACAGTTCAATACTGGTTGGATTTATATTTAGTTCTATATGACCTCAAGGTAAACTATAAGATTTAGCTTTTCCAAGAAGACGTGTTATGTTTTTGCATCCGCTTACTGTAAAACATTTAACGACACACTGTATATAAAGTGAACAAAACGAGCATTTGTTTAAAAAAATCTTTACTATTCATAATTATTAATTTTCACGGACTACTTTATTTCGCTTCAAAATAATCATTTTCTACGTACATTAAAGTACGTACGCAAACATCAACAAGACGTCATGACTCAATCTTCACACGCTGAACAATTTACATTACTGTTGTGGTAGGATCCACCTAATTTGCATAGCGGAGTACCGACGATATAAATATGGTTGGTACCGGAAGACAGGGAGGCAAATCAAGAGATCCAACTAGAGACTCTGCCCGACTGCGACTTAGTCAACACATTCTCCAGGAACGGTCTTCCCAGGAATATACGAAAGACTATTTGTAAATATTGTGTACACTTTCTTGTTTCAATACATTTTGTTCTAAGTACATTTTGTGTTGCATTATTATTCCATGCATTAGTCAAGTTTCAACAATGGCGACGAGGATGAGATCCATTGTTGAAACTTGACTAATGCATGGAATAATAATGCAACACAAAATGTACTTAGAACAAAATGTATTGAAACAAGAAAGTGTACACAATATTTACATATAGTCTTTCGTATATTCCTGGGAAGACCGTTCCTGGAGAATGTGTTGACTAAGTCGCAGTCGGGCAGAGTCTCTAGTTGGATCTCTTGATTTGCCTCCCTGTCTTCCGGTACCAACCATATTTATATCGTCGGTACTCCGCTATGCAAATTAGGTGGATCCTACCACAACAATTACTTATTTAAGTACAATGTGATATCGTGAATGATGTGGATTTTATATGCAAAAGAAAATGTGAATATGTGTTATTTTCATGTAAAGTGCGATCCCCGGTCGACAATAGTCGGTGGGGAATGAACCGCTTCCAGGTGAAGCAAGATAGCGTCATAAGACGATTTTAAAACCGGCGTAAACCCCGGAGTTTGATCTTTTTGGCCGTTTAAGAAATGGTTAATGATTAGGAGTTTGTAGACGCAAAAAGTTCCCGATATCAATTGAGAAGTAAATATTAGCCTGCAAGCCGTGCTAACAAACAAAAAATAACTATATGCTCAGAATGGTCGTTTCGAAAGACGATTGAGGACTAGCTGTATAGAGAGACTGATTCTGATTGAAAACACTGGATGCAACGGCTAATTGCCGATTGACCGTCTAGAGGGGGTCGTGGTAGAGTTAGGTCATTGCATATCTCGCTTACTTCTTAGATGCACATTAAAGGAACGTTTTCCAAATATTACGCTCATCGATAACGAGGCAAGGTGGAATATTGGATAGCGGTTCGGATTCAGGAATCGAAGAGCCGAGTTCATTATATTAACTTAAGTGATAATACCCTTGGGAAAGGTATGGATCAGTTCTTCTCCCTCTAGCTATGGATAAAATAGCGGGACAGATTAGGTCCTATAATTTTGGTTAGCGACTAGTCTAGGAGAAAGAAAATTCAAAACCAGCCTGGAGAGGGTTGGGCTCCGTCAGGCTATCTTGCCCAGGAAACACCACTGCTACTGCGGCTGTAGTATATATAGAGCCCCTAACGACCCTCGTAGGTTACGCGACAATGTAAACTTCTTATTTTATCTTTAGATTAAAAAAAAAAAATATCGCATTATGCGCAAATAAATATAATAAATAATTTCAATTGACACGCTGTCATTATCAGTTTGACCACAGGGCCGGCTTAAGCTAGTGTGGGGTCTGTAGCATATGTTATAAAGGTATCCTAAATCTAAAAAAATACAGATAAATATTAAATCATAAATTATTTACTCGCATTGTGAGAGGTCTTATAAAACAGGAAATATTTAACTTCTATCAACATGATAAACAAACCCAGAAAAATATGAGGCTCGAACGAGATATTTGATTCAATATAACGGCCTTAATATAATGTTACGTGAAATGATGAATAATTAAAAATGCAGTCCTCCTGATATGTAAACTTTACATTTACCAGATCATCAGATGTCGATTTCACTGGACAGCTTAAAAGATAGATGCGGGTCTATCGAAAATGTTGGCCTGTTGGTTAATCTAATACTGATCGTGGAGTGTAGATTTATTAAATCGCAGCAGCCCCATAGTACTAATTCTAAGTATTCGAGTTACTGTTGCTGAAAATAATTTCGACTTACTTTGATTACATTTTACTGGAGCGTTTTCCTCTTTTTCTCCGACTAAACATTTGAATTTGTCTTGCTGCTCCGAGAGAAGTGTAACTCGGGTTCGATCTCTTGGCAAAACCCGATCTCCTGTCTCTGAAGATGGAACACATTTCTCTCTCTTTGGAATCCAGGTTTGTGCAGGAAATTCGGCTTTATGGCTTGTCTGATAATTTGTACCTATTCTCTTGTCGCTGTGCATCTGTATACATGTTTGCCTCACTCGATCCGAACGCTCTGTCGGTTCCAGGAAAGGTAATTTTTCACTGTATTTATGGCGAGTTTCAGTAATCAACTTCCCAAAATGGCTGGCATCTTTATTTATCTCAGTGGCTGGTTGACAAACAAATGGGCGAGACCTTGAAGTATTCACCGGTCGATGTGGAAACTCCGAAGTGTAGGTGCTAACCAATGTTTTGTAGCTATCATTTTTTAATGGCTGAAGTAGGGACAGTGAATTTTCCACCATCTGTATTTTGATTGTCGGATCACATTTATCACCCTTTACTAATGGAGCCATTTTTCATCTCTGCAAAAATGATAAAATACTCATGAAAATTATTGTTGTAGCGGAAGTTTTACATTAAATAAAACAAAAGTAAATAAAAACTCAAATGTGAAACCTGCAACACCTTTTAAAGTATTAATATTTAATATATTTGACTTAGTAACAAGTGTAGACGTTGATAAAAAAAGAAAAAAAAGAAATTATATGAAACATGAATCATCGAGAGTAACATAACAGAATTCATTTACACGCAAAAAACAAAAAACATAACTGAGCAAGATGAATGTCAATATGTTTCCAGAGTAATGACTGCTGAGAAGAGTATATTTTGTGAATATATAAAGTTGCAATTTGTTAGAAAATTGTTTTCTCCGATATATGGGACTTTTGGATCACTCATTATTGCTTTTTTATCAGATCTACTCAAGCCGACAAAACAAAAAGTCTATATGGTTAGATTTGAGCTTTCGCCTTCCTTAGTCAGCTGTTGCATACTGACAAACGTGCCAATGAAAACGAGATGCGAGTTCGAATTTCGCCGACAGCTTCTTCCTCATTTCTGTTTACTAACAGATGCAGAATGGTGCTTTTGATAGTTGCCAAAATAAATAAATAAATAAATAAAATTAAAAAAAATAAAATGAAATACGTGTCTAATAATAATTGCAAATTTATTCAAAATTGATTTTGGTGCATTTTTTCCGAAAACGTTTACAGATAATAACAGATATAAGCTATCTATATTAGTAAGGACTCCGAAAATCTAAACGATGATACTGTCGGAGTTAGCTCCTCCTTAGTTCCCAAATTGTCACTAGGGTCATTCTCCCTATACTATAAATACTGGGCGACTTCTCGCCTCGTTCTCTTTTTCATTTCTTCATTTCTGCGACTACAATGTAAGCTCTTTTAGAAGATCCACGTCTTCCCATTTGTGGGAGACGCCATGAACATTATACACACATACACGTACGTACGAACATTCACCAAAGAACAAACACCAATGTTTACACCCACACAAATGTTATTGTCTATGTCCATTGTAAAATTGTTTTGTTTAATACATATATTTGTTTATATATATATATATATATATATATATATATATATATATATATATATATATATATATATATATATATCGGTCTTGTTTGTCTTCTTTATCTTAAGTTGGACTTAATTCAAGTCCGGACATTTTTTTTTGTAGTTGGATCTTTTAATATTCTACTAGGGGTTACACACGTGTTTCTAATACATCAACACGTAAATACCCTCCGGTTCACAACAATACTGACTGTATATTTATCTTTGCTTATGTCGTTGGATCAGGTTTCCAAAGTATATTTATTATCATCTGTAATATTAGATGTTTAAAATTAGTCAACCAGTGACTGCATACGCAATAGAAAACTGTTTTTTTTTTTTAAATAAAATAATAGAACGCTGGAAACGTTTGTACACGCTTAACATTATTCTCATTATTGATGTTATTGTTGTCACGACTATTATTTTAGTTTTTATCTTTCTCATATTTCTCTCAAGTACTGTTTTGGGGTTGCGGTTCCAGATTTATTCCGTCTTCCTTCAAATAATATAAATAATTCCGCCATTTTGTGGGGACCATTTTGTTTTGCTGATATGAAATGTCCTAAAAAGTGTCTTAGAAATCGGTGGTTGAAGGAGAGAAAAAAAGACGCAAAGAAGGAAGACAATAATGAATAGCCAAAATAAAGGAGGGAGATAGAGAAAAATAAAAATAGAATATAAAAAAATGGGATTGAAAGAGAGAGAGAGGGGGGGGAGGTAGAATTGAAAAGTAGAGAGAAAAACCGAAGGAAAGAACGACATTAGAGCAGATAATAATAAAAGAAAAGAAAAAGAGAAATAAAAAAATATAGTAAATTGTAATGTGAAAAGAAGTAATATGAGAGAGAGAGTGGGGGGGGGCAAAAGAAAGAATAAAACGATATATATAAAGAAAGAAAAACTGAAGAAGAAGAGAGTGAAAAGAAAAGAAAGAAAAAGAAAATAATAAGTAACATAAAGGAAAGAGAAAAAATAAAATAAAAAGATATATAATAACAAGTAATGAAAGAGAAAGAGAGAAAAGCTAGAAAAGATGCCAAAGAGAAAAAATGGAGGGGAAGAAAAAAGTAAGAAAACAAAGAAGGAAACTGAAGGAGAAAAAGAAGAAAATAAGGAACAAATAAAGGAAGAAAAGAAAAGAGAGAGAGAGAGAAAATAAAATAAATGAAAGAAACAGTAAATCTAAATCGATGGCCTCCCAGTTGAGTTGATCATTAATCTACTTAGAAATGTAAATCGATTGTCCCGCAAGAAAAACACTCATGCTACGATCATTAAGCAAGGTCAGATGAAATGAATCATTTACTACCCTTTGGTCGGGTCTTTTCTTTCTGTCAAAAAAAAAAAAAAAAAAAAATGGAGACAGAAGTCTCTCTAGAAATTGCGATGAATAGTTTTGGTAAACACGACAGAAATGGATATGTAGTCAATAAAGTGGAATTGATAAATGGGATTTTAATCGATGTAAACATTTATATGATTTCTCGACCAGCGATTGTATAATTATTTAATACATTTAAGTTAATATGGCACAAAACCACCTAACTAGGGCACACAATAAAGACTGGATTTACCATTTTAGCGAAATAGTCTACACAGAAAATTCTAACCATTGCGGTGAAGTTAGGCGCAATAAACAGGGATTTTATAAGTACATTAATAAAATTGAATATAACCAATGAAGTTAGTGGAGGGCGTAATAAGCCTTTTAATAAACCATTTGAAGTCAATATATATATATATATATATATATATATATATATATATATATATATATATATATATATATATATATATATTGTTGTAACGTAGGGAAGGTTACTGAATAGATTAATCAAACGAAGGTTGATAATGAACGATAATACTTAGGATGCAAACAACACATATAATATTCACCAGCGGCGCGTAGAAGAAGTAGTCAACTGCTAGAAGTGAGTCAAGTGAATTCCACAAGGAATCTTCAACTGCAGGATATCTATCAACCGCCCCACGCGGTCAGATGTGGCACAAGGCCGAATTTAATGTGGGGGTACCCGAGCCCATAGGCTCGGCCCAAAATTCCCCGTAGACCCCATATGAAACAGCGTCGTGTAGCTGTTTCCCGAGGCGAGACTCTGCTCTTCGACATAGCCTCGTCTGGGGATGGTCTCTGCCCGGAGACAGACAGTTTGACCAGCACAGCTGGAGACGAATCTCCAACTGCAGACCAACATACAGTATTTACTACTGTATTTATGTGTAGGTATGCTGCAATATATATATATATATATATATATATATATATATATATATATATATATATATATATATATATATATGATTGTGTATTTGTTAAGCAATACTTCTTTTATACAACTTTCATTAAATATCACTGATAAGCATTTTATTTAATTTTTCGTGTGTTCGTATAAATGTTTTATTTCCTTGACATAAAGTATGCAAAGATTTTCCATATGTTCAGCATATCCGAACATTTTCGGCTATTCTTTTAACCATAATCGAGGATGATTTTTATTCTTTATTCTTGATTGAATTTATGAATTTCTATGTATGTATCCAGAGTTATAGGACTGTTTATTTTCCAAGCACAGTTAACACATTGTGGCCGTGTTCATAGTCAATAGAGAAACAAGGAAAATTAAATAAAAAGCTTAATCTCAGTATCTTATCAGTCGACTTTAATGGATATATATATATATATATATATATATATATATATTATGTCATTCACAGACAGTACTGTTTCGCTGTATCACAGCTCCTCAGTGTGACTAGACTTTCGAATGCCTCAAGCCAGGATTGAAACACAACTAATTTGGTGTCAGCCAGAGCTATCCTCACTCGGTAGAGTTACACAACTAAATCTAGCGTATTGTTTTTACAAATGTAAACAAATGCCAATCAGCCAAAGTGCTCCATTCATTTTACTGAAGAGCTTTGCATTAGTGCAGGTGGATATATATATATATATATATATATATATATATATATATATATATGTATATATATATATATATATATATATATATAGAGAGAGAGAGAGAGAGACCAATAGATAGACATATCGAAAAAATTGATAAAGATAGGTGCATAATTAGAGAAAGAGAGATAGAGAGAAAGTAAGAGAGACAAATAGAACCATTTAAATATAGTAACAGAGATAGATAGATAGATAGATAGATAGATAACAGAAAGACAGCTAAAAGGACAGACATCTATAAATATACTGAAGGAGAGAGAGGTATGGGAAATACGAGGATAGCGTTTTAACTGAAAGTTAAAAAACCAAAAAGAAATGAGAAATTATTAAGACATAATAATAATAATAATAATAATAATAATAATAATAATAATAATAATAATAATAATCTCAAAAATGTGGCACATGAGGACATCGATGATTTCCAGTTGTAGTTGGAGCCCTCAGTGTGAATGGAAAAATCCAGATAGACTCATCGAAGAGATTAAAGAACTACAAAAAATTATATTCACAAATACAGGTTACATCTTAGGAAGGGCTTTATCTATGTAAAATTTGTGTAATCTTAGTTTTTTGGAGTTTTTTTTTCCGTTTTTTTTTAAATGATCAGTGGAAAATGTCATGAAGCCATTTCTGGCCTTAGATCTCTGGTTGGGACCCGGAAGGGACTGTGTATACAATGGAAACCAAGGGAAATAAAATAATAATAATAATAATAATAATAATAATAATAATAATAATGTTATTTTAAAAGAATTTAAAGAGTATTCATAAACATACTACTTTAGATTTTGCCGCCACTTCCGTGGAAACGTCATTTTGGTATCATAAGTTACTCTCATCAGGTGACCCAGTCTTAAGGCTTTGTGAAGAACTATTTCGTCCGTGTGGTGTAGCGTCGGCTCGTTCCGCTGAATTCAGCTGTCTCACACAGAGCAACAGTTCCATTATATCATATCATAACTATGGTAGTGGTGAGGTGGGAAATAAATTAGAATCGGAAACATGATAATCCTAGTACTCATAACTTAAAAAAAATCAAATAATATCTCAAAGTTTGCGTATTTTCTTTACAGCTTATAAGGTTATCTTGCCACAAAGTCTAAGCAGTAGAACACTCACTGAGAACAAAACTCATTCCTATAATAACGGTCAATGAATATAGCGTCAGATAAAAGATAATTTTCATTCTTTTGCTTCTCACTGTACCATGTGCCTTCAGAACGTCTCTGATCATGACTCTTCACAACTTCTAGCCTTTTGTTGTTCTTATTTTATTCTTGCTTATTCACACCGCTTCGCGTACCTCGGCGTGGTGTAATGGTTAGCAAGCTTGTCTCGCTAAAACAGTTACGACTGAATAGTGAGTTCGATCCTCACTAGGTGCTCCATACTTTCGGCCTTGTGCCACATCTAGGCTACGCTTAGAAAATAAACACATATTTACAACACATATTTGTCTTTCTGGTACTTGTTTCATAATCCATTAAACCAAATTAATCAAGTCAATTACTCGCTGTTACCCTTACTTTTTCAAATTTGGCACACACCACATATTTTACGCGTGTCTACGCACAGAGACAGGTCTCTGTTCGGAATATGTGTCGGAGGAAATATTGAGATATCACGAATTTCATCAGACATTCTTTGAAAAGGTCATAGAGAAAAATGAAAGCTTTCGTCTCCTATATATATATATATATATATATATGAAGGAATATAGTTTTAAGGTGTGTTATATTTATGGGATAAAGTGCTCAATATCAGGGATAGAGCGTATGTAAATATAACGAAAAAGGGTAAATAAAAGAAATAAATATAAAAAACAAGTAAAAATAATCAATCCAAATAATTAAATAATAAAAAAAATTAACAAACTATTCCCGCCAAAATAACCATTAGAATAGACTACAACGATCAATCCAAAAATTGGACAAAAATAGCTATAATTAACTTCCAAGACCATAACAAACTGCTATATAAACGATGAGAATTCACCTCAAAAATTTTTTTTTACTACGTTACTAAAACATCGAAAACCGAAAAGAATAAATATATAAAATAAAATAAATAAAAAAAACAAGTAAAATAAATTACTCCAAATAAATAAACAGTCTGTCGCTTCTGAGTGTTATTCAAGACTGGAGAAAAAGTCATTTTTTTTGCAGTCAACATTGTGTGAAATGAAAGCTCTCATAAAAAAAAAAGAAAAAAGGGGAAAAATTGTAGCTAATTTTTACTCGAAATAACCATCTTCCTTCTTTTTAATTCAATGAATGAATTCTATTTATTCTATTAAATCATGTTTCATTTCATCTCTTGACAGGGTCTGGATTCAAACTTTGTTGATGTTCATTATTCCCTGCTCTTTGCCCGCCTCCCATTATTAATGTTTACAATTTTAGTTAGAAAGAGCGTGGTCAGAAACCTCAGCCTGGCAGCTTAGTGTTAAAAGCCAATCGATTCGCTAGTCGTATTCGCTCGCGTGTGTGAACGTGAATGTGTATACAGTCGTGCAAATCAGAAAAAATCTGATTTCTCACCGTTGTTTCCTTTCCAAAAACCTGTTTCCGTCTCCCTACTGCCTTACTGTTCTCATCAATTAGCTAGTGTTTGCTTCTCGACGCAAATATTTGTCTTTCCGCCCAACGCACGCTCGATTATTTATTGATAAACGAAGAGTATTTTTGTTGCTATTCTCGGCCCAACGGCAATGAACATCTGGCTTGCTGTGTTAGAACGCCAATCGACTCGGATTAACAAATCCAATAATATGATTCTTACGCTATTCATATCGTATCTATTGTCGATTTGTTGCTTGAAGATACGTTCTCTCTTTGAAGCTGTTGCCGGTTTCGTTAAACTTTATTTATGTTTGTATTTATCAGCTATTGCAATTATTACTTTTATTGCTGTTTTCATGTTAAATGTTTCTCTTTCCTTTCTTGTGTTAAACGTGGAAGTATCATTATTTTTTTTAAAGAATTGATTAATTTTGTGACATTTCAACGCTTGGGTTATTTAACGTCAGTGGCAATGGTCAAGAGGTCTAGCCTCACTAACTGTTAAGGGGTCTCCCCTTTTCACACAAATGGACTCACCCAAGGTATACATATACTACTACCAGTGAATACCCGAAGAGTCAAGGAATCGACACGGAACGACAGTAGTAGTAGTAGAGTAAGTCACACACAGAGACGCCGGCAAGCGTTACAGTTAGCGAGCACGTAGACTCAGTAAGGAGTCATACCGCGATACTTCAATACCAATACTGTATATATATATTAGTGCTACTAACCCGCATTCCTAGATCTACTAACCCGTATTACCAGTTTGTATTATTACGTTAATACATTTATTTTCCTTATCCATTCCTGGCGTTTGTTATTCATTGATATCGGATTTCATCCCGGAATCCACAACAAATTGGTGACGAGGAATTCGAACTCACAGGGGAAGGAAAACGAAACAAAATTCTTCCTCGTTGTCCACAACAAATTGACGACGAGGTATTCGAACTCACACAGAAAAAATAAAAAAACAAAAATCTCCTTTGCCGTTTTTGCCAGTGTCCACAACAACTTGGCGACAAAAGAATTACGAGGACTAAAATACGGAAAAGCGAAAAGAAAGACAAGAGAAGAAAGATTTTTTTCAGTTTAAAAATTGTTTCATGTTCCTCGTTTGGTTTCTCACTCTACAGTCGTAATTTTGAAAAGGAATACAAAATCGAAAATTTTGATTTAACAAAAAAAAAGAAAAAAAAAGAAAAAGATTTCAAATTAAAAGTAAAGTTTTACGAAAATTAAGTCATAGGAATTTTTTCCCTATTTTCCTAACTTTGAGCATGGAGAGAAATACAGTATTACAGTAGAAAATAGATTCTTACAATCTTCTTAATTCGAAATACTCTTCGTTTGCATAAGGACAGTTGCGTGACGTGAATAGAGTTTACGGAGTGCCGGAATAGTTACGTGGGTATATCTATCTAGAGTTGAAATAAATATACCCATGTAACTATTTAGATTCTAGACTCTTTTCAGAACTGTCCGTAAATGATCTGAATTTGTTGTGTAAATGCATTGAATTTTGTAAGGTCTGAAACATGTCATATACATGCTCAATGGGGTTTCAATCTGGAGACGCCAGAGCCAATAAAGTATCTGGAAATCAGGCGAGTGTTCCTGGAACTGGTATCGTATCGCCCAGGCACATGGGTAACTGCGTTGTTCCGCAAGAACAAACCGTAACCTCTCGCAAAAACAAGCGCAAAGTGGTGCAAATCAGGGTCTCTGTATCACATCAGACAAGGCAGACTCCAGTTTTACTCAATATTCTTGAGAAGTCAATGAAAACATTCTTCATACTATTACACAGTCAGCAAAACTTTGCACAACAGTCTGATAACAGGCAGGATTAATAGTTTCAGTGTCTCCTCCACACACTAATTCAGCCGTCTGCTAAAAAAAAAAGAAGCTGGCTACATGACTCCTTTTATCAAGTGAAACGGTGTCACTCTTCCACGGTTGAATAGCGCCGAGAAACACAGTAATTGATGCTTTATTTTCAATAATGGCACCCTTGATGCTCAACGACTCTAAACGCCATCCAATGCAGTGTAAGCTAGACTGAGTGAATTGGCGTTGAATTGGAATGCGATTTGATGCAATCTTCCTCTTCATTCTTGCATCTTGTGTGGGCGCTCATAGTTTTCATAGGCCATTGATATCTGTCTTGATTTCACTTATTTCTGGTATACCCTTTTCTGTTGCTGCCCAAGAAAAACCGAGAGAATTTTTTATCTAAGAGACAAAGTCCGCCATCTTTGGTTCGGTAAATTTCCTCATTCACTATATTCAGTAGATTTCTTCATAGAATATACTTTATGAAAAAAAAACACAAAAAAACCCCCAGTTCTTTCGAAGACTACAAAAGTAACTGAAGATCTTTACTGAAACATTTTGGGATGATAAAATTATGAAGTTATAAGAAATATGGCTAATATAATGGAACAAAACAGTACATGTTGTTGAAGCACTTTAATGTCGGAAATTAAAAAAATGATTTTTTTTTAACTTAACTGAACAAACATTTTTCGTTTTCCAATACTTAAACAATGTTTTACAGGTTGAGTTGCATATGGGATAATTTTTCTAATTTCAGATGCTTTAAGAAAAAAGATTTTCAAAATTCCTTTTGTCATTGAATATAATTTTTTTTTAATACACGATATACAAGTCTCTACAGGTGTTGGCACGTCGACAACCGGGAGTAAGGCATATTGTTGTCAATATGGACAAGATAGTCTCACCTTGATTGAGAAAAATGACTTTACTTAACCATTTAAGTCTTTTTTTCTGCTTCTGTATTTTGTTTGACATGCTTATTCATCAACACTTCCTAAGTTTACCTTTGTTGGCTTGTTTGTTTGTTTCTTTTTTCCTTCTGATCTTCTTAGTATCTTTCATTCTTTCTCTCTTTGTTTCTTCCTTTCTTTGCGTCTTATGTTCTCAGCGTCTCTTTCTTTTAAAAGAAAAAAATTCTGGTATCATTAATTTAAGATGTCATTAATACACTCTCCGGTTGGTCAACATTGAAAGACCTGTATACACATGCTTTGGCGAGTAACACTCAAAGGATTTAGTAACTTCTTTATTGATGGGTGGCAAGATGACCTCTTGTTAACCTGGTTATAATGCCTGGCTCAAAGTGTTGTGAAAAAATGTCCGATTCAACTTAAAATGCAATTTGCGTCTGTTCAGAATCTAACATATCCCGGTTAACACGGTAAACGTTTAATCGTGGCAGCCATTTATGATCTGAGTTATATCTTGAAAAACTAGCATAAATTAAGTATATAAAACGAACATCGTAACATTTTGTATTTATTTGTTTCTCTGTTCGTAACAATAGAGACCCACCCGTCGGGGAATATTAACAACCTTCGAAGCAAGCGAGCATCCTGTTACAATAACGATGTAATTTAAAAAGAACACGAAAAAACATTTTTTTAAAAAATATAACACTAAAAAAATTATGAATAAAAAACATTATTCATTTATAAAAAAATCCGTTGGCGTTGAAACATTTGCTACTCGAAATGGGCAAGCGCCGTATCACCGTAACAAAATATACATATTTTTTAGAATTAACTCATAGAAGTTCAAATACAGCGAAACCTCGGTTCTCGAACGTCTCACATGTCGAACAAATCGGTTTTCGAACAGAAAATTCGAGATGAAAATACCTCATTATTGAACAAAATTTCGGATCTCGAACAACATAGACGAGCCGAGCCGAGCCGAGCCGAGCCGAGTTAACCCGAACGGAATCATTTCTGAGTCGACCGCCGCGTTGTATACACTTGTGCCGTGCTTTTCCAATTTTATTGCACTGTGACTTTTTTTTCTCTACATTTATTCCTATTGGAAAATAGTTTTGTATTACGAACATTCCGGATTACGAACGGCCTTCAGGAACGAATTAAATTCGTGAACCGAGGTTCCACTGTATATCAAATATATTTTCATTGGTACTAACTAGTATTTGTAATAATTTCTTTACTTATTTGGACTACCAAGCTGTTTACTTGGGTCAATGTGAACAAGCAAAAGAGATTTTTGATTGGCTATCGTTGATCTCTCACCACTTGCTCTTCATCAAGCATGTGTGGGAAAATGAAATAAAATCAATAAATAAAATCATAATAAAGAATAAAAAATAAATAAATACATTTTCCCATAATGCTAATAATAAAGAAACCGGAAAGAGTTTTTGGTCATCTGCGCAATTATAGGATCCCACTTTCGGAAAGGACAGAACCGCTCTTTCCCACTTCCCAACACACAGCGTTCGGGCGTGTTTGGCAGAACCACTCCACGGATGAAGTAAGTACAGCTTGATTTAGGTTGTTCTAACTCAGAGCAAAGCTGACTTGAATTCGACCAATATAACCATTCGTATAATTATTTACTGATTTCTGGCCCAGAAAAAGAAAACGGACATAGTTTCTATAGAAAAGCGAATAAATGATCCGTCATAGAAACACAAGATATTGTTGCTTCTATATGTAAACACACACACATCTATCATCCGCCAACACACAACCATTAAATTCCATACTCGTTTTAAAATATCTAAACTGTCAGGTGTATACAACCGCTTTCTCAAATCTATGGTTAAAATGGCTTCTAACGAATGAAGCCTGTAGGTCTTAGTGAGAATCATCCATTTTCAAACCTCGTGAACTGGCGCTACAAAATCATAAATAACTGTACCAAATAACAGAAACCGCATTACTTAAGGACTTTCAACAATAGTAAAATCTAAAATGAATAACTAACTCAAAGAGAAAATAATAACATAATAAAGATATTGACTATCCACACTACTTCAAACAAAACGTTAAGATGGAAAACTTCATCAATATTGGAAAGAGCGATAACAGTTACTGGACTTGATGTTCCTGAACCTATCTTCCTGAAAAACATTTTTTCAAAAAAAAAAAAATATTGAAAAAATTCGACCGACAGCAACACTAATAAATCGGTCAATGAATGATGAATGTTTCGCTAAAAGGAAACGGTTAAACATTCCAATAACCATTAACATTACCTTTCATGCGTATCTTCTAGAGATTATGGTGTAGTTATTTGTCACATTGTGTATGCAAAATCTTATTCCCACCTAAAAATTTCATGTAAGTAATGAGTTCGATGTTATCTTATCTCAAAAGATAATAACGGAATCTTTTACTGGAAACCTGCGTTGATTTTGTTCATATTCCGTCCCATAAGGCACTACAGCAGTGTACACATGATAAATTCACCAAACGTCAATAATCATTTTGGGCCAAATGTTTATTATTTTATTACCTACATGTCTCGGTTAACCTGAATCCATCTATCTTATAAATTTACATGAAAAATATTGCCTTTGAGATTTATTATTTTGTTTTCAGATTGTCAACACATTTGATTTTATTCAGAATGAGTAGAAATATAACCAACTACTCTGTGGAAGTTGTTGTTTACTAAGCTTAGCTTAACTATGGAGCAGCCGGTGAAGATCGAACTCACTACTCATTAGGAATGATCAACCAAACGACATTTCTAAGTCAAATGGCTATAATCATTATTAGCTTAGCTTAGTCTTGTACAATTATGGTGCACCCAGTGAGGATCGAACTCATTAGTCCGTAGTAGTGATCAATCAGACTAACTCCGTAACCATTGCTCCACGATGATATATTAATTAGCTTTGTTTCACAGGGTCACAAGTAAAAAGTGTACCCAGTGAAAATCGAACTCACTACTCAGTAGTAATGATCAACCAGCCTTGTTCGCTAACCATTATTCTATAGCGAATCAACCATATGTTCCGTAGAAGTTAAAGCAAAATGATACCTAGTAATTATCTTTCAATTATCCGTATTAACGAGTCTTCACAGAACCACTTATCATTGTCGTCGACAAATATGTAATAGAGAAGGACAGATTAACGAAAACAAAATGTGGTGGGGCGAATGAGTTGAGTTGTTTGGATGTTCGATAGTTCAATGTCAAATCTCGTTTTTTCAACATAAGAAAATAATATGCTCAATTTTGACCGGAACCGGGTCAAAAGTTGGATAGAAATATCATGTTACAAAGATCTGCCTAGGAAGGAGCTTCTTGAAAACCGGCCTTCGAAATCTTGCTTTTTGTTTGGAGTTTAATAACTACAATTGTTTCTAGTATGAAATACATAATTATCTTTGCCACAGAGCAGACCCCCTATATATATATATATATATATATATATATATATATATATATATATATATATATATGTATATAATCATAGTGACAAATCGTAACTTCTTTGTTTAATGTTTTTTATTTAATTTTTCGCTGTTTTCGACTCTTTATCTTGATTCCGGGAAGCATTTGAATATAAATTGTGCAATAACTTCTAAGCACTTTGGATTCACTATAAAACAAACACACACACACACACACACACACACACACACACACACACACACACACACACACACACACACACACACACAAATCTAGAAATAAAAAACAAACAACCCAACATTAATAAAATTTTATTCAAATCAAACCTACTACTATTACTAAAAATAAGAACAAGAAAGAGAAGAAAAAGAAAAATAGAAGAAAAAGTAGAAGAAACAGAATAAGAAGAAACTGAAGAAGAAGCAGAAGACATAGAATAAATAAAAGAAGAAGAAACAGAAGAAGAAGAAGAAGTAGAAGAAACTGAAGAAGAAGCAGAAGACATAGAATGAATAAAAGAAGAAGAAACAGAAGAAGAAGAAGAAGAAGAAACTGAAGAAGAAGCAGAAGACATAGAATAAATAAAAGAAGAAACAAAAGGAGAAACGGAGGAAGAAGAAGAATCAGAAGAAGAAATAGAATAAGCAGAAGAAACAAGAGAAGAAGAAGAAGAAGAAGAAGAAGAAGAAGAAGAAGAAGAAGAAGAAGAAGAAGAAGAAGAAGAAGAAACAGAAAAAGAAATAGAATAAACAGATGATGAAGAAGAAAAACGGAAAAAGAAATAAAATAAACAGAAAAGGAAATAGAAGCAACAAAAGGAGAGGTAGAAGAAGAAACAGAAGAAGAAGAAGAAGAAGAAGAAGAAAAAAAAGAAGATACAAAAGAAGAAAAAACAGAACAAGAAGAAACAAAAGAAGAACTAGAATAAACAGAAGATGAAAAAGACACGGAAGAAACAGAAGAAGAAGAAGAAGAAGAAGAAGAAGAAGAAGAACCAGGAGAAGAAAAAGTAGAAACAGAAGAAGAAGAAGAAGAAAAAGTAGAAACAGAAGAAGAAGAAGAAACAGAAAAAGAAATAGTAAAAAAACAGAAGAAAAAGAAAACGAAGAAGAAACAGAAACAACGAGACGACAAACTGATGAGCGAAAACTCGATCACCGATGTGAGAAGACCTAACACCCGGAGCTAACACTGCAATCATTCATATAAAAAGCAATCGTATCAACAAAAAAATAAAACTTTTTGATAATGCTTTATGCCTTTCGAAAAAGCTCTCTTGAACCAAAGAAAAATTAAAAAAAATTCTTTAAAATGAACATTCTCTGGACTTTATATTAAGAAGTGTTTCACGGTATTTATATTCACCACTGTTTATGTAGCTGCGCATTTTCCATCGATGCAAATGGTTGGTGTTTGTTTTCTCGCATTAAGCCTTGTATCGTTCTAAGGTAAATTTAGCAAATACCAGCAAGTGGAATGTTCTCATTTAATTAACATGAAGGCTACGGGCGTCGACTTTCGAACAGAACAATAAGGTGAAGAAATTAGTAGCTAATAAAACGGCAAAACGTGGATTGCCAAAGTAGGTAAAGCAAAGAATAGACATGGCGAACAAACGCAATCAAAAAAGATTGCAAATCAAACGAATTCAAAGAAACGTTTTACAACTTAAGCTGCAAATGAGAAGAGTGTGGATATAAAAGGTAAAGAAAATGAAAAAGAGATAAATTCAAACATAAAATATGTGAGACACAACGCTGATAAAAGAAGAAAAATAAAGAGAAGAAAAGAAAATGAGAATTCTTAAAAGAAGGTTCAGATGTAAAACGAAGGAGTTAAAAAGGAATATACAGAGAAGAATATAGGAAGAAGGCGAAAAACAAATATCGGAAAGAGTACTATTTCGAAAAAAACAAGTGCGAGAAAAAAGAAAATAATAATAATAAGAAGAAGAATAAGAATAAGAATAAGAAGAAGAAGAAGAAGAATAGCAACAACAAGAAAAAAGAAAGAAAAAACTAACTATGAAGACAATCGAAGAATAGAAGGTTGAAGAGAAAAAAAAAAGTCGTTAAACATTGTCACCTTGGTATCAATGTGTCAGTTTTCTATTCAAAAGTAAGCAAGTACAATTGATCATTGTCGTTGTGAAAAAGAGAAAGATGCGTGAGGTGATAGGTGAGAGAACTACTTGCTGGAACTGGTCACATAAATTAATTGGCATCGCTTTATAATTACGATCTGCATAGAAAATACAAAAAAGAAAGACCTTGAAAAATAATGAAACTTCAACATACATTAATGTTAGGCAAATTAATGAAAAAGTGGAGAAAATCTGTGCGAAAAACAGAAAAAAGTAAAGATAAAAGACTAAATTAATGTTTTTTTTCGTGGTGGGATTATATATGTGTAGAGGAAGGGAAGGGGAAATATAAGATCACAAACGTTAGTTACAATTATGCACAGACAGAAAAACGTTGAAAATGTTGGAAACGCTGAAATTTAAATTTTTTTAAATTTATTTATTTTTGGTTGTGTCTGGGGTTGTGGTCTAAGCAATTTTATTCAGTTTTCTTATGCTTTTCTTCTTATCTTTTATTATCAAGTATCCCACATTGTGATAATAGAAGATCTACCATATTCTCCCATACATCAATGTCACAGGAGTAAAACCAAGACAGGAATTGCCGCGATATCACATTGATCCCCAAAGTTAAGCAACGTCATGCCTGGTCAGTACCTAGATGGGTGACCGCTCAGGTATACCAGGTGCTGTAAGCTTTGATGTGCGGACGGTGTGATGAATATCGTCTCGGAATTAGAAATCGGACAGTCGAGTTCCAATTGCAGTCGGGTTTGTTATATTCACTTGGGAAAGGTATGAATCCGTCTTTTCACCCCCAGATATGGTTTAATTAGTTGTACTGTATCAATAAATCATCATTATCTCCAAAAACTTCTTACAATAAAAAAATATTTTCTGGCTTTAAATAACCTATAGGGGGTGCAGAAAGTTTCTCAAAGTGACCAAAAAGTTCCCCCTCCCTTGAAAAAAATCTGATAATATATTATTTGATCAGATTTTGGGAAATGGGTCAATCCAAAAACCTTTTAGCACATAAAAATAGAGGAGGACTGTTCTGTAAATTCTGGAATATGTGGTAGACAGAGGGGATAATAAAGGAGGACCGTTCTGTAAATTCTGGAAGAGTTGGTAGTCGGATGGAAAATAAAGGAGTATGCGTCTGTAAATTCAAGAATAGTTGGTAGTCAGATGTCAAATGAAGAATGGTGCTTCTGTAAATTCTGAAATAGGTGATAATCTGATGAAAAATAAAGCAATACCTTTCTGTAAATTCTTGAATAGTTGGGAGTCAGAGGGAAATTAAAGGAGGACGTGTACTTTTCCCCCGTCGCCATGTTCAAAATTTTCAGATGTGATTTTTGTTGTAGGTGGCCGTGCATTTTCATGAAAGTATACATTTTTACGTCTGATCAAAATAGGCTTGTTTCCTTTAAAGCGGTTTTTAAATTCTTTAAATGTTGACACTAGAGATCTGCTATAGTAGCATTCTTGTAACTGGTATCGACTCAATGTCGACCACACGAACGTCGGATAGAAGTCCTTATCAGATTGCCCTTTTGTTTGCATGTTTCCACTAAGCCATTCTCTATGTCGCTTTATATCGTTACAAATTTATTTACTTAAGATTTTCTTGATACAAATTCTTTCCTATAGCGGAAATATCCATACGCAATCAAACAATTTCAGATTAGTTTAGGTCACGCAATATTGGTTGATCAATTTGTTTTATACATCTCATCATCCCTTCGTGAGTCATTTAAACTCGAAACATATATTTTTTATTGTAAGAATGATTCTTTTTTGTGAGTGAATAATGTATAATTTTGGGGAGATAATGATTTTCTCAAATACGTCATTAAAGAAAGAACAAATTTTAAATAAATGGGCATAAAAAATTAACGTTTGTTTTGTTACGTTTCAAACAATCTTCAATATTTGTTAATAATTTAAATCGATTTATCTCAAACCCCACCTGAGCAGAATAACTTCTTCAAAACTTTGAAGTCGGCAGATAAATCTTTGAACTTTTTGCTTTGACCATTGCAATAGTCACTTTTTTCAACATAAATCTGTCTAAACATGGCATGACACGCACTTGAAGGAGCAAATGAATGCAAATGTTTACTTTTGTTTTACGATTAGTCTCTGTCAAGTCATGGGTAACTGATTTTCCAAGTCTAGACATCTTTCAAAGTTACCCGTTAAATGAGTTGTACTCAGATTTCTTTTAGCTAATTCTTCAACCATAACAACATTATTTCTGTTGACAAAAATGCTGGCAATTGTTAAATTCAACAGGACGATATATTTGTGTCTCATCTCTAAAGCTGAAAATAGCCTTCAAGGCATAATTATCAGTTTCGTCTGTTTAAAGAATCTCACGAACACCATAGATATTTCAGAGTCGTTTCTGCAACAATCGTACCTTTTATAAACTTACAGGACATAATGTGTTTCAAGTTCTTCGTATACATTTCTGTTGTTAGGAGAGTGTTGGTCAAGTGTAAGTTCAACTGTACGGTAACAGCATACATTATTTGTTTAAAACTGTACGAACACGTAGTAACATGTAGCTCGATTATTTAAACATTTTCGAATAGTAAAAATACCTACCTGAATGTCTGAGGTGAGCAGTTATTATTTACATTATTTACGGTTGAACTAATGTTGTCATAGTTGTTGTTAGTATCACAACGTTTTTGTCGCTATATTCTCCGGCCTTCTTGAGATGTCTTTCGATCCGTATAACCTTTAGGGTATTTCTTACAGAGTTCTTTATTCAAGCTACGTGGGTAGATTCTCTTATTCTGCTGTCCGTGTCTAGGGATATCTATCGAAAATTCGGTGAAGGTTATTGGGATCAAAAGACACCTGAAGAAGGTCAGATCGAAAAACAGTTGAAACTTTGTGTGTAAACTTCAGTGAATTTCGAACTGAACCCCTTTATTTAATCTTCTTTAGTAGCCACTAGTCTTATTTAGTAGCCTTAGTACAATGTAAGTTCTGCGTTAATAAGTCCGGGATGTGCTATCAGAAGGGAGGAACAGACGGGCGCGTGTTGTCTGTTAAAAAAAAAAGGCCAAGAGCCCTACACCAGCAAGGAGACGGGCTGCAATTGGAGGGTCCTTCGACCAATCCGGAACCCCTTACATATAGGGTTCAGCAGGGCCACAAATCCTACTTCTATGTGCGGGTTCTGACCAGCGTTTAAGTGTGTGTTAAAAGTATGTGTGCGTGCGTGTTAATTCACTACAAACGTCACTCCATAGTGGTATCCACTAACACGCCTTCTTGAGGGAATGGGGAAGCTTTGGAGGCAGTGTTGAAATCACCGGAACAGTCTTCCCTCATAGTTTTAACAAGAGAACAGATACTACCCACTGAATCTGTATTTGCTCGCCTTCCTATAGTGGTATCTACTAACTCCCTCTTAGGTTCAATGAGGGAGGAAGGGTTGAAATCCCCGGAACCAGTTTTCCCTCATAACTATAAAAGGAAGAGAATTCTTTTCGCATTTCGTTAACCCACAACTAATAAACTGACCTATGGATAAACTTTGCTGCGAATTCTTAAGATCGAACCAATCTTCACAAAGATCCAACCAAAGATAGACGATTATTTTAAATAATAATAGCAATTCATTATTGTTATTTTAATTCTGTCGTTTCTTTTTTTCCGACACTTGACAACTTTATTTCAGTTCTTCATTAGTGACCCCCTACTTCAATAATAGTACTTTCCTGGTCAGTACAAAGTTCTTTAAAATAGTTAAACCGGTTTCTCCTTTGTGCCATATTTCCTCTCACCAAGTATAAAACATTCGCCATCTTTCTTTTATATTAGGCATCTGTTTATCTTGCGAGATAATGATAGGATCCACTTTGTTTAAAATTTAGTCCTTTTTTGAGCAGTGACTGGAATGGCTTAGCAGTCCAATCTTTGCACCGCAGACTCTACTGCAAGTGTGACAGATGAAGCCGGAATGTGGAATGAAGATCTGGGATTGATACCTCTAATTCTTGCGTTGCCTTCTAACCTTTTTCTCGCTCTTCATGACTCCTCCTTAATATAATGCCAGCTGTTGTGGTCGTCTGTTACCCGTTCCCAGCTACTTAGATCGACACCTGTGAATTTCAGCTCCTTCTTCCATCCGTGCTTGAAACACTAATATTTATAGACCAATCGATTAATAAAAACGTTCTTTACTATCCTGTTACTACAAAGATTTTTTTATTTGTTTTGTAAGTCTGAGTAAAGCATATAAAATATCTTTAGTGAGTCGCACACAATGCATTAATTATCAAATTGTAAATAGAATATGCAAAAATAAATAATAGCTTTATTTAGCAGGCGTACACATGGCGACACGTACTTTTGATTGGCTAAAAAAGACAAGTTTAAAAAGTTGGTGACGTCAATCCAGCGAGGACGACTCAGTATCTCACTAACTTTGAATTACGATATTCATTATTAATCGTCAATAGGAGATAATTTACTGAATTATGTGTATGTGTGTGGCTGTGTGTGTGCGCGTGGTGGTGATGGGGGATATTGATTCTTTCAATAATTCAAAGTAGCTTGCTTTCAAACCTGAAGACGCACATAATTTGACCTTTTATAATGTCACGAAATTCTCCATCAGAAAATATGGCATTGATCTCATATTGAACACTGATCACTGTTATCGATTACTTTAGTAAGTTTGATTCTTTTTGTTACTACGCTGTAGACAGGTATGGAGGCGTGAAATGTCAGATTTTCCTTTTTCTTTATTGCTTTTCTTTCAAACATCGTCTTACTCGGACTGTAACTATTTTTAAAAATATATCTGAGGTGTTTCACAAATTTTAAAACTGTTTTAAGAATTTAGTCTTTAACAGTAAAAAAGAAGGTATGTTGATGAAAAGTTTAAAGATATTTCTGAGAATTTTCTAAAACGTCATGTGATTTGTTTTGTGAATCAGAGATACAAACGAGAAGTGATGACGCGCTGATATGAGACCTGAATTTCACCAAAGAATATGATTCACCAAAAACATAACATCTTAGAGAAAATGATTATTTTGGAACAAGAAATCGGTACAGCAGAACATTTTATTTTCATAAACGCATAAAAGATTTGATTCAGGTGTAAGAAGTGAAATTCATGATTTACCTGCGAAAAGCCACCTTTATTATTAATGCGTGATCACTTGTGATTCTGGTCAGGTCCGACTAACTGAGATCAGGCTAATAAGAGATGGATTAAAATTCTGGAAATTGAGCCTGATTTGACATTTTTTCCTCGTTATCCGCGTATGGAGCAAGGGTGAGGATTGTGGAGCGAGATCACTGTTAGATTGGCTGACCTTTTAGATCTTGCACTCGCTTCTTGAAGACGATTCAGACTAGCAGATTGAAAACTGCTGAATTTACTGAAACACGTTGATCTCCATTCTACCTGCTCCAAGGCTAAGCGCCCGAGAGTGTTATGAGGTATATTGACAGCTGACATGTTATTCAGCTTGTCTTTGTATCTAAGCGATGGGCGTCCTACATTACTGTAGCCCTGATCTAACTGGTTGTACGTTAGGATCTTGGGTTTCCTGTCATCAGACATTCTCAAGATATGACGAGTCCACCGTAACTGAGACTGTATGAGAAAAGTTTCGATTTCTCCAATATTACAGCTGTTAAACAGGTCTACGTTAGATGTCCTATCTTGAAGGCTAACTCCACAGATGGCACGCAAACAGCTCTTATGGAAAACATCCAGCTGGCGTATATGGTACCTGTAAAGAGTCCACGACTCTGAGGCGTACAAAAGGATGGCAAGGACAACAGCTCTGTAAACCCGAATTTTCGTATCCAGTCGAATACCCCGCTCATCCCACAAGCGATGGCGAAGTTTACTTAAAGCACTGATAGCCTTAGTAATCCAATGCATGATTTCATCATATAAAGATCCATTGTAGTTGACTTTGCTACCAAGATAGGTGAAAGACTTTACATAGTTCAGGGCTTTGTCTGCTACTTTCAATGGTCTCTCAATTTGTAGACTGCTGGTTTTTGTTTCTCACCACAGAATTGCTTCGGAGTAGGACAAGGTTGGTGCACTACTTCAGCTTTCTTTATGCTAAGTGTAAGACCAAAGGCTTTACATGCAGAGGAGAAACGATTTATAAGATGTTGGGCCTCCTCAAAAGATGTCGTAACAAGAGCCGCATCATCAGCAAACAACAAATCACAGATTATTTGTGTACGAAGGTGGGTCTTGGCTTTGAAGCGCTAATGATTGAAGTGTCCACCAGTTGTTCGAAAGTGAAACTTGACGCCGCTCTCTGTCTCTGCGAATACCTATTTCAGCATCACCGAGAAGAAAAGGGCAAAAAGGACAAGGGCCATGACATACACTTGCTTGGTGCCGTTTGTGACATCAAAGGATTCTGACATCATACCATCAGACACGATGTTAGCTTTCATTCTTCATGAAAGGAGATGATCACCTTTAGCACGTTTGCCAAAGAGCCTCTCGATTCACAGTATCAAAGGCCTTCGTCAAGTCCACAAACACTATGAACAACTCCTGATTTTTTCACGAACCTTCTCTGCAACTTGGCGAAGAGAAAATATCATGTTAGTGGTGCCACGACCCAACCAAAAACCACACTGCGATTCAGGATAGATGTCGTCAACAAGGTGTATAATGATTCTGTTTAGAATCAGTCTAGCTAAGATTTTGCCTGCAATTGAAAGGAGTGATATCCCCCGATGATGATCACCGATACACATGAAACCCTTGTTTTTGTAGAGGTGTTTGATAGAGGCGTCTTTATAATCCCGTGGGACACAGCCTGGCTTCCATAATGTCGACGAAAAGAAGATGCAACTTTTCTACCAACTTTTGGCCACCATGCTTATACACTTCAGGTGGAATAGGATCCTTAGGAGTAGGTGATTTTCCAGATGAGATCTGCTTGATGGAGTCACTTACCTCTTGATAGGTTTTGGTTCAACAGACAACTCCGGAATTTCTGGATTTCGCACAATTGATGCGATGGTTTCCTCGTCAGCATCTTTCTTTTCAAAAAAATTATCATCCATTGACTGTTTGAAAAATCCTGTAAATGTAATTTTACAAGGTGAAAATGATCATTTACCTAATGGTATCTTAATTCCGATTGTATGATATATATATATATATATATATATATATATATATATATATATATATATATATATATGTGTGTGTGTGTGTGTGTGTGTGTGTTTGCATGTATGTAACAAAAATTGTGTTTTTAAAAAATCGACCAGAAATTCCATTAACATCTATTTAGAACAAAGATGGTAAAGAGTCAAAAGATACTTAGAGCGACAAAAGATAGCAAGTCGTGGAGAGCCATGATCGCCTACGAGTTTGAATGAATGCCAGAACAAAGACAAAGACGATAAAGAGTCAAAAGATACTTAGAGCGACAAAAGATAGGAAGTTGTGGAGAGCCATGATCGCCTACGAGTTTGAATGAATGCCAGAACAAAGACAAAGACAATAAAGAGTCAAATGATACTTAGAGCGACAAAAGATAGGAAGTTGTGGAGAGCCATGATCGCCTACGTGCTTGTTTGAATGGATGACAGAACAAAGACAAAGATGGTAACGAGTCAAAAGATACTCAGGATAACTGGAAGTTATGGAGAGCCATGATTACCTACGTCCTGAAAGGAGGGAGTATATAAAAGAAGAAAATTATTAGGTTGTTGGATACATAGTTTTAATCATTTTTGCTTCTTATTTACAACGTTTCAGCCATTAGTAATATCAAAAAACTTTCTGCAATACTGAAAGAAAAGGAAATTGCAACACCCTCACTGAATGTGTATTTAATTTTACTCGCGACAAAGCGTAGAGATAATGAAGCCGAATGTCTGTAAATGATTACAATACGTACACAGGTCCCAAAATAAAAGGTGTATCAACAGTAATCAAAACCTATATTAATATAATGTATATCTGCCTTGGACGTTAACAGAGACCAGATATCTGTCATGCATATGATCGTATAGATGACAAATAACATAATACGATAACCTATCCTTCGCCTCTTGCACCTGTTCACGTAATACATCAATAATCTGAGTGGGCAAACTAAACGAACCAGGTATCGTCTCATCATGTTTCTCTCTCTCTCTCTCTCTCTCTCTCTCTCTCTCTCTATATATATATATATATATATATATATATATATATATATATATATAAATGATAAAAATCATAGTTTTTATGCTAAAAATATGGATAGCGGCTCGGATTGAGGAATCGGAGATCTGAGTTCGGATTCTAGTCGGATCCGTTACATTCACTGACATGCAAATACTTTTAGGAAAGGTATGAATCCTCTTCTTCTTCCACCAGATATGGGTAAATAGCAGAACAGGCTGGGTTCTATAGCCTTGGGTGGCAACCGGTCTAGGAGAATGTCACTCTGAATTCAAAATCAGCCTGGAGAGGGTTGGGCTCCGTCAGGCTATCTTGCCCATGTGTTGAAACTTGACTAATGCATGGAATAATAATGCAACACAAAATGTACTTAGAACAAAATGTATTGAAACAAGAAAGTGTACACAATATTTACATATAGTCTTTTGTATATTCCTGGGAAGACCGTTCCTGGAGAATGTGTTGACTAAGTCGCAGTCGGGCAGAGTCTCTAGTTGAATCTCTTGATTCGCCTCTCCTGTCTTCCCGGTACCAACCATATTTATATCGTCGGTACTCCACTATGCAAATTAGGTGGATCCTACCACAACACCAAGAAACATCACTTCTACTGTGGTTGCAGTACATGTGGTGCCCCTACGGCAGTGCTCCCTAAACTTTTTGTCTCTGGGCCGCATTTTCGGAATTAAAATTGCTCGTGCCTAACCAAATTTTATGTGATAAAAGTACATTAAAAAAACAACAGCAAAAAAACAGAAAGAGATTTAAAGGGAAATAATCACTGATTCGAAATCAGAACATCATCATTGAAAACTCTCTCCTCCAATTTGCGACCCTAGTTCAAGTTCTTAATACTTGATATAATACAAAAATATCGCAATGATAAAATCGGTCAGTAATTATTTCTCACTATTTATACTGGGAATCATGCATGCAATTACAAGTAATCTATAATAATATTTGAAATTTTGAAATTATATTTATTTTTGACATATGACTTTTTTGAAACTGTTTCTAAATCTTTGATTTTCTTTCAATCATTCCCCTTCATCTGCTATCCTCTTCCGTCGCATCGTTTGGGAACCACTACCCTACGGGATAGAGTAATGGACGTATGACTAACGTATGTATCTGATGTGTGTGCAACACAAAACAATTCTTTCCTAAAAAGTAAAATAAATAAATAAAACTACATTGTACCAATGTCGTCTATGGGTTTTGTTGCCTTCCCGATGATGCACAAACATCTAATTCGTAGGTCAAATATATAACCATTACTCTATCTTGTAGGTTAATTTGTCAGGTCACGCTCATACCGCTAAACTTATATCTTGGCAATAGAATCCCCACCAATATATAGCATATAATTTGATAGCAGGTATTCATTCAAAATTGTTTTATTGTAATCGACAGACAAAAAACATTTCTGCATACATTTGCTTCAGATTCGCGACAACTCATACATAAAAGACAAAATGTGACAAAAAAAAAAATTTAAACAAACAGGCATTGTCTGTTAATTTCAGTAGGGCAGCAAAAGTAGATTGAGTTCATATAATTGGGTATAAATTCAGGGTGCAGAAAAGGGCTTAAAAAGCGGAAGTGTGTTACTAAATTCCTTAATTCGGAAAAATGAAACTAGTTGAAATACATCAATGCTTTCTGAGCTTTCGCCAAAATCTAACCGCAGATGTAAGCACCGTTAGGCGTTGGGTAATGTGCTTCCGTAGCGACAACGATGGGTGTGAAGAATTGGGTCGCTTCAGCAAGTGAAGATTCTTTCGAGCGCAGTATGCAAGCTTTTGTTATGGAAATAAGTAAGAGCTATTACTTCCGGAGAGTCCCTCACACACACACACACACACACACACACACACACACACACACACACACACACACACACATATATATATATATATATATATATATAGCTAGACTGAAATTACATTCAAGCACGAACAATCGTCGTTCGGTGTTGACCTCAGTGCCCACTTTTATATTTACATACGGTCTACCCCTAAATATAGGATAGCTTAAAATTATATTTTTAATATATATATATATATATATATATATATATATATATATATATATATATATAGCTGGATTGATGTATCACTGATATTGAGCGCTTTCCAATAAGTACCGCGCATATATAATATATAAATAATATATATAAAAAATTGCATACATATATATTTATATTTATATTTATATACACACACATTTTATATATACTTCGCTCCCCCACATGCTGAGCACTCGCGCTGTTCTTTTTTTTTTTAAATGGATAAATTTGCCCTAGAATACTCACTGAAAAACATCCCTATACCCACCCAATCTTCGTATAAATTTCAACTAACAGAGAAAATCGAAAGTCTCATAAGAAGGATGAGATGGAAGGCATACTTCTTCCTCAACGACCAAAAAAACGACAAAACAGAAAAACCCGAGACATTTGGCTTCAATACAAGGAAATGCCCACTAAAATGTAAAGAAATGCTAAAATTCGAGGAGGATATGACAAATATAATCAGAAACTTTAAGTTAAAAAAACACTTGGACAATTTCCAGAAGAAAATTGTAGAAGACAAGAACAAAATAATGAACTCCAATAAGGCATTCATATTGGCTGACAAGACTACGAATATATACACAATGGAACCCACAGCTTACAATAAACTCATAACCAACAAATATCACACAATTATACAAGAAGACAACCGCGAACACAAAAAACATGATAAACCAAGAAGCTAAAGATATAGCCGTCAAACTAAAAATAGATGAAAGGATAAACCGCATCGCCGAACAACACGTTTTCATGACAGTAAAAGACCACAAAACCAACTTCGTGAGAATCCCACATTCCGCCTAATCAACCTTGCGAAAAGCGAAATGGGAAAAATCAGCAAAAACATATTAGAAGCTATCAACACCAAGCTAAGAGAAAAATTAGGACTTAACCAATGGAAAAATACCAAAGCTATCACAGACTGGTTTACAGCAATAAAAAACAAAAACAAAGCTACTTTCATCCAATTTGACAGTGAATCTCTACCCATCCACCACGGAAAACATATTGAATGACGCTATACAACTAGCACAACATGTAAAAATTACAGACGGAGATATTAAAATAATCAAGCACTGCCGTAAATCTTTGTTGTTCCACAATAATGAGCCATGGGCAAAAAAACAAAATCACGACCTATTTGATGTAACAATGGGTAGCTACGATGGAGGTTTGTAGGCATATTCATCCGATCATATCTAGCCAAGATCATAGAGAAAAAAGACACGTGACCATATAGATATGACGGACTTATCCTGATAAGAGAACCCAGTGGCTCCAAATTAGACAGATTTTTGATAAAAATAGTAACCGCCCTAAAAACAATTGGATTTAAAATAGAAATAAATGCTGGTACAAGAACAGTAAATTTCTTAGACGTCACTCTCAACCTGAAAAACAAAAAAACACATACGAACCGTACAAAAAAGATAATGACATCCCAACTTACGTACACACATTCTCCAACTATCCACCTTCAATCATCAAGCAAATACCCATATCAATCAGCCGCAGGCTATCTGAAAACTCATCAAACATGGAGATTTTCAATAACAAGAAAACGCCATATGACGAAGCACTAAAAAAGTGGATACACACAACAACTACAATACACACCCCACAACCGAAACACAAAAACAGAAGAAGAAACATTATCTGGTTTAACCCACCATACAACAAAACCGTCAAAACAAACATAGGAAGGACATTCCTAAACTGAAAAGCACTTCCCTGAAACAAACAGATAAGCAAAAAATTCAACAAAAATAACGTTAAAATCAGTTACATCTGCACAAAAAATATAACACAAATAATAAAAATCAAAACAAAAAAAGTAACAACCTGCAATAATACAACCAAGGAACCTCAATGCAACTGCAGAAATAAAACAACATGACCACTCCAAGGAAACTGCCAACAAACGAATAATATATATGGAGCCAAGGTAAGTGCAAACAACAGCACAATGTACTACATCGGGACCACTGAGGAACCATTCAATAAAAGAAAAGAAAATAAAAACAACCACGACTTTACATTCTCTGACAGAAAATACTCAAACAGCACTACACTATCCACATACATATGGCATCTAAAAGACAGAAATATTACACAAAGAATAAGCTGGAAAATACTGAAAAAAGCACCTGCCTACAACAACATTACAAAGAAATGCCTACTTTGCCTACACGGAAAGGGAGCAATAATTTATCATACCCAACAAAAGAAATTACTTAACATAAGATCAGAAATAATTTTCAAATGCAAGCATGAAAACAAATACCTATTATCACAATTTATGCCAAACCGATAAATAAAAAAAATACCAACCATTACTACCGCATAACAATTAACATTACCGTATCAGTCCACATTTATAGTTATCCGCCCTCCAGAATAATTAATAACACCGCATAAATACTAATAAGC